>CM077828.1:16819392-17285585 GCA_039720395.1 Liquidambar formosana | reverse complement strand
CTTTCAAGGGTTCATAACCGCATCATATGAAGAACGAATTAATAAATGAAAGAAAAACACAATTTGAAGTTTGAAAAAGACAAATTCTTTCCAGAATTATATTGTACCTTTTCTTTCAATTCTTTTCGCGAAAAAAGAAAGAAAATAAATAAGATATCTATGGTACTTTATAGCCATTAAAACTAGTGATGCTTATAGTATTTGAGATAGAAATACAAGATTACCAATTGGGACTAACATACCTTTCATCATCAAAAAATTTGCAAATATTACAATAGTACTTTGCCATTGAAAATCCGTTGCATGAAGGTGTGGCGCAAATTGGTCCAACTGCCTGAATCTCCAGGCAGCGCATACACATCATTTCTGATGTCGCTTTCCTGGAATATTGAACAAAAAATCAATACATAGAATCACAACCTGAATTGTAGACTGGAAGATAAAAAGGTTATAAATACATAGAATCCCAACCTGAAATGTAGGCATGGGAAGATAAAAAAAAGTTACCTATCCATCGAGTGATCGCTCACTTTGTCATGGCAGAATCTGCATGTAAACAATTTGCCACAGCAAGCAGCACGAAGTTTGCAGTTTCTTTTGTAATGCTCACACCCAAACACTTGTTGTTCCGGGTCACGGAATGTTGATGAGCGTCCAGGTACATCTTCACCATCAGAAGTTACCCCTGCTGTTGCTTGAGTTAACTTCTGCTGAGCAGCTATCCAGCGACTAAAATAATCCACAAACTGATTAGTACATAGGAATCATGACAGGAAAGTAAAGCAGTTTAGACTACATGACAGAAAAAACCATGTATTCATTAATTATGTTGTGACTAGTGATAAATAAAGCATTTTTTTTTATCGGCGTAAATAAAGCATTTTTGTAAAGCTCATAGCAGAATGTTACCATTAGGAACTTACCTAGTCATAAGATTCTGAACAAGATATGCTTTTCTCCTTGGATCAAGAGTTGAGTCCCGATAAACCTTTCGGATCTCTGACTCAAGCTCATTTTGATTCATACGGAAAATATCTTTCCACCCAGGCTTGAACATCTGATCAGTCTGCTCCAAGCTTTCTTGTAAATCGATACCTAAATTGTATGCAGCTTATATGAATTAAAAAATTCCACCAAAATGATATTCACGTAAGATTAACACAAAAAAGACTAAAAAGAGCAAGATGTTATAAAATTTCATTATATCTACGGCCCCCTACTTAGAATATAGTCAACAAGTCAACACAAAACCTCACAGTTGCACAGCACTCTCTAGCAGCACATAACACAAAGCATAGCACAAACCTTTTTGGGAAATGCTACTTTCCGTTGCTTCAGTCTGTAAAGATGATTCCAGAGTTCCCTTCCAACACTCATTAAGCCACTCATTGAACATTGTGTTTTTAGTTGCCTGCTTCCACGTGTCCATCATTTTATTCTGCTCATCCTGAGTAAGTGCAGAAGTTACCCATGGTAACATTGATTGGAGCACTTCAGCACCTGTAGTCCCAATTATGCGGCCAACAATTTTGTCCTGCTCCTCCACAGAAAAATGTTGTCCAAACAATGGCCACAGCTCAAGTTCTTCCCTGAAAATATGCTGATCCAGAGTGACTCTTACAGATTTGCACATCCCTTGAAGTTGTGTAGCTAACTCATTGTGCTTTCTCATAAATTCACTACCATGGGCAGCCGAAAATTCAGTACTACTTCCATTTGAATCCTCCTTCATATGGGCCTTTTTCATGCCTTCATGAAGGTGTGAAAGCTCAGAAAGAACACCTGAAATATCTTCAAATAATTTTTCCTCCTGCTTATGGTCCAGCGTGTATGAGTGACTCACGTTATGAAGTGCCTCTTTGGATTCCAATGCTGGAAAAACTATTTCATCCTCAGCATTACTATGAGCTCTATATAAGCCCCATAGCAGACGGAATCTTCCAATGAACTGCCGAAGGAATGTCTCGTCACACTCACCAAGCTTTCCAGATTCAACATCTAGATATTCCAAGTCTTTGAGTATGGCTTTATGAAACTTAAATATAGTATCAATTGGTCTCACTGAACAACCATTATCAGAAAACACTATTATCTGTTTCCCAGACAAAAAGACTGGAGTTAAGGGAAGGAGCAGGAGTGTTGAAAGACAAAGAACGCAAAGACTTTGCCGTAGAAAGAGAACTCAATCCCAGATTATTACAGTTTACTCCTAACCTGGGACACTACAAGACCGATCGGTACAAGATAGTTTACAGGCATTCATAGTCTCTGGAGAGTCAGATGCAAGATTATTTTCGCATGACTGTGATATATTTCGTTTGACTGGCCTTTTGTCGTCATCTGCTTGAACAGACATTGTGAGGTCTCCAGTAGATAAAGCAGAAGCACATGCGCAGAATGGTCGGACGTAATCTTCCTCAATTTCACTGAACCTTTGTACAGGACAGCAACCAATTGCACTTGAAGGCAAACATACACCCTGGTTGTGGCCCTTGCAAGCCCAACCAGAAAAAAAGTGTTACCAGAGCAGTATCTACTGCAGGAGCTGAAATGACAGAATTGTGCACAAGTTAGAAGTGAAATAAAAGGCAGCAATTTGTCTCTTAACAACTGATGACTTAGTGGATGGATATAGACCTGCCAAATGCATATTTTTAAGGAAACTCTTGGCTTCATCTTCAGTTAATGATCCCACCAGCCATGGTAAGACACGTTCAATCAATTTCAAGGGCATCAGGCACAAGCTTTGATACAAAAGTTCCCGCTGTCTTTTAAAGCTAAAATGCTTTCGAGCAAGTGGAAGAACCTAGACATGCAGAAAGCTTAGCAGATGCCTTTCGGGAATGACAGAGGTTTTAACTCATGCGATTCTTATTAAACCACAGAGGAAATAATAATAGAGTTTCTAATAGACAGGTGCAGATGGTTTAGATTATTAATCAACCTCCAACAAGCTATTTGAGCAATTTTAAATGTTATCACACTACTCAATTCCAGCCAATCATTTTTTTTTTCCACTTGAAACCACTTGGTCCACTTCTATAGAGATATAATAAACTTGTTTGCAGCTTAATGTTAAACCAGCTAGCAAACACCCCCCCCCCCCCCCCCCAAAAAAAAAAAAAAACAATTATTGCATTAACAACAAGCTCACCTGAACTTCCTCATTGTTGAAGTGCCTCTGTATAGTTTCCATTATTTGATCAGCATGCAAGCATAACTTCGCATAAAACTCAGCAGCCGAAGAAGAATTTGCTCCAGCACTCTGAATATTTTCAATCAAGCACCTAAACTTGTTGAATTGACTTTCTTCTTCAGCATGCTCCTGGAAAAAAGAGATTTCTTCATCTACTGCAGGGAATATGACCTTGTCCTCAGCAATACTGCAATAAGAGTAAATTATATCTTCATCAAATGATAAGTTATGAAGAGAGGAAAAATAAAATCCATCATAGTTATGACATGGTCTCTAATATTATGTTGTTAATGTTTCTGTCATGGATGAATGAAACCGCATAAGGAAACAATGCAAATAATGACAAGCAAAAATGGTCAATTTAGGGTCATTCAAGATCTCATAGCAATAATTGTTTAAAATATCTAATGCATATTTTCGACATGTATGGTCAGACTTCAAGGCAGCTTGTTATTAAAACAAACAGTGGGGTGTTTATTGGTACAGGAGCCAGACATAGGAAGCATAATATCACATCTGTTTTAAGAATTATTGAAGGTTCACTTCCTTTGGTGTATTTGTGAGTTCCAATCTTCAAGGGTAAACCTAAAAAGGTGCATCTTCAAGCCATTGCTGATAGAGTTAAATCCAAAATTGAAGGTTGGTATAGCAGATTTTTATCTTTGGGAGGAAGAGTGCAATTGGTAAACTCTAATATTTCCAATGTTACTTCATACCTTTATGCTTTATAGATGGCCCTCTTCTCTTCTTACCAATTTCAGGGTTTGGTTAAGAAACTTCATCTGGTCAGGGAAGGCAGATGCTAGGAAGCTTGTAACTGTCCCTTGGAATATTGTTTGCACTACTCTTGATGAAGGAGGGTTAGGCATCAAAGACATCATGGCTTTCAACAGGGCTGGTTTGCTTCAATCTTGTTGGCGTCTATTGGCTCAGGACAATGTTTGGTGTAAATTCATGATGGCAAGATTTAAAATTTATCATCTGCAGTTCTCTTCTGTTAATTATTCATCATCTATGCGGCCTGGTTTTAGGTCTGTTATTGCTGAGATTGCATTGCATGTTCAATGGGTGGTCGAAAATGTTCGGATGTCAACTTTTGGAGAGATAACTGGCTAGATGAACCTATATGTCATCAATTCTCAATTCCAGAAGATTCAATGGATTTCAACTGCCTTGCCTCCAATTTTATTCACGACAAATCTTGGGCAGTTCCTGATGAGTTCTATAATGTGTTCCCTCACACTGCTGATGTCATTGCTCAACTGCCTCTTCCTCTGGATGGGGTTCCAGACTCAATGGTTTGGCCTTATACTTCTTCAGGAGCTTCTACAGGAAGTCAGCCTAAGGTAAGTTGGTCTGCTCATCTTTGGAAATATTTCATTCCTCCTCAATATTCTTTTCTGATTTGGAGGTTATTGTGGAATAAAGTTTCTACTGATGATAAGTTAAAAAAGCATGGTTTTGTCATGGCGTCATGTAAATGTTCTTTATGCTCTCAGCCTTGCTATGAGGAGGATGCAAATCATTTGTTTTTGCATTGTGATTTTGCTGTCTCTTTGGCCATGGCTTTTTGATGTCTTCCATTTTCCTATGCCTCCTCATGGCACCACTTTACTGGATTTTTGGATTTTGATTACCTCAAAGTTGAAATTTTGAGTTCACATGTGTTTAACATTTGGCTTAAAGCAGTGATGCTAGTGTTTGATTCAATATGGTACACTCAAAATTTGATTAGGTTTGAAGGTAAGAAGCCTAATCTAAAGAGGAGCTATTTTGATATTAAATCCATGATTCATACTATTGGCAAAGTCAGTTTGGGTACTATGAATAGTTCTTCTGCATTCTTTTGGAGTTGCGGGTATTCCTAAGAAGGCTCCCTCCTTTATGGTTTAAATTGAATGTTGATGGCCTCCAAAAGGGAATCTGGGTCCTGCAACTGCTGGGGGGGTGTCTTTCGGAATTGTAGGGTTTTCATGAAAGGGGTTTATTGCACTCTTGATGTCCATTCTGCATTTTTTGCTGAGTTGATGGCTGTGATATTAGGAATTGAGCAAGCTTCGAATAAAGGGTGGAGAAATCTCTGGTTAGAAAGTAATTCTGCTTCAGCTATCAGTGCCTTCAAAATTCAGATTATAGGCCTCCATGGAAATTAGAAACTAGATGGTGTAATTGTAAACATTATTTGAGTAAGATAAATTTTCAATTTAGCCACATTTTCAGAGAGGGTAATTATGTGGCTAACAAGTGTGCTAATTTGCGTTTAGGTTTCTTTGGTTTTCAATGGTGGTGGACTGCCGCGAAGGAAACTTGTTCGCCTCTTCAACATGATTTTTGTAGTCTATCTTATTATAGGTTTAGACCCTAGGGGTTTTCTCATTGTTTGTTGTGATCTGGACTATGGGGTTTGTCCAAAACTTCAGACTTATTTATTTTCTTGTCCTAATTTTTCTTTTATTAATAGTGCTTTGGGTGAATACATATTTTTACTTCAGAATAATAAAAAATAGAACTTTGGGCGAATAGCACATGGTTTGAATCTCTCAGGGTGCCAACCTCATTGGGATGCTAGCTGATTCCATGATGCTTGAAGCTATTTTATTTGATTAAGAGAAAAAGATCTCAAGGTGATAATTTGAATAAGTCCCACCCAATCCAGAACAATAGAAATTTTTACAAAAATATAGGAAAAATTACTTCTGGAGGGATTGACAATGGAAGGGTCATTCTACAAATGACACTTAGAGCCCTGAAGGGGGTTTTCTCTTTTATGCTTTCTTTCTTTCTTTTTATTTTTATTTTTTTTATAGGGGGTGGCGGGAATTTAGTCCTTGTCTATACATGCTGTAGCTACCAAATAAAAGAAAGAAACAAATAAAATAGCCAATATCAGATTAAAAAAAGTGCAGATTCTTCTGTTTGATGTTAAATTAAGTATTAAAGAGATTTTATCTATGAATACAAAGAAGAGAAAAATAGATATGAGGGTCGCCAAAGGAAAAAGAAAAAAAACATCATCATAACAATAATAATAGTAAAAAGGCCCTAAGAACAACTAAATTGAGGAATTTTTTGACATTTATATATCTTTCTGTATGGAAAATTCAGCCTTAAAAATAAATAAAGAAAAAGTAGGGCCTTCATAGGGTATAATAATATAATAAAAAATGCATACCTGTGAAAGATGCAAACTTGAGCGATAAATTGCAACCTTTCATCAAAAGCTGATAAGTTAGTAAAATCTCCACAAATTTGTATCTTCCTAGCTTCCTCAGCTATCTCACTCAATTCTCTTTTTATGGCATTATGCCAATGCAATATTTCATTTATTGGATGTGCCCCAGTGGTATCGGTAACATTAACATTTGAATCCAAAAATTTCCTCTTCCCAGTCTTTAAAGACTCACATGCACACTTTACTTTCTCCATTTGACGTGCTAATGTACCAGGACTGGAACCTCTACAACACTGAAGCTGGGGATTACCTTCACAACTTTTGACCGTGTTAGCACTATTTTTCCCTTTCATCCAGGTGAAGATAACCTTCAAATAACAACAAGAATTATAATCAATACACGTATTCAGAAAACACATCCAAAAAAAATTTTAATGCTCAAACTGAGAACTTACCTGTTGAAGAAGCTTCTCTTCCGGGACTATCTTGCATAAGCACTTCAGCATATCCTGATACTCATCGGGTGAGATAGAGGATGAAAGCCATGGAAAAAACTCTGCCATCATATTCACAGGAATGCTGCAGAAAAACTGCCAGACCAAATATGCCTGCTCTTCTATTGAGAACTTCTCAATAAGCAAGGGGAAGACCTGCCGTATTCAAAGAGAAATCAGTAGAGTTTAAACACAGTTGTTTTAGTCCAGGATATCAAATTAACATATTTTTCTTGTAGGAATTTTATAAAATTTTAGAGTTAATACCAAGTTTATTATAATACTGGTCAATGGGTCTATTGGGATTGATAGTTTAAATTTTTTTTGCAAGGGGTAAACATTCTCTATGTATCCACTCTCCAAGCATGCTATCTCAAAAATTTAATAATAGGTGCGCATATCAGGTGTGCATGCATGCACATGGCCACATGTGTATGTTGTGTGTCTTCACGCATGCCTATGCTTATAAAACTGTGTTCATGTTAGTGAGAGAGTTCTGCATGTGATTGTGACTGTTCCTGTTAAAATACGATATCAGCGGTGCATACTTAACAGTGCTCCAAAGTCCCAGCATAGAGCCATCCGTCAGATGAAAAATCATTTAGGCATGCTATTGAGGGAATTTACTCCATTAAGATTTTATGGTCGTAATGTGGTATATCTACACTATTGATCGCCAATTCGTCACTTTGGTTATATTCCACTCATCTATAATTAATCGATATTGGTATTTAAATAGAATCTCCCTACACTCTGAATAGGCATTGTACCTCGGTATCCCAACAGATTCTGGCAATGATGTGTACTACATATTAAAACATCCCCATTGAAGCTCTAGAAATCCCTTTCAGAGTAACAAGCCATTATTTCTTTATTTTTTCCTCCTTTTTTTTTTTTTTTTTTTTTTTCTAATCTATCATCAAAGAATTGAGTCTTTTTCATTCTGTGTTGAATGAAGACTAGAATGGGGAGAAATTTGCAAATCTTCTAGTCAAATACAAAATCTTGAAAAGGAGATACCTAGGATAAGTACAGAGAAATAAATTGTAAAATGAGTCGAATACCAACACTTTCCTAGAAGGCAAAAAAGGTAACTGACACAGTGACACACATGCAATGCAAATCATTGGAATTAGCATCAGATCTTGGAAAACTAAGGAAATGTTCTAGATGGAGATTTGATAGTTCGCAAAAATACTAACTTATACGAATTTCTTCAAAAAATAAAAATCGAACAAGTGCTGAAGCACAAATCACCACAGATAGGTAATATAATGGACACTTAAATCACTGAATTACTATAGTTGATGATAAACAACCTGCGTCAAATATAACTGATGTTATAATAAAAATTAAAAATTAAAAATTGGTAAATAAGCCAAATGCAGTATATTAGTCAGCAGTCATAAACAAAACAATACCTGCTCTTCTTCCTTCGCCATGTGCTGGCCAACAGATGTCTGAAGGGCTCCTGTACAAGATGCTATATCCCTCGCAAAACTCTCATCATTTTGAGCATTAGAATTTAACAGCTCAAATAAATGATCAAAAAGATCGTTCTCACCCTTGTGTTCAAGGGAGTATGTACGTGCTACATTCTTCACGCGTATATCAAGAGCTGGAAAGATGACCTGCAGTTCCAAAGCCTCACGATGTCACTATTTCTGGACATAGAAAAACAGAAAATGGAAACAGAGTTCCATCCATAAATTATTGTTTCCAAAAATCAGGGTAGCGAACATATGAATCCAGCAAATTTTTTTTGCTCTGTGTTGTTAAAGCATTGGTCTCCGTGGACCATCTCAAGAGTTCAAGAGAGCTTTCCTATGTTCACTCTTACCAAAAACCTGAGCAAATGTCTGTTATTGAAAACTTAACTTCTTATTTATCATATTTTAAGGACTTAAATCTTAAGTTTCAGATTGCCAATTATAGGACCATTCACATCGCATATGCAACAAAGAAGCTCCATTAGAAGGTACTGGCAGATTTCACATTATATGGACACAAATAAACACTTTTCTTTGATCTTCGCATTTAATCTTACCAATTACTAACTTAATTGTATGTCAGTTCAGTTCTTTTATTTTTTTGGATAACGGGGGAACCATCCCACAACAAAGCCCTTTGGACCCACCCATAGAACCTAAACCTCCGGGGAGACTAGCGCAGCAACCCACTGCCATAGCCCCCCACTTAAATCTTAGGTTGTCCTAGCAGGGAATCGAACCCATGACCGTGCACCTAACCACACAATCACAAGTTCGCCCTTACCAACTGGGCTACCTAAGGGTGGGTGTCAGTTGAGTTCTTTTAAAAGAAGAAAATGCATAGATGCACTTAAATTTCTATCTGATGCTTACCCCTTTGATACTAAGCCAAGTTGTTTCCAACAATCAATTGAATTTATGTTAAAAAGTTTCAGTTTCACTAAGATTAGTCTGCTTAAGAGCACATAAATGTGTCTGGAAATAATGCAAGCCTTCAACATATCAGTATAGTATCCAAGAAAGTTGCATATTCCTAAAACTGTAGGATAATGTCCTTGAATCTGGTTGTGTAGCTATCATTCGTGCTGAATTAGATGCAAATAACATGTGCTCCCACTATAGCTCATCAATGGGATGGGATAAGGGTGTATTGACTATTGACCCATCAGACATTTAACCAAGATAACAAAGAATTTCCTGATATGTATTTGGAATCAGAAAGATGACCTAAGATGATCATTAAGGAACAGATATTTATCAGGTGGACAAAGCTTAAATACTACAAATGGTTAAGGCGTCAACGAGGAATTTTAAGTTCTTCTTAACTGATTGAAATATAAAGCTAAGGGATTCAGGCTTAGCTGTCTTAAGTTCGGAGCATGCATAAGTTTATAAAAAGCTTTGGTGTTGGTGATTCAACTCTTTGAGAATATACCTTTTTTTATAGGACCCATACATTGCTCTTAAGTCTAAAGAAGTGAAGAGACTATTCAGAAAGGACAAGTATTGGGTTCAAAAAATGATGTCACTCTTGGTGCCATGATAAGCATGAGTTCAACTTGATCATTGCCCTAATTGATGGTTGAAGTCATGAGCGTTTAAGTGTTATTAAAGAGGTGTCGTGATAAGCATGAGGTCAATCATTGCCCTAAATGATGATTCAAATCTTAAGTGTATTAGTCATAAGTGTTTAATGTAATTAAAGAGATCCACTTAAAAATAAATTTAAAATAAGTATATTTGTTGTCATCTTGGAGTGTGAATCTCCAAATTTGGAAGCAATTCTCACTTTTATTATATGATTTTCATCATTCTTCATCCAAGGACAAGGCATTAAATGTGTTGAGAGAAATTTGGCACTCTCTACCACTCCCTGCAAGAGAACACATCAACAACAACCACCACACCTAAATAAAAATAAAAAATAAAAAGACCAAGTGAAGTCATCTTATATTAATTAGAAATAATCTCCCAAATTATTAGGAATTTTGCCTGAAGCTTTGAACATAACCTTAATCATAATTGCCAAGAGATCTCAAAGCTTCCAGGCACAGATAAATCACAAGAGAATTCAGAGCCTTGGAAAAACAGCAACTTGCCCACTCCCACCACTAAGCGACCAAGAGTATATATGGACTAATAAAAGGCAGAGTGACGTAAATGGAAACAAAAAGAAACGGTAAGTATTTAATCAAGAAACGAGAGTGCCATAATAGTTTTATTTGGTGTCTGAAGGGGAACCCGGATTGAACCAACCCACTTGTAGAAGTGGGATTGACCCATTGAAGCAATGGATTATTATTAACCTTTTCTTTAATTCTTAGTTCTAATAAAACAGCAAAACAAATGAGAAGTGGGTTTGAGCCATTGAGGCAATGGAATATTAAACTTTTCTTTAAATTTTCTAACAATAGAGCCAAAAAAAAGGACTACCGCTAGACAATATATTTTCTGAGAAATGTCCAGAATAAGACTTGCATCTAGATGAAAAAAACACGTCATCGAGCAATCAGAGCAAAATGTTTGGTCATATATATGAAAAAAGAATTGGGGAAGCAGCAAAATAACAATCACTGTACAATCTTCTGCACATGGTGTTAACGTCCACACAAACCAAACCGAGCAGTAGCAAAAACAATCTAAATTCAGCACAGTAACAGTGATATTATAAATCAGTAAACAAATTAAACTCTAGAAATATATAAATGGCTACAGAAAACACAAACATCTAGGAGAGAGGGAGAGAGAGAGAGAGAGTAAAAATGAAAAAGAAAATCCAGGTGAACAAATCAAATGAAAAAGAAAATCTAAATGAATAAACCATAGCATTAGTGAAAGATCTAAGCTTGGCACAATAACAAGGAAATTAAAAACCAGAGAACGAAAATCAAACACTAAAACTATATATAACAATAATTACAGAAAACCTCAAGAATCGAAAGAGCAATTCTACTAATGCTCCGTTTGGTTGCCGAGAAATTGTATTAAAAGAGAATTCCGGCACAACTGACACTCCGACCTGAACCAGTTACTAAATTCCAAATTTTCATTTCTTTTCTCCCGTTTTCTCGGCAGACAAACAAGAACAGAAAAACCAAAGAACCACAAAGAAATCGATAGGTGTAAAATCAGAAACGTTAAAACTGACCTCGTCCTCGGCATTGGTGTGGTGCTTGTAGATTGACCTAAGGAAATGGTACCCCTCGAACAAGGGCCCAATATCGGTGCGTTGGCCGGTGGCGAAGGCCATGGCGGATCGGTGAAGCGCATCGAGTTCGGACCGTATGGCTTTGTGGAAGAACAAGAAGATGAGTATTGGTGACTTGTGCTCAGACGACTTGGAGCAAGGCTTTGATGATGGTGAATCCACCTGATTTACAGGGTTTGATAGCACTGCTACGCCCGTCAATGGCGTCGCCATCTCATCTAAAACCTAGAGTTTGCAAAAAATCGTCGTAATCTCTCTCTAAAATTCTATCTCTATCCCTCTGTCTCTCTCTAAAAGTTTCTCTCTCTATAATCTTCTGCCTTCTCTCTCTCTCTTGCTAGCTGTTGTCGTTGAACGGAGAAGAAGGGCAGCTTTAACTGGGCTCGATAAGGGGCAACGGACATTTTATAGTTGACTGGATGCCACGTGGCAAAATACCGCCATGCTGTCCTTACGGGATGACATCAGCAACGGCCACTGTTTGACTCTAAGATTCTCTCTTTTTATTCTCCGGCCATTCTTCAACGTCTAGCTGTTAGCATTTTGTAGCTCCGGCCAAACCCTTTGTGGCACAATTGGGTTAGTATGGTACTATATATTTATCATATATGAGAAATGCTATTTACAATGTTGATTGTGATTCATCGGGGTCATACACTCATATGATGTCCTCCGTGTGTGTGTCTATATATATATATATATATACAGAGGTGATCCCATCAGCACGTGTTGATATAAGTTATATCAGTACTATGCATTAGGGGTTGTATCCCTTGCATTGATTTAATGCACCTCACATCTCACTAATGCATAAGGTACAACTCCCAATGCAGGTTTTGATATAAATTATATCAGCACGTGCTTACCTGATCATCATCCTCTATATATATATATCGTTTGATCATGATATATTCATATGATCACGGACATTTTATTAATTATGCAAGTATGCATAAATGCATACATATTGATGATGAACGGTCGTGATCATCTGAGATAATTCGGAATATCCCTTATTTGAATAATCTTATATATATATATATATGTATATAGGTCAAAATTAAGAAATTTAATTTTTACACATCATTCTTAAGCCATTGAATTTAAAAGATTCAATGGTATTCTAAAAAGCTTACAAGAACAAACTCTATTCACCATTCGACAAATTAATTAATATAAAAAAAATTAAATACAAAAATTGAGAGGATCCATTATATATACACTAGCACAATATAAGTGTGGGAATATGAGAAATTGTAGATGGAAAACCTTCCATTTCATTGACATATCGTATCTATTTTTACATTACATGTACTAATTTTATGAGATTGAATATGATTATCGAACATGGTACATCTAGTGCATAAAATAATTTTTAGAGGGGTGGATTTCGAATCTCATTTAATACTACTATATTGAGCCAATTCCCCTTATTATCTCAATTATATAAAAGAAGTTTGTAACTCCTTTATACTGTTTGGCTCTTTGAACATCTCGATAATTTAATTTTACCAAATGAACATCAAACTAAGCAACAAGACCATCAAAATCAAAACTAAGATCAAGACTCAAATCTAATTTATCCCACTTACGTCCACGATTGTTAAAAAATTAAGATGTTTAACCAAGTTTTGAAGTTCTAATTGGTATAATCAATTTTTGTGGAAAAAAAAAAAGAAAAAAGAAAAAAAAAAAAAAAAGGAAAGTTTGATTGAAAAATTTGATCAACATTGGATGGTTAAAACTCATTGAATGGATCTTCTTTTAATGATAATTTAGATTTTATGACTACCAAATTAAAACCAAATTAAAGCTAAGTGAAAATAATATTTTTGGAGCTGAGTCATGCTCTTTTCTCATTATTTATTTATTATATTAATAATAATAATTCTTATTATTGTTGTTATGGATAGCAACTCTCTTTTTTTTTTTTTTTTTCCTTGAAAAATAAAGGGTTGGCATGGCCCCCTAGAGTGGAAAGGTCAAAAAAGGGGAAATCATTTTTTTAAAAATGTTTTGTAATTTGTAGTAATCTCACAGCCACGTGGAAAAAAGTACCCATGCTGGACAAGGGATGGTGATGCCGGCAAGGACAGGTGTAAAGTGTCACGTGATGGGATGACGGGGAGTCCTGGGAAGTGTGTGACTGTCACGGGGAGGAGCAGGGTAATTCTCTTGTCTTCGTACGCCTCCACGAATCGAGTAATTAATGGGTCTTTGTATGAATCGAATGGACAGAAGGTGACGAAGGGTCGGATAAGGAGAAAACAGAGTTACTCACCTGGGGTGCACCACGTGTACGCAATTGATTGGTTCAATAAAGCTTGAAAGAAATCTTTTTTTATTCCAAAGTCAAATACGAGTAGTATTTATTAGCATGAATTAGTTGTTACAGCTCGTCTGGTCAACAGCCTGAAATGAATTAGTCAACTTTCTATTTTTTAAAATAATTAGATAAAAATGAGGATAAATTACATTTTGCCTCTTCAAGTTTGAGCCGATTTCAACAAACTCTCCTATAATTCAAAATTAGACAAATGACTACATGCATTTTACAAAAGATGTTACTTTGCCCCTTTCCGATGATGACGTGTCAGTTAAATGGATTGCCACGTGTGATATGTGAGAGGACAAAGTGTAATTTATGAATTATAAAGGAGTTTGCTGAAAATGGCTCAAACTTGAAGGAGCAAAGTATATTTTACCCTAAAAATTATTAAGAGTGAGGGCTATGGAAATTCTGATGGCTACGAGTCATTTCTTTTCTCTTCTTCCTTTGTTTTTTTCCCCCCTAAAAAAAAAAATACAATATATTAAAGAAGCCAATTTGATCAACTTATCATTTTGCATTTTTAGTATTTGATGTGTTAATGGGAGAATTATAATTCACAAAAAAAATAATAATAATAATTTAAAAAACTAGATGCCACATCATCATGAATTTGATTTGGGTTACAATTGAATGGAATAATAGATTGTAAAAGTTTATAACGAAAATTTTCTACCACTTTGAGAGGGCAAAGGGAAAAATGTGAAAAGTGAGGAACGTAAGTTGAAATTACTGAGAAATATAATGGGAAACTGTAGCTTAATTAAATTGTAACAAACAAATGAAATATTAAGAAAAAAAACTCTTTGACCGACATAATCAGAAGCAAGGCCATTAAAGACAAAAATCCCAAGTTTCATAAATATTTCTAATCATGAGTAATGCTTATTATTGTAAACACGTAACCTTTAATTACCACCGGCATAATAGCATGAATTATTATTAGCACTATAGTTTGGGTACATGGTATATCTTCATGCCATTAGCATCGTATTTGTCATTTAGCTAAGGTAAATAAGTACAAAATGTATAACCAATACCTAATAAGTCTAAGTTTATGTAGAACATCTTATCGTTAAGCATTAACCCGAAATTGGTTCATTTTGATTAAAAGGTGGTGCTTTTGGTGCTAATTGGGTCCTGGAAAGTGACCAGAACCCAACTTTTATTGGTTGAATTTGGAAAATCCCAAAATTTGATTTGTTTATAGAACTCTTCAACACTAAACAATCCATCGTGCGAGGATAGGGATGCCTGGCTCAGATTTCTCCTCTCATACGTATTTTATCCCTATGCATTATGTGCAAATTCCCACTTACCTAATTGTCTACCAAAATAGGGATGCCTGGGTCAAATTTCTCATATCCATTGCTGCCTTTGCTTGAGTTTGCCACAATTGGAATGCATATGTATTTTAATGTCCTATGCATTGTGTGCAAATTCATGCACACATCCATAATTGTTTACCTAAATAATGTGTATGCAATTATGTGGGTGCATTTACATATATATATATATATACTCGGGGACAAAACTAGGATTTTATTTTGGGAGAAGCCAAAGATATATATATATATATATATATTAAGATTCAAGACTAAATTAACACATGAAATATAAAAGTAATAAGGGTTTTGGTCTGAGGAGGGGCCAAGCGTAATTTTTAGAACAAAATACATACTTATATATCTAAATGCCTACATGTATATATATGTTTTTAGAACATTTAAAATTTTGGAAAGGGCCATGGCCCCCTAGGCCATAGTGTACCCTATATATACTCCATATATGAGTCAACACGAGGGTAAACAAATTTTATATGCCATATATAATGTTTTATAGGATTCTTTTAAGCTGTTAGATTCTGTAAAATTCAACGGGTTTTTTTTTTTAATTGAATGAAAAGAAAAAAGAGACTAACATAATGATAAGACTATTTTACACGATTAAAAAGTATAAAATTTGTGTCCTTTAATCGTGACCTTATAATTTAAAGTCATTTAAACATAATTATATTTCCGTTGTCTTCTCAGTAGTGGGCACAAGCTACAATTTAACCTCAACAATGATAAAATAAATGTCGATTTTGTAATAGTAACATAATAAGAGCCACTAGTTATTCTTTCAAATGTTTTTTTTGAAAAATTACTTTTTTGGTAACTATTTCCTAATGTAATATCAAAACAAAACTTGGTAGACATTTTCAAAAATTTATACAGTGAGTTTGAAGTAACTAATAAGTTCACAAGTAATAACTTTGATATTATATTGAAAAGTAATTATTAAAAAATAATTTTTCATGTTTTTTAAAACTTTTTTCTCATTTTTACATGGTAATTAAT
Organism: Liquidambar formosana; assembly: GCA_039720395.1. Taxonomy (NCBI): domain Eukaryota; kingdom Viridiplantae; phylum Streptophyta; class Magnoliopsida; order Saxifragales; family Altingiaceae; genus Liquidambar; species Liquidambar formosana. The sequence continues at coordinate 17,269,354 of CM077828.1, read as the reverse complement.
GTGATATTGCCAAATCAATACGTCACTTATTGTGCCGATTAATGTCGATTTGACATGTCAATGCCTGTCATCAAAATTTTAAAAGGTAAATGACCAAAGCTTGAATGTTAGGAGGCGTTTAGAAAGCACACGAGATGCGTGTGTAAAGAGCGTGCCGCGAATCCGTTGGCACCTGACTAACCCACGCGGCCACGCCTTCATGAGCTATAAATTCTTCAATAGCAAGTTAGCAACTGACCTTAAGAAATTGTTTATTGGACCAAAATGCCCTAAAACATTTTTCAATTTACCTATAGTCAAGATCAAGATACTTGTTCGGGGTTGGTCGAGGATTTAGGTCTTGGTGTATTCTCAAAGATTATCGTTTCGATTCATTGTAATTATTATTACCTATGTAGATATGAGATGTCTCACATGAGACATCAGGTGATTAGTCTGTTGAAATATCATAACCGTTAATCCAAAAGAAAAAAAAAAGATTCAAGATCAAGACATTTGTGGCAAATAGAAATCAATGGTCGCACTTGTTTTGAACTGCATATGCTAAAAATTTCCAAACTTAGGCTGAAATTAAAATTTCAAAGCTTATAACTTTATAAGGTTGATACTATGATTCCACTAATTTTGGATTCCACTAATCTTCCTCTAAAAGCAGTTTAGGAATTAAGCAAAAAACAGTTTTGTACTAAAAAGTCCAAAGAGAAACAGTAAAATGGCCCAGCATGGCATTTTGATTTAACATGATTGAAATTTTTGCATAAATTCTTTATACCAAAAAATAAAAAATAATTAAAAAAAATCTTTGCATAAATTCTACCAATTTGAGGTTTCGCGTATCTTTCTTTGGAAAATTTCTGTCCTGATTTTAATTAATTGTTGCAAATATCGTAAGACAACTGTTTTAGAATAGTATTACTTTAATAAGCATAAAAAAGTGGCATTAATTTTATTTATGGTTTGGACCACATCAAATTTTCTAAGAAATGGCATGGTAGATTGGGGACTTTTAAATCTTGACAGATGGAATAGTGGATCATGAGGTGGGGGTTTATAGTCTAAGAAGTAGAAGGTCTTGAGTTCGAATTCTTTCTTTTTCTTTCTTTCTTCTTTCTTCCTTTTTTATTTTTATTTATTTTTATTTTTTATGAGTTGTGACCAATCTCTAATTGGATTTATTCTAAGTGTCAATTGATTTTTAAAAAAAAAGAAAAAAAGAAAAGAAAGAAATTTGGAAAAAGGCTAGGTTAGGACCTCTATACTATAACATAATTTGACCGTCCCTCGATCTCAATTGTATGCCTCATGATTTTACAAGCTTGTGTATGGCACACTTTTTCCATTAAAGTATTTCATTATCTTCATATTAAAAATGGATCCACTAAGGATTCAAACACAAACTTTTTTCATGTTGGATCTCCTATCTGGTTGGAGACACTAATCTATCCACACTCCAATATCCTAATCCTACATAGTTCACTATAATTAATTATGTCTTTTTCCTACCATTGGCTGTGCTAATCTTTTCTCTTGGATGACGGTGTTGTGTTTTTCAAACACAGCAAATCCAATGTATTTGGGCAGAATTTAAACTCAATGATCGTAAAATATCCTTGTACAAAAACGAGTCAATCTTGACCCCACACGTGAACCCAATTTCTGGGATTTACACTTCTTGTGGGCACGCGCCCAATTAAATCAATTTTTGGACCCCAATCCCTACAAAATCACTTGATTGGGTTCCATCTCATGCGCACGTAAGGACTTTTTACATCCTACCACATGATACTACATATAATAAGTGGAATACTATATAAGTTCATTAAAAACCTTTTACTTTTATAATGTGGAACAAAGTGACTTAATAATATAAAGAGATAAAGAGGAAAGTACTTTAAGAAAAACTTTTGAATTTTTTGAAATATTTATTTTATATACTTAAAATACAATATTAAAATCAAAATTTGGTTTAGATGGCTTTGTTTGGTTGCTTTTTGCCTTTGAGGAGTTTTAGGTGAATTGGAAATTTAATTATTTTTTATAATTATAATTTGATAACCCTAGATCCCTCCCAATCTTGAGTTCCAATAATCCTTTCTTGTGAGCAAATAAAAGAATAAACAGAAAATGATCCTATAAAGAAGAAACACATGTAAAAATTCTTCACAAAGTAATGATAACGAGCCAGTTGAAGCAGATTGACACACACACCTCTCTTTTTTCTTGTTCTCTTGTTTTTTCTTTCTTTCGACTGTTTCTTGAAAGGTATCCAAACATCTAGTCTGAGTAAAGTTATTGTCCACCTCTATCTTATCAGTTACCACTCGAGATAAATCCGATTAGTCATTGACCCTTAGAATGACTATTATCTGTATATAATTACAAAATATAAGTATAAGTATATCTATACTACTATATAAAGTTAATTTTTTTTTTTGTTGGACTGTACTTGAAAATACTAAAATACCCTTATAAATTAATAAAGGTAAAAAATGATTTAGTAATTTTATCAATTTTAGAAAACATACCACAATCTATTTCTTCTTAATTTTCTCCTATATTTACACATGCGGTTTAAAAAGCTTGAAAACTGACATAACAATTTCATTGATGGAGTAAAAACTTAAAAAGATGTATTGCACACACATCGCGTGTGCTCGATTACTAGTTAATCTTTAATTAATATTGCGTAGCCGGACTAATCTGTAACTCCCCATATTAATTATGAGTCGGTGGCTTTAGTGGTTTTAATTTGTACAAATTCAAGTTGGAGATATGATCACAAAATGAAGTATGTTAATCTTTAAATAATATTGATGATAAAAATATTTACAGGTACTTATCCATTTTCAGTTTCCAATTGAGATAGGCATTAGATATTTGATGGATCAATCACCGAGATGTTGGCATCAAATTAAAATCGAACATTAAGAATGTGATGGCAACCCAAACCAACCCTCGTATGCTAATTTTGCAATACTTTATTTTTTGTTTTATTTTATTTTCTTTCAATTGATTATAATATTATATTATATGATAACGAAATTAAATAAATTTTTTTTTAAAAAATGGTACAGTGACTATGGCCAAAAACTGTCCCAACGTTTTTTGAGTTTGAGGTTTTGGAGATTGTAGTCCCTTTTTTCGACAAATTGAAAGGGTTTTAAAGCATAAGACAGAAAAAAGTGGGTGGGGTTTCCATTTACACATAAATAAACTGCATTTTTATGCCATTATTTTTTTTTTGTTATCATATAATATTATAATCAATTGAAAGAAAATAAAAAATAAAGTATTGCAAAATTAGCATACACTTTTATGCCATTATAACTCAATTTTGAGTGGCTAATGTTTGTTGCTCATGTGGTTCATGCATTGTACTGCGGGTGCGCTGAGTTAAGCTCAAGTGTCACACATTCTCTATAAATATTTTGGGTAAATTGCATAAAATTCCCTTGAAGTATGGGGGTCAACAGATAACCCCCCTTATATCTTAATTTTATCAATGTACCTCTTAGTTCAGTTGTAGATTTAATTGATTTAATACCATTAACGGTAAAAATGATAAGAGTGATATACCCTGCACCCTCGCCATCACGTACACTTTCTAGTTAAGAGCATTTTGGATAACACGGGTTTGTTAACAGTGTCACATGTGACTAATTTCTGTCAAATTTTATCAACAACGAATGACGGTGGGGCACATTGATGAAAATTAAAATATAAGAGAGGTACATTGATAAAATTAAAATTAAAACATAAAAGGGGTTATCGATTTGCTGACCCCCCCCCCCCCCCCCCATACTTCAGGAGGGTTATCAGCAATTTACCCAAATATTTTTATGAATCCACTAAAAATATAAAACTAACTTCTACATAGAAAATTTCCATTTCTTGCTGATGGAGATCGAAGTATTATCCATGTACACTTCAATATCCATATGCAATTCTAGATAATCGATATATATATATACACACCAAAAAAAAAAAAAAAAATGATGATCAGGTAAACACGTGGTGTATAACTTATATCAATTTTCACATTGGAGATTGTACTTCATGCATTAATGGGTTACATGATATATTAGGTCAATATACGAAATACAACTCTTAACACATGATGTTAATATCAATACGTGTTGACCTGATTTGGACTAATTATATATATGTGTATGTGCACACACACGTATATATTGTGTTGTTCTCAGTTTTCTCTCTCTTTTTGTGGCTTCCTTCTTTTTTCCTTTTTTCCTACACCAAATAATCCTTTGCCATCATCACCTTAATAAATAGGTTAGGTTACGTGAAAATTAAAGTCCAAGATTTTGACACCCTTGTGGCCTTGTTGGCTGATGATTAGGACACATTTTTTAGATAAGGCATTGCAAAGCCCAAGTTTGGATGAGGTATAATTTTGGCTGTTCAATGTCACATTTATGTGGGGTGGACTCTTTCTAAAATTTAAAAAACAAAAAACGAAAGACAAAAAGGAGTGTTCGTCCTCATGGTTTTCAAGCTAATGAGGTTTCACTGTTAGGTTAGGCATGATCCGCATGAACTAGATTGACTGGTATAAATAATGGCCGAAAATGCCAGTCTACTCTCTCATAAAGAAAGAAAAAAGAAATAATGAGTGAAATTATTTTCAGACCGATTACCAAACAATGGTACATTTTACTAGAAGTCCAGCCATCATTGTTGATATTTTCGTGCCTTCAAAATGGTGGAACATTTTGCTGCAAGGATACTCTAGAGGACAGAAAAATAAAATAGAATAAAAGAAAAAGATTTCTCCTTTAGATAGCGTAGAGTATAGAATTAATCATGCAGTGGGGTGGCATGCATTAGGACTAATAATTAGGCTGTGTTTGTTATAAGGGAGTGAGGGAGGGAATGCAATGGTGATTCTATACCCGTAAAATAAGTGAGTGTTTAGTTATACAAGAGAATGGAATAACTATTTTTTTTAGAGGGATTTATTCCTTTAAAGGAGGCAAACTAAGGTTATGTTTATTATGAGGGAACGGAGGAGGGAATGAAATGGTGATTCCATCCTCCAAAAAAAAAATGTAAATGATTGGTTGTTCAAGAGAATAGAATAGCTATTCTCTTATGAGGGTCTACTCCCTCCAATGAGAGAATAGTCATTGCTGCGGATTTGGATTTGCTCAAGTTTGCAGGATCTACTGGAGGCTCAAGTGGACCGTTGATGGCTGCCACGTGGACATTAGCTTGATCCAACGGCTTAGGTGAAAAGGGGCAAGGGAGCTAACGCCGTTAGGGGGGGGGATGGCATTCAGATCCCAACGACGCCGTTTTGCACAACGAAATCGTGAAAATGGGGGGGGGGGGGGGGGGGGGGCGGGATCTGATTTCATTTTGATTTTGCCCTCTCTCTCTCTCTCTCTCTCTCTCTCTCCCTCTCTCTCTCCCCTCCATTTTCGATTTGGAATCTACATCCCCTCTCGCCGTTCCTCTCCACTCCCGCCGGCAGCAGCGGTCTCCCCTCCCTCCGCCGCGAATCTGCATCCCCTCTCGCCGTTCCTCTCCACTCCCGCCGGCAGCAGCGGTCTCCCCTCCCTTCGCCGCCGCTCGTTTGTCGGGTTAAACCCAGATCTGGTTAAGGGTTGCTCTGTTTTTCCGTCCACCACCGGCCGCCGCTGCTGCCACCGCTGCTGCTGCTACCCCTGCTGCTGCCGCTGCTGCTCCGCACCAACATTCTCGCCGGCAGTCAGCCCCCCTTGAAGCTTCGACGGTGAGGTGAGTTTGGGTTTTCAATTTTTTTTTTTTCCCCCCTGCCAGTTGGGGTTTTCGACAGTGAATTTAAATTTTTTTTTTTTTTTTTTCTAGTTTGCTGCCAGTCAGTCAGTCAGCCATTCCCGCCGCTGCTGCTGCCGCTCCTTCCTCCTGCTGCGGTTGCTCCTTCCTCGGCGAACGCAGGTATGTTTTTTTTTTTTTTTTTTTTTTTGGTTTCTGTAAACTGTGTAAACTGGGTTTGGGGGGTTTTTTTTTTTTTTTTTTTTTTGTTTTTCCTTTTTCCTGCCAGTTTTTGTTGTGTAAACTGTGTAAACTGGGTCTTCTTGTCAAAATGGGAATGTAAACTGTGTAAACTGGGATTGTTGCGGAATTTCAATTTATTTTGTAATTTTTTTTTTCATATGTTAATCTGAATTAACCATGTATGTGTGAGATATATATATGTGCACGCATGTGCGTGTGTGTGTGTGTGTAAACTAATTAATGTGGCATGACTAGTTTTAAAATCATGCAATTCTGATATAAACTAATGGGTCATGACTAGTTTTAGAATGGCATTGGAAAGTCACCACGCATCCATATCATGTTAATAAACTAAAATGCAGTTTATCTAGAGGGGAGGGGCATGTGGGAAGAATAAAAAACGAAAACAACAGGCATTTTTCAACTTAATTTATTTGTCCTTACGTGGCATGAGTCATGACAATTAGGGTTGTAAACAAGTTGAGTTGTAGGCTGCTTAGGGTTAATAGTTCAATCATTTGAAATACTAATAAGTTCATTGAACCGAATATATAGTACTCAAGCTTGACTCAATAAATTAAAAAACCCATAAATAAGATTTGAGTTTGGCTTCTTTATATTACGGATGAACTCGATCAAATGAGCTTTTTATCGAACATATCATAAGTCAAGCTTGATCACTTGGGCACGTCTTTGGTCTCAAAATTTATAATTCACATGTATTATTTTAGATATAATTTGATGATGTGGCATCATGACACTAAGTACTATTACAGTCTTATAGATGAAAAAAAAAATGTAATGAGGAGGAAAAGTATTTCCAAAAAAAATAAAGTGCAAATGATCATATTGGTCACATGTAAGTCAATCATGTTATAAGTCTCATTGATAAGGTGCAGGTATTGCTTTGCTGTGTGGTAACAGACCAAGCATCAGCATCACAAATACTTTTATTTAGTGGTAGTAATCAAGTTTTGCTCACTTCATAAGATGATGTTATTTTTTTTTTTTTGGGCTTAGCATGGGTATCTCCATCCCTTTGGGATGAGACTAATCCCATGGGATCAAGCAGGCCTCCATCCCACATGTGTTAGATAATTAGCAGAGCAGGCCACCTGTATTCAAATGACCATTATGCCCTCAATTTAAAGAATTGCATTCAATATTAAAAAATTGTTTAAATATAATATTATCAACAATTACTCTAAAGGAAATCTTAATTAATAAGTAATAACCCTAGAGCCCCATATTATTTCAAAACATTTCTTCTACATGGCACATTGTTATTTTGCTGCCACTTGTGGATTTGAATATGCAAGAAATAGAAATATAACATCATATTAAAGTTGCTTTATTTTTTGTGTGCAGGAATGGAGTTACCATTACATGACAGTGTTGAGCAATTGGAATGGAAGCCTAGGATGGGTATGGAGTTTGATGAAGAAACAAAGGCTTATGACTATTATAATGAATACGGCAGGAGAGTAGGCTTCAGCATCCGACGACAATATAGAAATAAGAGTAAAACACATGGTTGTATCAGTACATGTTTGTATGTTTGTTCAAATGAGGGGGTGCTAAGGAAAAAGGTTGGAGCAAAATCCCCTAAAAATCCTAGGGGCCACACAAGGACGGGGTGTTTGGCTAAAATGGGGATAGGGTTCAATGAAAATACTCGGAAGTATGAAGTTAAGATGTTTGTTGAGGAGCATAATCATGACCTTGTGCCTAAGGGATGCTCATATATGTTGCGATCTCAAAGGTGCATTTCTGAATTGCAGGGCAATGAATTGGTTATGGCTGAAGAAGCTGGGCTTTCTATTCGGGATACTTATTCTTTAATGAGTACACAAGTTGGAGGAAGGGAATCCCTTGGATTTACTAAACTTGATCAGAAGAATTACCTTCGAAGTAGGAGAATGCGTAAATTGGCATATGGGGAAGCAGGTAGTTTGATGCGATATTTTAAAGAAAAAACATTGAAGAATCCATCATTTTATCATGCTGTTCAATTTGACAATGAGGAACAAATTACCAATATTTTTTGGGTGGATGCTCGCATGATTATTGATTACAGTCAATTTGGGGATGTTGTAAGTTTCGACACAACTTACAAGATTAACAAAGAACATCGCCCATTTGCTGTTTTTGTGGGATTTAATCATCACCGAGAGGTTGTGGTTTTTGGGGCTGCACTAATGTACGATGAAACCATCGATTCATTTGAATGGTTATTTCAAACATTCTTGAAAGCGATGTCCAATAGGGCTCCACAAACCATTATAACCGATCAGGATGCTGCAATGGCAAAAGCCATCCCTAATGTGATGCCCAATACTTTCCATAGGTTATGCAAGTGGCATATAATGCAAAATGCCACGAAACATGTGAGTAGAATTACTACAACGGCTGGAGCTGAAACTGATTCTGATATGTCGACTACATCTGTCAAAGGAAAGTTGGCATATTTCATGGACCACATAGATGAGGAGGCCGATTTTTTAGCTGCTTGGGAACAAATGCTTGATGATTATGATGTGCGTGGCAATCATTGGTTGGACACTTTATATAAAGTGAAGGAAAAATGGGCACATGCATATATCAGGTTACATTGGTGTGCAGGAATGAAAAGCACTCAACTGAGTGAGAGTTTTAATGCCTCTTTGAAAAATTATTTGAGATCAGATCATGATTTGATGCAATTTTTAATGCACTTTGAGAGATTGCTATCTAACAAGCGCCACAAAGAATTGGAAGCTGAATTTGCATTGTCTCAGAAACAGCCAAAAGTGCTTGTGCCTTATAAAGTGTTGGTGCAAGCAGGGAAAATTTATACAAGGGATATATTTGAGGCATTCCAAGTTGAGTATTTCAAATCTGTTGTACTACAGGTTAGATGTGATGTTGAAGATGATGAGAATATAATTTATATGGTCTGTAATGATGATGGACGTGGATTTGTCCATGTGAAGAGGTGTAAGTCTAATGATCATCTCTCTTGTAGTTGTAGACTATTTGAAATGAGTGGCATCCTATGCAGACATGCCTTAAAGGTCTTTAGAGAAGTATTACTTGGCGGGGACCTCCCTAACCAATATATATTGAAGAGGTGGACAAGAGATGCAAGATCCACAGATGTACACAATATGCTTGCCCGCAATACTGAAGCAAATGGAAAGTTGGAAGAAGCTGATCGATATTCCATGATGATGACAGGGTGGAGGAAACTAGCAGACAGGGCTGCCAAATATGAAGATGCGTATCATTGTGTTATTGAGAGTCAAATCACTTTGCAAGCAAAATTGGAAGCTGTAATACATGCACATCTGAATAGGACAGTGCAGGAAACAGTGACAGCGCATGAAACAGCTTCTACGCAGGGAATAGGTGACCAACTTATTTATTTTTATTTTCTTTTCATTTTTAAGATGCGTATCTTGTATTTTTTGTATTCATATTCTTGATTAATATAATTTGTTTTTTTCTTTAAAAAAAAAAAAAAAACAGTTGAGCAACCTGTTGATGATGACAACTCAATGGATACATACACCCTGAAGAGAAAAAATGACCCATTTAAGGGGAAACGTAGGGCAAAGAGTGGAATGGAAATAAGCATAGACAAGGCGAAGGCGAAGGCGAAGGCGAAAGCAAAAGCCATACCAAAATCCAACACAACATCCAAATCAAAGTCCACATATAAAGTATAATGTTTACATTAAAATAGATTAGAAAATATATTATATAACATGTAATATGTGAAATTTTTTTATTTATAAATTTTGTATATCTTTGACATTTTATAAAACATTTTATTATTTTATAGGCACGTCGTATTGAACAAGATGCAGATGTATATATTCCCCTTCCACCAGAACAAATACAACAATCACAGGTGAAAATCTTTCATTCCACCATATACAACTTTTATATATGTATATATATATTTTGTTTTTACATATATCTTAATATTTTTATTTGTCTTTGCAGATAAGTGGTTCTACTTTGGGTTCTACTTTGGGTCCGCCATTGAATACGACCTTGTGCACACCAGCAAACAGCATCCAAGCATTGTTGACAGCAAATATTGATGGTTCAAATTGGACATTTGAGCCTTGTCAAGGCTCAAATAACATATCTTCTAACCAAGTAAAAATTATATATACATTATATTAGTTTAGTTATTATAATATCTTTATGACATAAATGCTAATAATTACCACTTGATACTTATAGGTTGACATTAATGCTCCTGATAATTTGGATGGATCGACATCGTGATGGAATTGTTGATATTGAGGTATTAAGGGTGAATCTATTATTTTGACAATTTTTTGGAAATTAATGGTTTTTTCTTCTTAAACTTTTTTCTATTCAGGGCATTTGAACAATCATGGAACAAAGTGCAAAGCATGATGGGGGAAGCATTATAGGGGACTATTTGTTTAAGTTAGAACTCTCTACATTTTGGTTTAACGTGTACATTGAATATGGACGTGAAATTTAGATGTACACTTTAGTTCTTTAGGGGACTAATTGTTTACATTTTGGTTTAATGTGTATGTTGAATTCTACATTTTTTTTTATGGGACTAATTGTTGTTATAAACAAGGTCATGGTAGAATTTCATGAAAAATGGTCATGGTAGAACTGCTTGGGAAAAATTTGGTGCTCTTGATATATCATTGGTTTCTGAATAGTTAATGGTAGTTTGATTGTGTACAGGTTTGATTAGTCGATAACTTGGGATGTCTATATTATAGACAGGGTCATGCCAAATTTTCTAAAAAAATTTGGTGCTTTTGTTATTTTAATTGTTGGCTTCAAGAAGTTTGGATGACCCAACAATATAATAAGATCATCGCCTTCTATGTTATAAAGTGGCTCGTGAATTGTGGGACTTTTCTTTTGGCATGTTTGGAGTTAATTGGGTTTGATGTCTAATGGTCCTCCAATTGGTTGAAGGGTGGTGGTGTAGGAGTGGTAGTGTCTTGCCTCTTATTGGTTTGGAAGATGGTGCCTCATGTAATTTTTCATATCCTTTTATCCTTTGGAAGGAAAGAAATAATAAAACTTTTGAAGGAATTAAAAAGTCCATTTTAAATTAAAATCTAGCATAGCAAATACACTTTATTTGCAAAGGTTTAGTTGGTTTGGGAAGATAGAGCCACAAGTGATGCAACACAGCTTGTCATAAGTTTTTTTTTTTTTTTTTTTTTTAATTGAAGTTTTATTAAGGAAATCCAACCAAACTGATGCCATAATTAAAGGATTAGTTTATAATAAAGGTATTTGTAGTTTATTTTTTAGAACTGTTTTGAAAACAAAACGAGAGAAAACGGGTCATGCCAAGAGTTATTTATGCCTCAAAAGAGGGGAACTACATGATAATTCTCTCTCTCTCTCTCTCTCTCTCGATAACCATGCACAGTATAGCTTCAATTAAACTACATAAAATTAGCAAAATAAAAATATAACCAAAGCATAGCACTCCTTTACCTCATATATTTCCAATTCCCAAAACCTTGGCAACACTAAGAAATGACATTTCTCACATCCAATAGCTTTTCTTAGTTTCGCATTAACAAAAGTACAACTAATAAAACTAAAACAACCAATCCAATTACAACAAGACATGTCATTATTAATCTTAACTCAACAAGTTGATCACTCAATCTTGAAAATTCACGATATGAAACGTGATCCAAACTAGTGCACCCAGATGTAAATGCATCTCTTGTTGAGCTCTTTGCATCTCTTGTTGGGCTCCTTCCTACTTCCTCGCGCTCATGTACTTGAGATGGAGTGCATACGTTGTTGTACCTATCGACCCAGTCAACAAATCCTGAGCAATTACGAGTCTACACAAGAGTTGCATTGCGTTAGTAAAAAATTATGTTTCAAATAAGCTAATTTAATATCAAATATAAAACATAACCATAAAAACTTACATTGCAAGTAGATTTATAGTACAATCTACCGGGATTTCGTTCAGATCCAGATATAGCTAATTCACATGGTCTTGCACGAGAACATTTGCATTTTCTTATTGGAACATGCATACCACTGCATGTGGAACCTTCAGATGCCATTGACTTATGCCTTCTCTTTAATTGACTTGTGGAACCTAAAGTATTGATCAAAATTCCATTATTGAAAGCCAATATATGGGCAAAACCTTGCAATTCAATTAGAAACTTTGACAATCCCAGTTTACACAGTTTACATTCCCATTTTGACAAGAAGACCCAGTTTACACAACAAAAACTGGCAGGAAAAAGGAAAAACAAAAAAAAAAAAAAAAAAAACCCCCCAAACCCAGTTTACACAGTTTACAGAAACAAAATATCAGAAACAAAATAATGGCAAAAGAGAAAACCTCTTCGTCCAATGAATGGATTAAAAAATAAAACAATTGAACCATATATGATCCTCTTCATGTAGAAATACAAGCAAAACTCAGTGGCACTTTTCCACCTTTCCCCTTTGTATCAAAGTTCCCCTAGTTCCCTAAATTCTGGTGCAGTTAGAACTGTATATAAATCACTTACAGCAAGTCATTGGAAGACCATAACAAGACCCAGTTAACAAGAAGAACCTATCCTACACAAGGAAGCTGCATGTGTAATATTTTGTAAAACCCACAAGTGCCAAACGAGCAAATGCATCTAACATTATTATTATTTTTTTTTTATGAAGACAAATGCATCTAACATTATCCATTATGATCTAACCAATACTATAGTAAAGACCAGTTGAAAAAAAATACATAAATTGCAAACCAAAAGCATGAATTACACAACTCAGTAGTTCATTCCACAAATAAAAACATACATACATAAACTAGATCCGTCAAATCAGACAGAAAACCATAGTCAACCATAAACCCACTTCCATAACATTATCAATCATAAAAAAGGAACAGAATAATCTAACATTACTTTTAAAAACATCCAAACAGAAAACCCTAAAATTCCAAAAAAAAATTTCCATCCTGAGCGAGCTGTAGACCCATGAACCACCAAAAGTCAACCAAATTCGCCCAATTCACACATTGAAGCAAGCTCAATTCTATACATATCGCATATATATATATATATATATATATATATATATATATATATATAGATATACACATACCATAAATCCACTTCCACAACAGCATAAATTATGAAAAAAAGGAACAGAACAACCTAGCATTAACAGAAAAAACGCCCAAACAGGAAACCCTATAATTCAAAATTTATCCATCCTAGAGCGAGCTATAGACCCATAAACCACCAAAAGTCAACCAAATTCTACCAAATTACAAACTGAAACAATTTCAACTCCATACATACATACATATATATATATATATATATATATATATAGAGAGAGAGAGAGAGAGAGAGAGAGAGAGAGACTGTGGAAGAAGATCCTGGGTTTTGGGAAACTTACAGCAAAGGGGTTAACTTCTTCTTCTTCCTCGAAAGGGTTGGCATCGTAGCGACGGCCGGCCATGAGAAAGGCTTATCTGTACAGACCTCGAAGAGAAACACAAAATCTAAGATCTGAATTACGGAGAAATAAAGGGAAACCTCAACAAGAAGAAATTCAAATACCCGAGTCAAAGATATAGAAATCCTACATATATATATAGGACTTGTCTCTTGTCATAAATAACATACTTGCGTTCGCAGAGGAAGGAGTAGCCGCAGCAGGAGGAAGGAGCGGCAGCAGCAGCGGCGGGAATGGCTGACTGACTGACTGGCAGCAAACTAGAAAAAAAAAAAAAAAAAAATTTAAATTCACTGTCGAAAACCCCAACTGGCAGGGGAAAAAAAAAAAATTTTGAAAACCCAAACTCACCTCACCGTCGAAGCTTCAAGGGGGGCTGACTGCCAACGAGAATGTTGGAGCCGAAGCAGCAGCGGCAGCAGCAGGGGTAGCAGCAGCAGCGGCGGCAGCAGCGGCGGCCGGTGGTGGACGGAAAAACAGAGCAACCCTTACCCAGATCTGGGTTTAACCCGACAAAGGAGCGGCGGCAGAGGGAGGGGAGACCGCTGCTGCTGGCGGGAGTGGAGAGGAACGGCGAGAGGGGATTCAGATTCCAAATCGAAAATGGAGGCGAGAGAGAGAGGGAGAGAGAGAGAGAGAGAGAGGGCAAAATCAAAATGAAATCAGATCCCGCCCCCCCCCCCCCATTTTCACGATTTCGTTGTGCAAAACGGCGTCGTTGGGATCTGAATGCCATCCCCCCCCTAACGGCGTTAGCTCCCTTGCCCCTTTTCACCTGAGCCGTTGGATCAAGCTAATGTCCACGTGGCAGCCATCAACGGTCCACTTGAGCCTCCAGTAGATCCTGCAAACTTGAGCAAATCCAAATCCCATTGCTGCAAGGGTACTCTAGAGGACAGAAAAATAAAATAGAAGAAAAGAAAAAGATTCCTCCTTTAGATAGCATAGAGTAAAGAAGTAATCATACAATGGGAGTGGCATGCATTATGACTAATAATTAGGCTATGTTTGTTATGAGGGATTGAGGGAGGGAATGAAATGGTGATTCCATACCCTTAAAAAAAGTTAGTATTTGGTTATACAAGGGAATGGAATGATTATTCTTTTATAAGGATTTATTCCCTCTAAGGAAGGCAAATCAGGCTATGTTTGTTATAAGGGAATGAAGGAGGGAATGAAATGGTGATTTCATTCCAAAAAAGAAAAAATGAGTGTTTGGTTGCACAAGGGAATAGAATGGCTATTCTCTTATTGGGGTCTATTCCCTCCAATAAAGAATAGCCATTCCTTCCCAAATCAAGAGGAATGGTTATTATTTCATTTCATGGAATAAACATCATTAAAAATATGTCTCACCTTTATTTTTTTCATTCTATTCTCACCCTTTTCCAAACATTAGGATGGAATGTTCATTCTCATTCTCATTCTCATTCCATTCTATTCCCTCAAACCAAACGCAACCTAGGCTATGTTTGTTATGAGGGAATAAAGGAGGGAATGTAATGGTGAAAATGGTGATTCTATTTTCCAAAATAAAAATGAGTGTTTGGTTGTACAAAGGAATGGAATGACTATTCTCTTATGGGGGTCTATTCCCTCTAATGAGGGAATAGTCATTCCTTCCCAAACCAAGAGGAATGATTATTCCCTCATTTCAAGGAATAAACATCATTAAAAATAGGTCCTACCCTTACTTTTTCATTCCATTCCCACCCTTTACCAAACATTGGGATGGAATGTCCATTCCATTCCCACTCCCATTCCATTCGCTTCCCTCAAATCAAACGCAACCTAAGAGAAATGACTATTCTCATCTTTCAATGAGTTCAAATCATTGAAAATGAGTTTTACATATTCATTTTTTATTCTATTCCCATTCCTTACCAAACATTAAGATGGAATGATCATTCTCATTTTATTCTCATTCTCATTCCATTCTCACATCCATTTTATTTCCTCTCTATTTTATTCTTTCAAACCAAACGCAGGCCTATATAATACATATTCGTACAGTGCAGAATCAGTGGCCTATACGACCGACTCACTTTCTCTCTCAGCACGTAGCACACAGATTTAAAAAGCAAAAATTGTGGTATTGTACGTTTCTTTTTGATTTTTTTTCTTTTCCTGTACTCAATGGGACACTTAAATGAAGCGTTTGAGAGGACGTGCATTCATTTTTCCATTGCAGTGGAATTGACTAGGCAATGCATAGCAACCTAAGTGAACCTGATTTAGGGAAAGTGAAAATCTTTACACTCACAAGATTGCATGCCAATGGACAATGCATATATGCACGTCGATCCACTCAGGTGGCCCATTGGTATTTCAAGACCCTGCTTTTTTTATCATATCACAAATGGGTTGCATGTGATAATGTGATGCGCAAGTCCACTAATGTTACCCAGGGCGAGACAGTTTGTCCCTTTTGTTTCACCAAACTTACTTGGGTCTCATCAAATGGGGTAGGTTGGCTAAGGATAGGCCAGGTGCCCATTCGCCAGATCTTGGAGGGTCACTTTAAAGTGCTTTAATATTTTAGGGACAAGATTTTATGATGCCATTGCCCATTCATTCGTGTCCGGTGCTAGAAAAGGGGAAACAAATTAATGTGGACAACCAGCTAATCTAGTACGTACCATAGTAAAATGATAAGGAAGAAAAGAAAAAGAAAAAGAAAAAGAGAAAAAAAGGGGGAAGAAATGGGAAGGTCTACTTGGGGTTATACAAGCAAAGTGGTAAGAAAAAAAAAATAAAAAAGGTCCTTTTCTTGTATACTAAAATCCCATAGCATTAATTTTAGTTTGGATCATGAAAAGTTAGAGGGAAAGTAAAAAATAAGTAGTCAAAGTTGCTTAAAAACCAAATTGAGCCTTTTTTTTTTTTTTTTTGAGGTTGGATTAATTCATCATGCCTGCTTATATCATTTGAAGAGGAGGGATTTTTTAACAAAATTAAGTTTGCCCAGGATGTGAACAATTAACTAATTAATCTCCACTAACTTGACTTGCTTATTAATAACGGGGAAAACAACAAACACCAGATGATGTGATATTCACTTTTTGGGGAAACTAGCTTTGGCATGACATTTCAGTAAGTGATGCTATATCGATCTATCATATGAATCCACTAAAATCATCTACCGGATGATGTGACATTCATTTTTTCAACAAAAAAAGGAAGAAAAGAAATTTATTCTTTCTTAATTATTAATTAGCTATCGGGCACATACGATATGTGTATGACACCATCAACTATTGAAGAACAAGTTCATAGGAGAAGGAGAATAAGAAACGCTTACCTGCTTTTAATGGAAAGATGAACCATCAAATTGGTTGGTGCAGAAACCAATTTGAGAGAAGAAACAAATAAGAAGAAGACCAAAGAAACCCAAAAGAGTTAGTCCAGTTGGTAGGAGGAGAGCCTATCTATTCTATCAACCTGGATTCGATTCCTCTGCATAGGGAGCACTCCAGGAATTAATTCTTGAATGCATTAAGCCAATGTAGGGGAATGCACCCTTAAAATCGCCTGGGAAGGATTTAGTCGAAGTATGCGCAAACTGGCCCAGACACTCTGACTGTCAAACCAAAAAAAAAAGGAAGAAAAAATAGAAGACCAGAGAAGGTAATTGGAGTCAAACTACTGTGAGTTGGGGCTGATGTATTTTTTTTAACAAAATATATAAAATTAAGAAAATATTTAGAGATTAATAGCCTTTCCCAAAATAGAACAGTGAGAAATTTTGCCATCTCAAAAATAATCCAGGAGCAAAAGCAGTTTAAGTACTCTATTGTCAAGTAGAAAATGTGAGAATTGCCCCATCGAAGTGAAAACATAATTGAGGCCAATCCCATAAAGTGGTCATTTCAACTAGACCGACAATTAATTATGTCTCTAGGTAATTTTTCATGGGCTACTTCCTCAAATAAAAAATCATGAGAGCTTATCCCCCTACCATTTTTTTTTCTTTTTTCAAAAAATTTTTTTTTTATTATCTTGTAAGCCATTATGAGATACCAATTAACATGGCTCACATCATCATCATCATCATTAAGATTTGTCCGTACTACATGCTGTTGCTTACGGATTCACCCTCCAATTTTATCATGCCCATATATATTCTATATCAAACCCTTTCTTCATATCCTCTATCCTCATCTTCCCACTTGTATAAAAATAATATCCCCATCTCAATCAGCTAGCCATGTTGATTCTATGGATATGCATGTTTTCTTAGCAGCACAAGTGTGTTCCACTAGCTTTCTACCTTTGATAGACAAAACAAAAAATTCACCAAACGATTGTCCTCTTGAATTACTACTTCCTTTTCATTTCACTTTAGTAGTCTTTATGTATGTATATTATTAATAGGAAGATCACAGGAATATATGCAATTGATGGACTTTTATTTATGTAATTGTGCCATAAAACAAGAGCTCAATTCCAAGGGTTTTCCCTATAAAATAAAATAAAAATAAAAATAAAAAATTCCAAGGGTGTTCTAAGCACCATGGTACCCCGTTGATAGCATAAATGTTTGAAGGCTCACTTTATGCAAGACTGACAAGTAGATGGCATGCAATTAATGATAGATTTTAGAAAAACGATTTCTATGAAGTTGTTCAAAATGATGTTTTCTAGTAGATAGTGCGGCCAGTTTTCATGAAATTTCTTTTATATTTTTCATAAAATCTTAAGAAGTTTAAAATAAGTGACGGATAAAAAGTAAGTCTTAGGATGCCTAATAGTTTATGCGGCCAGTTATTGCCACCCCTTCACTTATTTTAATTTTCGAGGTTGTATGAAAATATAAAAGGTTTTTATGAAAACTGGTGGAATGATTTACTAGAAAACATTATTTTAAACAACTTTGCAACATAAGATTTTTCCAAAATTTGTCATTTAAGTGGATTTTTTTAATAGAAAAGAAAAAGGAGATAGTAAATGACAAAAAAATCCACTTAAACGATGTTTTTGGAAAAGCTTTTTCCTGCAAAGTTGTTCAAAATGATGTTTTCTAGTGGAAAGAAGAGCGCTCCTATTTTTTATAAAAACCTTTTATATTTTCATAAAATCCTAAAAAATTAAAATAAGTGGGGGTACAAATAAAATTGAGGGGTGGCAATAGCTACCCTCATAGTTTTTATACTTTGGGTTGGGCCTGGGTAGAGGAGTTGAGGAACCCAAAGCCAACCCAAACTTGACCTATGTAATATATAATTTTTAAATTTTATATATATATATATATATATATATATATATATATATTGAATAATGACTTTTAACATAGTTGTTTATGTATTCAATTATACATATAAGTTAATGTTTTGAATTCTTAAGTGTTGCTCAATCACTTTGATGCTTTCATCTTCATTTTTTTTATTGGTGAAAAAATTCTTGTTTGGATTGACATGAATTCCACATTAATCAATAGAATTTTCATGAGTGGGATTTATGGGCGTATGCAATAATGCAAATTTATTTATTATTTGTTGTTGTTGAAATAGGTGTTCTAAAATTGAAAATTTTAAAAGAAACAAGCTGACCCACCCAACCTGTGTAACCTAAGCTAAACCTGAACCCACCCAACCTAACTGCAGGTTGAGCACAGGTTAGGGAAGCTTAGCCGGAAGCTTCGGTTGGGCTGGGCTTAGATTGAGGATTTTATGTTTGAGTCTGGATATTACAACTCTTTTAAGTGATCTCTTCACCCTACCAATTTTAATTTTTTTAAATTTTAGAAAAATATAAAAGGTTTTTATGAAAAGTGATGACTTCATCCTCTAGAAAATATCATTTTGAACAATTTTGTAGAAAAAAGTTTTTCCAAAATTTACAATTTAAATGGACTTTTTGGCAAAAAAAATGAAATAGGGACTATAAATGGTAAAAAAAGTCTACTTAAATAATAGATTTTGGAAAAATTTTCTTTTGCGAAGTTATTTAAAATGATGTTTTCTAAGGGACTACACCACCATTTTTCATAAAAACCTTTTATATTTTTTTTAAACCTTAAAAAATTAAAATTAGTGGGGTAAGGAGATCACTTGAAGGGGTTGCAACTAGGGCCGCAACTTGGGCAGGTTGGGCGGGTTGAGAGGTCAACCCAAGCTCAACCCTAAGTGTAAATCCTTATGCCCAAACCCAACCCAACCCATACTTCGGGTTGAACATTCCTAGCCCAGGCTCAACCCGTGCTCGGCTTGGGCGAGCACGGATTGGGCACGGGTTACATAGGTTGAGCAGGTTGAAGTTGGGTTGAGCGGGTTGTGCGGGTTAGTTTATTAATTTCATTTTTTATTTTTCATCTTTAGTAAACCTACTTCAATAAAACAAAAATGCATTATTACATATACTTACAAATCTTAATCATCTAAACTCAATTGATTAATCTGCTTCAATAAAATCAACGACGTAATTCATTAGTAGCCGATGGAGACTGGGGAAAGAAGAGAGAAGTGGCGGCAGAGTGCTCTGATGCCAAAATGATAAGAACTAACTCAGAAAAATAAAAAAAATTGACATTAATGGACACTTATTTAAAGAGTCTTTTAGGTCAAACATAGATTATAATCCTATGATTCTAGTAGATTTTACAGATTTTTTTTTTCTTTTTTTTGCTAAGAGATGAGATTTTATAGTTATTAAACGCTAGGTTAGGGCTGACAGTCTAAATAAAGCTCCCCTTTTAATCCCCCCCAAAAAAACAATAGAAGGTAATCTGGCTGCACATCTTTCTCCAGCCGATTACACATCTTCCTTCAACAATTTCTCATACAAGCTCCCTATGTCCACACTGAATAACCAATAGTTAAAAACCATATGATGTCATATTTAATGCATATAAAAATATTTTTAAAAAATTATATTATATAGGTCGGGTTTGGGTTGGGTTTGGGTTAACTAACCCCCTTCCCAAGCCCAACCCGATTTAAATCGGGTTGATATTTTCCAACCCAAGCCCAACCCAATGTCTGAAAACTATTTGTCCAACCCGTTTATTGACCGGGTTGGGTTCGGGTTGGGCGGACTCAACCCACCCAAGTTACAGCCCTAGTTGCAACATCCATACCTTTTATGCTTTGGGTTGAATCCGGATTGACCTCCCAACCCGCCCAAATTACAGCTCTAGATGGGTAGATATTAGTTTGCCAAGGCTTGGGCTTGGTCATTCTCTTTGTGGGCTTAGGCTCTTCAGAACTTTGGGCCCAATGCTAAATCACCCGTCACCCTTTCCCCGATTTTCCCTTGTCCCAAGGAATATTTGTTTTTAATTTTTTATATTTATTAAAATGCTCCTAGGGTCTTATTATTCCTTTTCCCCAAGACCAATTCCGACCGACACCCTCTTTTTCGTTACTTTTTTTTTAAAAAAAAAATAGCTGAAGCTCAATCTAACAAAACACTAGTAATCGAGAACACGCGATGTATGTTCAATATAATTTTTCAAGTTTCCGCATTAGGACTGCTATATCAATTTTCAAGTTTCTTAAACCGCATGTGTATGTGGGAGAGAATTAAACGGAAACAAGTTGTGGTAGGTTTTTTTAAAATTGGTAAAATTATCAAATCATCTCCAAGTTTTATTAACTTGTAAGAGTGTTTTAGTATTTTCAGGTGTAGTCCAACCACAAAGGGAATTGATATTATATAGTAGTATAGAAAATTAGATAAATTTTTGTGGATTTAAAACTGAACATGACATATTATAATGCCACTTAAATAAACAATCTTTCTCTTTTGTAGGAAAAATTATATATAGGTGCTTGTTGTATTAGAGGTAGTTTATGTATTAGATTTTGTTAAGATACTTTCACTAAGCCTCTATTTGGAATTTGGGCCTCGAAGGGAAATAAAGTTGTCTTTTTCCCACAAAAAAGAAAAAGAAAAAGAAAAAAAAAGAAAGGGAAATGAAAATGTTAAAGTTCTTTGGAGAAAGAATTCATTTATAAACAATTTTCACTAATGTCATTATACTTTTCTTACTCTTTCCAAGATCCAAACAGAGCATAAGATTATTATCTAATAATCTTTCAAGGAGCGAGAATCATCCCAAAATCCATGTATATACTTTGCTGTCAGTTTTTCCCTTTCTTAAGGCTCTATTTGGTTCACGGATTTTATTAAGGAAAAAAAATAAAATATGAGGAATTATACTTTTTTTTTATTTGTTGCATAGGAAAATTGATAGAAGAATAATAATTGAAATAATTTTAACTTGATATGATATCATTTTTTTTCTTTCATTTTCTCTCCCCCGTATTTTTTTTTTCCTTTTTTTTCCATAGTAAAATCCATGAACTAAATAGAAGATAAGGCTAAGCATAGCTTCAGCAAGGAAAAAAGTGGGGCAATGTGGGCAACAAATCTCTCCCGGCCAATTGGGCCAAAGAAATTTATCAAAAAAAAAAAAAAGGGCCAAAAAAGTCAATAAAACAGCCCCAAATCGGGGATCTCTTTTATTAGGAGTCAATTACAAGGGAATTTTAATTACTTCTTTAAGCAACATCAATCACAAAAATTACTAATAATTCAAGAGTTTAAGAATTAAAAGGGGAAATTACAGTTGCACCCCCTTCAATTTTAACTCAGAAGTACTTTGCACCCATTTAGTTTGTTTGCAAACACTTTGACCCCTCATGTTTTGAAAAATGATACCTTACAGTCTTATACCATTTCGTCATTCAGTTGCTTGCTTTTATGACAAGAAAATGGCTATATGTGATCCATTCATAACATTTTTAAGAAAAAAATTCCCTATTGATGGTGAAAATTTCATTATTTCACCAACATATGGTAAGGATATATTTGTAAAATCATAATTTCCGTTAATATAGTGAGGGTTATATGCATTTTTCAAACATAAGAGTCAGTGTTTCAAAACAAACTAAAAGAGTGTAAAATATTTTTGAGTAAAAATTGAATGAGTGATACTGTAATTTTCCCTAATTGAAAAAGGATTTTGGATCCTTTAGTTAAGGCCATATTCTAATTTAGGTGCGACTCTATAAAAAATTTAGCCATTACAACTCAAAAGAAATGCCAAATCTTTACCCTAGAATAGAATTATTCTATTTTTTAAATTTTTTAACTTGGGCGTCAGAGGCTAACAACTAATCTCTCCCAATCTTTCCCCATTGTAGGTTGTGGTGTGAAGCTTTCAAACCAGCTTGTATTTCTCTAACTCAATCGGCTTAACTTCACATAATATTTTAATTACCAACAATTCTATTACCTAAAAAATTATCATCAGTACCTCTCTTCTTGTAGTAACCCAGACAAGTAGAAGCTTATCAGAAGGATTTTAAAAATTTCCCATTTTTTTTTCCCGAGGAACCAAACAGGGCCTCCGGCTTCCATTTCTACTATTATTTATTTAGTAATTTAATCCTAATTGTGGGCGTTCCATTTCACTGTTCCTCCTTGTACAGGATATGGAATCAATCTTCACAAATCGCAATTTTTGCATACTTTTATAGCAGCAGCAGCACCATTGGTATACAGATCTCCCCACAAATTAACCTCCTCTTCTTCCATCATGAATTTGTAGAGAGAGAGAAACTATACATATATACATATACACACACACATATATATATATTGCTTGCTCTGTATTTGCTGTTCAATGGCGGGTTCATCGATCATGGAAACACTCTTCCAACGCACCCTCGACGACATCATCAAAGGCCTCCGCCTCCAACTCATCGGCGAATCCGCCTTCATTTCCAAAGCCATGGAAGAGATCCGCCGCGAAATCAAATCCACAGACCCACACACCAAATCCACTGCCCTCCAAAAGCTCACCTACTTCAACTCCGTCCATGGCCTCGACATGTCTTGGGCCGCCTTCCACGTCGTCGAGGTCATCGGATCCTCCCGCTTTGCCCACAAAAAGATCGGTTACCTCGCCGCGTCCCAGTCCTTCCACGACGGCACTGACGTCATGCTCCTCATCACCAACCAACTCCGCAAGGACCTCACCAGCACCAACGAATTCGAGGTGAGTCTCGCACTCGAATGCTTATCGAGAATTGCTACTCTTGATCTTGCTAGAGACTTAACGCCTGAAATTTTCACATTGTTGTCGAGTAGTAAGAATTTAGTAAGGAAGAAGGCAATTGGTGTGATTTTGAGGGTTTTTGGGGTATACCCAGATGCAGTTAGGGTTTGCTTTAAGCGTTTGGTTGAGAATTTAGAGAGTCCTGATCCGCAAATGGTGTCTGCCACCGTTGGGGTCTTCTGTGAATTGGCTTCGAAAGACCCCGGATCGTATCTTCCATTGGCGCCCGAATTTTATAAGATTTTGGTTGATTCGAAGAACAATTGGATTTTAATTAAGGTGATGAAGATATTTGCAAAGTTGGTGCAGTTAGAGCCGAGGTTGGCGAAGAGGGTGGTTGAGCCGATTTGTGAGCATATGGCGAGGACTGGAGCGAAATCTTTGATGTTTGAGTGCGTTAGGACAATTGTGACTAGTTTGGCTGAGTATGAATCAGCAGTGAAACATGCAGTTGTGAAAATTCGGGAATTGCTGATCGATGATGATCCGAATCTTAAGTATCTTGGGTTGCAGGCACTCTCGATTGTTGCGTCGAAGCACTTGTGGGCGGTGTTGGAGAACAAGGAGGTTGTGATTAAGTCTTTGAGTGATGCGGATCCTAATATTAAACTTGAGTCCTTGCGGCTTGTGATGGCAATGGTATCTGACAGTAATGTTTCTGAAATTTCCCGGGTTTTGGTTAATTATGCACTTAAATCTGACCCAGAGTTTTGTAATGAGATTCTTGGATCAATTTTGTCTACATGTGGCAGGAATTTTTATGAGAAAATTATTGACTTTGATTGGTACGTATCACTTCTTGGGGAAATGTCGAGAATCCCACATTGCCAGAAGGGCGAAGAAGTTGAGAACCAGTTTATTGATATTGGTATGAGGGTCAAGGATGTTAGACCAGAGCTTGTCCGTGTCGCTCGTGATTTGCTGATCGATCCCGCATTACTTGGTAATCCTTTCTTAAACAGGATATTATCTGCGGCTGCTTGGGTGTCAGGGGAGTATGTTGAGTTTTCGAAGAACCCATTTGAACTAATGGAGGCACTGTTACAGCCGCGTACTAGTCTTTTGCCGCCATCAATCAGAGCTGTTTATATTCATTCTGCTTTTAAAGTGTTAATCTTTTGTCTACACTCTTATTTCTTTCAGAGGAAAACCATTGCTTCCTCCTCATTGTCTTCTAATGATCTGGCACAAGGAGTGTCAGATTCAGTTTCTGTAAGGGAATCCCCCAAGGGTTCTGGTTCAGCAACATGTGAAGCTCCTGCCAATGAACTAGATGGAGGGTTTAACCCGAGGATTCCAAGTCAATTATCCAAAGATATTCCTACAGGGAATGGAGACGAAATGATTGTTACTCATGGGCAGACATCTTCATTTGCTTCTTTAGAGAAGAACAGTTTCACTGAGGATTCTATCAGTAATCTGTTAAATCTAATTGAAATGGCTTTGGGCCCACTATCAGTGAGTCATGAGATAGAATTACAGGAGAGGGCGCGGAATATTCTTGGTTTCATTGAGTTGATAAAGCAAGAAATACCTGGTAGTTTAGATCAAGGGGAGGGAAATTTTGAGAGGGAACAACTAAAAGCTTCTGAAGTTATTAATGTGATGCGTGATGCATTTTCCAAGGAGCTTGGTCCGGTATCCATTAGTGCTCAAGAAAGAGTTCCTGTACCAGATGGACTAATGCTCAATGAGAACCTTTGTGACTTGGAAAAGATTTGTGGTGATGTTCAGTTACCTTCAACAAGTTCATTTTCCCTTGGAACTCCTCATTCTAAGGAGAAGATTGGTGTTTCCCTCCTTAACCTCCAGAGTAAAGAAGAGTCAGAACCATCAACTGAGTCCACATCTCTGCTTGCAGAACACCGTAAACGGCATGGCTTGTATTATCTGTCTTCAGAGAAGAATGAAATTTCATCTACTGATTACCCACCTGCCAATGAAATGAAGTTGCAGGATGATCTCCATGATGATGCTGAAGATCTTGTTAAGCTTACAGAGCAATCACTTGTCCCAAAGAAAAAACCAAATCATGCAAAGCCTAGGCCTGTGGTGGTAAGATTAGACGAGGGAGATGAAGTTAGTATTGTAGCCAAGAAGCCAGATTCAAAAGACGATTTACTGTCTGGTGCTGTGCGAGATGTTCTCTTTGGTAATGAGGCTATACCCACTTCATCACAAAGAAATCCATCTGATAAGTCATCCAGTAAGAGAAAAGGGAAGGAGAAAGTAAATATTGATCTTCCTTCGGAGTTAAAAGAAAATTTGGGTGATGAAGAAAAGCCTGACCTTGGAAATCCAAGTTCAAGAAGAAGTAAACACCGTACTCATGGCAAAGAGAGGAGACATAGAAGTCCAGGGAAGAATGATGAGGAAAGAGAAGAAAATGTTCAGAAAGAGAAGCAGAAGAGTAGTCATCGCCACGGTAGGCACAAAGCTCGACAAAGAGCAGATGGGCCCTTGAACGTGGTTGCTCAAGCAGCGGTGATTCCAGATTTCCTTTTATAGCAATGATGCTTTGGATTCATCATTTGTTATGAGCTGCTGTGAAGAACTTGGTTGATTTTCCCCTCTGTATCCCACCAGCTTGAGTGCTAGGTTAGTTTTTCTGTTGAATTTATACAATTTTTTGATCAGGTTTCTTGGTTGTTTTAAAGTTTAACTCTGGAATTGGTTTTATATTTTACACATTATGAATCTCATTTAAGAAGTAAAATTTCCAATTTGAGATTGTCTAGTTCCTTGTGCTACTATGGTGGAAGTGTGATTCATCGCTTTCCTAATTTTCATTGTTGAATTTCTTCTTCTTCCCCTTCTTCTTCTTCTTCTTCCTTTTTATTTTTATTTAAAATTTTTTTTTTTCCGCTCTCATTCTGTTTATGGCTTTGAACTTTATCTGAGTATGATGAAGCATTACAAATCTACTACTACTACTACTACTACTATCAATGGATCAATCAATGGTCCTGATCCACTATTCCTATCGTGAAATTGAAATAGTGGATCAGGATAGCAGCTCTTTGATAGTTGCCATGGATTTTACAGGAAATGCTAATATGAGACGACTTTCTTCCTAAATTTTCCGGTATCTTAGGACTTTGTTTGAACAGAACTCTGAATAGGAAACTGAGTGGCTGTAATGCAGAGATAAAACCAGTTTATTTATCTATTTATTGGAGGGAATACAGTACTGCCATTCCACTTCAGAAGTGTTTTTTTGCATCTTTTGGTCAACTTGTCACGAGTCCTTATTTTCAGTATATCTGTTTTTATTATTAGCTGCTCTTCGTCAAGAAAAAAAGAAGGTTAGTAGCCACAAACTTTTATCTACTGCTATTTTATTTATGGGTTTTCTTAACGTGTGCCCTAAGGGCACAATTATTTCATGGAAAATGTATCCGCACAATTTTCTATGCATTTTCACATCTTTCTATGCAATTTTCACCATTCTCTATGCATTTTCGCGTTTTTCTATGTTATTTGCATAATTTTCTATACATTTTCACATTTCTCATGCAATTGTTACTTCATTAAACACATCTTAACATGTGCCCTTAGGGCACACATTGAGAATTCCCTTTATTCATTATATTTGAGTCATCAATTTCTAATAGTTTTAAGGCAGAAGCAAGCGGAGTAGATCATAAATACATCTTTTATATGTAATAAACTTGCAATTTTGGCATTCCTTTATGATTTATTAATTTACTATCAAATTGCAGCCGCAGGTTGCTATCAGAGCCTACGCGTCCTGAATTACCTCGTGATCTTGTAGAACCTTAAAACTAGAGTGTAGGCATTGGTCTGTTTAGTTTTATCTTGTTCAATACTGGGAGCTTTGTTGGTGTCGCCTACATGCAATAGCGGTACGAGTACGTATCACTGATGTTGTAGCCGGTGACACAAGCTGACAAGCGTATATAAAACCAATGTAGCTCCCTCCTCTTCCCTCTCTATTCTTTTTGTGTGTGTTCACACATGTGCGTGCATAGAAGAAACTGGTTGTGTGAGTCTCTAAAGAGATTTTCTTTCATAAGGTTTAAAGTGAAACATCAAATTCTAAAGACATTTAAGAGCTATGAAGCACAGATACAGATATAGGATACGGATATGATACAATACGGATACGCTGATTAAGCAATTTTTAAAAAATGTATGATATGATATGGCGGGGATACGTTAATAAATAAATATATTAATATTAATATTTGGTCTAAAACATATATAATAAACATAAAAGAAAAGTTTGAAACACCTACAAAATCAATTAATATGCAAGAATAGATGTACAAAGAACACATCCATTAGCATCAACCATGTTCATCATTCATAGATAAAAAACTATAATGACATATTAGGAAATAGCCATTTAGCTCTATTGCTCTTCAATGGTTGCCCTAGGAGAGAGATAGTGGAAAGAGAACTAAGATGAGAAAACTAAAATGAGGTTATTGTTTCAATCAAAGTGTGGGTATTACGTATTTTTAAATTTAACCCTGTTTATTTAAAAAATAAATAATTACAGACTAACCTTAAAGGAATCCCAAACGTATCTGAGATGTATCCGATGACATGGCAATGTGTGTAATTGTTTCGATGTGTATGGAGATTATCAGATATGTATCGGGGAGTATCCTAGGTGTATCATACCCGATACGGATTCGTTGGAGGTTTTGAAGTATCCGTGCTTCGTAGTTTAAGAGAGATTTGCAGAGTTGGGGAAGACTTTTTACTTTGCGAGTTTGAAGTTTTTCCTTTACGAAATCAGGTTGGGTTTTTCTTAATTTTGTCACAGAAAATGTGTTGGCTATTGTTAATTTTGCATTTTTCTTTCTTTTCTTAGCTATAGTTATATACTGTTGGAATAGTATTTTTACTGTGCAATGCAGGGGCCATTTTGTAAACAACAGGATGCAGCATGCTAGCATCATTGTGCACAAAAGAATAAAACCTACTAAATAAAGTAAAGTTACAGTAAATTTTTTTTTTTTTTGATAAGTAATAAAATTGTATAAATGAAAAGAAAGGGCCTTTAGCCGGTATACAGTATTGGATATGATTAACAGAATTTGTTGCTTTATCTCTTTAGATAGAAGGAAATTAGGCAACTTAAGATGCTGCCTCTATCATAGAGATATCCATCAAGAATTCGACCCACCCCAACCTAGTTTACGAGGAGGGAAACCTGTAAGACAACCTCAAGAGCATCTGTTACACGTTGAATGTTTCTTCTTTATGTAGATAACTTGGTTAGATTAATGTCAAATCATTTAATGAAAGCTTTGCAAGATTACAAATTGTGGGACGAACTTTAGGAAATTTGCAAAGGTTATGTGCGCCTCACTGATGCATCAATTGCCCCACTATAGGTGCCCTTTCGAGAGGAGTATCTTTGGTGGGATATAGTTTAAACAAATATGAAAATTTTATGTTTAGGGGTATTTTTGTAATTTTTCAGATTTGGATTTGTTAAGTGTTTAGTAGGTGTTTGGTTATGAGTTTAGTTGATTCCTATCCTCACTGGGAATTAGTTGAGTCATTTTTAAAATTGAGAGAGTTTTATTTTGCTATAGGTTTTCTGTTCAAAGAAGTTTCTATTTTCTTAGACTTTCTATTTTATAAAAGTTTAATATTTAAATTGGTAAATTGAGGTTACACAGAATCTGAACCAAAAAAAGAGATGGGTTTAATTTGAAAATTTTAAGTCTTATTTAGTCACTGAGAAGTCTTTTAAATTATTTTAGTAGGAGTTGTAGTTTAGAAAGTAAGAATCCTATTTTGACTATTAGGTTGCGTTTGGTTTGAGGGAATGGAATGGAATGAGAGTGGGAATGGAATGGAATGAGAATGGGAATGGGAATGGACTGAGAATGGGAATGAAATGAGAATGAGAATGGACATTCCATCCCCATGTTTGGTAAGGGGTGGGAATGGAATGAAAAAGCATAGGTAAGACCCATTTTTAATGATTTTTACTCCTTGAAAGGTGGGAATAGCCATTCTTTTTGGTTTGGGAAAGAATGGCTATTCCTTCATTGGAGGGAATAGACCCTTACAAGGGAATAGTCATTCCATTCCCTTGTGCAACCAAACACTAACTTTTTTTTAGAGAATGGAATCACCATTCCATTCCCTCCCTTATTCCCCTCATAACAAACATAGCCTAGTAGAATTAGCAAGTGGTTTATATAGTTCTCTATAAAATTATGGCTTGCAGACACAGTTACAACAATTTATTAATGAGAATTTTCTGCAGCTTTTGTGTTCAAGTAATGGTGAGATTCCATGATTTTCTTATTGGTGAAAATTGTAGAAACCCTTGTGTAATAAGTTTTATCTTCTTTCTTATTTTTCTTTCTTTCTCCTCCTTCTTCTTCTTCTTCTTCTTCTTGTGAGTTGCACGGTTGCACCTATATTTTTAGTGTAAGAAATTTAAAATGGAGAATGATATACTATGTAGGATTGTCCATTCAAATTTAGAGGAAAGGTAAGCGGCTTCACACTGTTGCCATGTGGAGGGGATTCTGCTCCTGTTTACTATATGTATATGTGCATATATATATTTTTTGATGAAGTAAGTATATGTGCATATTTATTAAACTATATTATATTTTTTGAGAATAACATATTATATAATATATTTGGCAGAAGAATGAAAAAATAAAATATATTTTTTTGTTTGAGTTTTCTTATTAATTTCATCACTTAGAACTTTTGCTATCCATACAGTGCTATATTTTGGCAGGTATTACTGTTAGTATGGCGGGTCATCACAAACTCAACAACTCAACTTAACAAAGCCTCAAACCTGAGCTACTTTAGGTCATCTACGAGAATTGTTGTTTACCATTAAGCTCTGTCTGGGGCCCTATCATTCTAAATTATATGGTGTCATGTACATGTATTTACTGGGTCATCAATCAACTATAGAAACAATTGAGATATTTTGTTTGTTTTCTTTTTCTTTGATTGACAAGATGTTTGAGGGGCCCTCAGAAGACTATTAATTTTTCCCCCAGTGAACAATGAGATTTTTACTTTTGATTATGAGATTTGACCCAAATCATCATGTTTTGAACAGATATATAGGGAAGAGTTAACATTTTGGGGAATGTTTGAATGGAAAGATTCTAAATTCTAATTTACAATTTTCCCCCATTATATGCGTTCATATTCTTTGTTGTTTAGATCTAGGTTTCACAATAATAGATTTACTAAATTGAATATATTTTTGTTTTAAATTGGTATTTGTTTTCATTTTTTTTAATTTAAATTTTCACAATTTCCAAGAAGTTTATGAAATCCATAAAAATTGACCTAGATCAATAATATATTATAGACTTAATGGATATGCAAGCAAATCCATGACTCAAATTACTTCTACCATTTTCTTTTCTCCTTTAGGGGGAGGTGGATGATGTAATAGCCTGATTAAAAAAATCTAACCCTTATGTTAGACTTCAACACTCATAATGTGATATACTGGTACTCCATTAGTGTACAACCCCTATGGCACTTTTGACAACTTATTATTTTTGAGACACTTGTTGTTCTATTTATGCGAATGTTTTAATACGTGTTTCCCAAGTTACACACACACACACACACACACACGCACAACTTATTATTTTTGAGACACTGGTTGTTCTATTTATGCGAATGTTTTAATACGTGTTTCCCGAGTTACACACAGACACACACACACAACTTATTATTTTTGAGACACTGGTTGTTCTATTTATGCTAATGTTTTAATACGTGTTTCCCGAGTTACACACAGACACACACACACACACACAACTTATTATTTTTGAGACACTGATTGTTCTATTTATGCGAATGTTTTAATACATGTTTCCCAAGTTACACACACACACACACACACACTCTCAAGTTTTTGGGTACTTCTAATGTATTATTTTTGTAACTCATTTGTGTAAGGCAGCTATCAAGTTGCATAAAAAATATCGAGCCATGTTAAGGCCTGTTTATATGGTTGTACCAACACTGAGTATATTTAGAAATTTACAATAAGACAGTTCCAAAATTGTGTGTTGTTTTATAGGATGATTGCAAAAGAAACTAGTTAGTGGAGGGTAGCCCTTGTGTGGTTTAGAAACAAACTCTTTTTGGGTTTTCAGAAGTTTTTTTTTGTCCTGCCATTTGTAACAGATGATGAATCTTCTTTGCATTTTTTTTAAGCTTGTGTGAATAAAGTCACAGGTCATGTCATCTTCCTGTGCAAAAAAAATTTCAGGAATTTTTTTTTTTTTTTGATAAGTAAAATTTCAAGCTATCTGTAGTAGTTTTTTTTTTTTTTTGGACAATCAATAGAATCTAACAAATGGGTATCAATGCTTCTCCATAAGCTTGACCCAAGATCGCTCAATCAACAAGTGAGGAGAATGCCGCTGAGCTATCATGCCATCGGCTATCTATAGTGGTTAGCCTCTTGCAAAATTTTATTTAAGATGGTGCCTTGGATTTTGAAAAAAATCACGTAGCATTTGCAGGTCCCTAGGCAGCAGCGACACCCAAGGACTAAAATATAATCTATAACTGTGTTATTTCGCTCAAAATAACTGATATCGAGGGCATCCGAGATAAAAATAAGAGAGATCAAAATGATCACTGATTATATCGATTTATTTTTATCCAAAATGATCGTCGATATAAATAACTGATTTTCGATATAAGAGAGATCAAAATCTCGATTTATATTGACGATATTGACAATATCGACAGATATATTGATGATTTTGATCACAGAGGGTATTTTCATGATTTGGTTTTGTAAGATATTTTCAAGAACACCCCTTATAAGTTTAAGAATATTAATTATATCCTTAAGTCCATTGAAGAAACAATACTATTATTATTATTATTATAATTTTTGAATAAGTGAAATAATACTATAATTATGAACATATAGGTTAGTTTACTTTAATAAATTAGTATTGATACTTTATTATGATTAGTATTCTACCACTCTCTATGTGAGGATAGGAACAAGAGCCTCGAGCTCCTTGAAGATTATGCAGTAATGGGTTTATGAAATAGGTTGATTGTGTTTTTGTATAGGTGTATGGCATATTGACATTATTATTTTGAAAATGATAATTTTTTTTTAATGTTTATAGGATTTAAATGTTAAGTTGGTATAAATTTGTGCTGTTTACTTACTCATCAGCGCACATCTTTTGCACCCTTACGTATTCGTCTTATACATTTTGTTTGCAATCTTTTGATTAGATTCTATTTCATTTTCTTCCAAAGTTTCATTGAAATGTTTTACTAGTAAGTTCTGCCATTTTTCTAGATCAATATCATTTTTTTTCCCCTCTTCTCTTGATAATGCTCCATTTTTGGACCCTCAATCGATGTCAATATATCCATTAAGCCAGTGTGGACTTGTTGTGGCCACACGAAGTGATGGTGATGAGCTGCCTGTTTTGGCCATGAAATTAGTGTAGGTCTAAAACTGGTTCACTCTTGTGTGCTGCCTGAGATATTATTCTGAGGTAATGAAGCTGTAGTGACTTCATCCCAAAGCAACACCTCTGATAATCAAGTGCTGTCTGGGATATTTTTCTGAGGTAATGAAGCTGTAGCGATTTCATCCCAAAGCAGCATCTCTGATAGTTCATCTGTTAAGAGGAGGGAAATGGAGGTGCTGCTAAATTATGACAGTGCATCTTAATCGAAAGAAAGTTGGGTTGATACATATAATGTTCAGCTTGGAAACTGAAGAAGTGAAAACTAGGTAGGACAAGCAAAGGAGCAGTCACCATGATGGTAGTTGCCAAGCTTGGCAATGGCATGTTTGCCGTCCTAGTCTTCCCTCATATAATTGAAGATTTTGGTGCAGTTTATGTTACTGGTTGATGCATTGAAGATTTTGGAGCAGTTTGTGTTTCTGGTTGTTGCAAAGAATATGGATAATGTTTCCAGCTGTTTTCCTCCCCCTTGAGAACTAAGGTTAGTTCTGCTTTAGAATTTATACTTACTCTTTTGTTAATAATTTCTGATTTGTCTTAAAGCTATAATTTAGGGTTAGTTTTCTCATGTCATGCAATGGAAACTTATTTTGTGAGTGTTATATCTCACACAGAAAATTGTGTTCTTTCCTGTGCATATTTGTTGTGGCTTTCCTAATAATCTCTCTTGATGTTTTCTATTATTCTGTGTTTATGGTTGAAAATTATGAAAATTTGAGGAAGATGGAAGATTTTCAAATCTGGTTCCTTCTTGTGCCATGTGCTAAAAACACATTGAGTAGCTACATTTTTGTTTTTTCTGGTGATTGGCGTTTTCTAAATGTTAAGTGGAGATAGTTTCAATTCTATATCTTCATTTGTCTTTTAGAGAAGGAAAAACAACATGGACTGGAATTCTAACAGTACCTAGAACCAGCCAAAAGTTATTTGGGTGCATAACTTAGGACCGAGACCGTACAATTGATTCTAGGTATGTCTTTTAAGCCACCGACATTCCTATAGAGTACCATATCACTGATGGCAGTTTTTCATCTAGGTATATAAGGTTAGTCTTAGGGATTGTTTAGTTACAAAGCCCATACCTTGAAGAGTCTCAGGGATTGTTTAGTTACAAAGCCAATACCTTGAAGAGCTATTTTAAAATGAGGCGGACCTTCTTTCTGTTTAGGAGTGCCTGCATGGAACAGTGCTGTAGGTAGTGGGCTTTTACTATGTTACTTGTAGCAACCAAAAAAAAAAAAGAAAAAGAAAAAGAAAAAAAAGAAGGTTAGTGGGCTAAAAGGTATTAAAGTGATGTTCCACATTTTTATTATGTAAGATATAAAAAAACATTAATTTGTGTTTTTTTTTTCTCCTTCGCTATACACACATAGGAAACATACACGCATAAAAACACACAAATGAGGAAGCCTACATATGTGATATAGACCAAAGGAGGGTCCAAGAGCCCATAAAGTTAACCCACAGTCAACCTCCGAAAGGTCCTTCCATCTGTGTACTACCGTTTTAAAATCCAGCGCCTCATTTTGTAAGCTTTTTGAATTTAGATTAAGATGAAAGAAGATTAAGGTGGAGAGTATAAATCATATTGAGATATATATTTTGTAAAACACCGAGCTTCGAGGAAGTTGGACTGAGCAATAATAATACAAAAAATTAAAAAAAAAATAAAATCATTGCGTACTTTTCCTTTCCCCCTCTCTTTATTTTGCCCCCTTACCCATGTAAGGGTTATTCCCTAGTACATTTACCAGTTTAGGAGTGCTCAAGGTTTGGACCACAACCTGATGGCAGCATACTTCGTTGAATTGCATCATTTTTCTTGTCTTGAATTTGGGGCTTGTTGGGTAATTGGTACAATTTTTCAACAGGCATAAAAGCATTTCATGAATGGGACTTATGCTTTACCAAAGTAGAAGTTTAATGATCAAGTGGCTTCTAAGTTCTTACAAACAATGTGTGGTGTAGGGCCATAATATGGCACTCAGCTCGCTGTAGGCACCACTCCAATCATATATGGTGGTGGACCACTCAACACATTTTAATGTACTAGATGAAGAAAAGCGTTTCCCTACCTTCTTTCCCTCCTAAGTTGATTTAATTATCTAAAGCACCTCCTCAACTCAAGGCCTTGGTTTGGCTTGGTGTGACTCATAAGAAAGTCAACAATAGTGATCTCTACCTTGCGAGACCATACAAGGCCCCCTCTCCTCAGTTTTGCCTTCAAGGCTTTACAGCAGGGGTGAACGTTGCTATTTGTTCGTCCATTGTGACATTGCCAATACAATTTGGAACTATTTCTTTGTGCTGGCTAGTTTAGATTGGGTGCCTCCTGGAGAGGTGTTGAATTCGCATTCCTCAAGATGAAGATGGCTTTGGAATAACATGATGACGACTATCATTTGGCACATTTGGGAGGCGAGGAACCAACTGATCTTCAATGATATCTCGAAGCATCCACTTGATTGTTATCAAATCTGTCCCAGTTTGGGCTTCTCTTTCTAGATTCCAAGCTCTTTGATGGAGTTCTTGTCTCCTTAACCATTTTGGACTGGAATATCATTTCTCGCCAAGTCGCCATAAAATAAATGACCCTTGCATGGGTTTACATCTTCCACTGGTTGGTATTTATTAGTGCAGCTTTAATGGAAGTTCTTTTGGCAATCCAGGTCTACTTGCCATAGGATGTATCAGAAGGGATCACAAGGTGAAACCCCTTTTACCTTTCCTAAACCTTTTGGAGTGGGGACGATTAATAAGACCAAACTTGTGAGGTTCTCTTGAAGGCCTTAAAGTGGCAAGGAGGAGGGGTTTTTATCCCATTTTGTGGTAGAGGGTGATAGTTGGATTGTGAATTGGATTTTTGACAGGGAAGGAGGTCATTGGAACTATGCCCATTTGCTTAAAGAGGCGTCGGTAGAGTGAATTCCTTGAACCGCAAATGGGGAGGCGAACTATATTGCTATGGGAGGAGCTGTATTTGCTTTCTGTGTTTGAGATTTTATCTTTTGAGTTGAAAGAATTAATCTGGTGGGCTTTGGTCTGGCCAGGCTAGGTGGGCGGATAATAGTATTAGGATGACCAAAGAAAGCCTGAGCCTTTCAAAATTCAAAGGGAACGGCTATTGCAACCCCCCATTCCTATAAGCCCACCCCCCATCCTTTAGGTTTTTAAGGTTTTATGCAAAATATAGAAAGTTTTTATGAAAACCGGCCGTGATGTCCACTAGAAAACATCATTTTGAACAACTTTACAGAAGAAAGTTTTTTCAAAATTTATCGTTTAGGTAGACTTTTTGGCAAAAAATGAAATAAAAGCTATAAATGGTTAAAAAGTATATTTAAACGATAGATTTTGGAAAAACTTTCTTCTGCAAAGTTGTTCAAAATGATGTTTTTTAGTGGACATCATGGCCGGTTTTCATAAAAACTTTTTATATTTTGCATAAAACCTTAAAAATCTAAACGATGGGGGGTGGGCTTATAGGAAAGGGGGGTTGCAATAGCCGTTCCCAAATTCAAATTAGCCTGAGTGAGCTTGTTGGGCTGAGCAAGGCAACTTAGCTCAACCCAGATCTTTTACAAACCTACACGGGCTGCCTTTCTTGAGGGAAATTTTGAATATTTGCTAGAAAGTACTGAACTAGAGACTGTTATTTTGTCATTACAGCTTTGTTTGAGCTATTTTACTGTTTTTCCAAAACATACTAATTTTTCGATATACGAGTCTTTTGGAATTTACATTCATTTCCCTTTTTCACGTAATTGATGAAGAGAAAATGACGTGATTATGGAGGGTCAAGAGGAGATTATGTGAATTAGGATCTAAGCATAGGCCCCAACTCATGGAGGCAACCAAAAGCAAGGTCGAGGGCAGAAAGGACAAGAAAGTCCAACAATTACAGGAGAAATCTTCATTTAGAAGGTTCAAAAGCCAGCTTTATAGGATGTTTAATCAGTTGATTTTATTGGCTTCTGACTTGGAAAATTGCCATGTAGAATGCACTGATTGGTCAAAATTTTCCCCTCAATGTGTGCCATGTTTCCTGATACTTTATTGTAGATGATTAATTAATTTATTGATGGGGGATTTAGCCATCAGTCGACCAAGTATAACTTATTTAGCAAATAGTCACCCAACTCTTTTTTCAACTCACTTGGTCCATTTGGCTTGTAGCTGACCAAAATGCCCTCATTCTTATTAAGTTATTTATTTATCCCTCTCTTCACCTACCTCTCTCCATCCTCTATCCCAAAACCACCCCATCACCATCTCTCTCTTCTCAAACCCCAACCCAAACAACAATTCCAGTGGTGGCTGATTTTCATCAATGTCTGACCTCTGGCGACGACGATTGGCTATGAAGTTTGTCGGTGTCGAGCTCCTCCAGACTAGATTTGAAGACGAACACCAAATCTGAAACTCACCAGATCTGACTTCCCTACTTCCCTCTCTCCCTCTGCCTCTCTCGCTCACTGTCTTCTCGCTCTCCCGCTCTTTCTCTCTTCCAAATTTGAACCTTACCAGTGAGCTTAGACTTCAGTGATTTCTTCTGCTATCAGAAATAACCATTGTCACCGATGATCGCATCCCCCATAACTAGGACCTTTTGTTGGCTGCAATTTGTCTTCAAAACTTTTATTACCACCATTCTTAACTCATCTTTAGTTCATTATTGTTTGTGTAGTCTTTCGGTTTGTTGTTTTTTGGAGTTAGGTGTTAAATCTTATTCTCTGTTTTGCCTCTGTTTTACCGTTGGGACCCTTGGGGATTCTCTTTGTATGCTACTTACATCTTCATTAATAATATAAACTTTTTTTAGGGAAAAAAAAAAAAAACCACCATGCTCTTGTTTGTCTTCTAATCCTATATCCTGGTTATTTTCAGTTGGATTTATGTAGTTTTTGCCATAAGGAAATATGTTGGGAACAATCTTAGCTTTATAAGAAGTTTTCGCGAACCTATATGCGTAAGTGAAAAAACACCATCATTAAGTACATCACCAAATCCTAAACTATCACAAACCCCAACTCTCGAAGTAGTAAAATTTTATTACTTCGTTGTAAAATTTATTATTTTGTTGTAAAATTTATTTCGTAAGGTAGTAAAATTTTATTACTTTATTGTAAAATTTATTATTGTAAAATTTACTACTGAAGTAGTAAAATTTTGCTACTTTAGAAAGTTGTAAAATTTTACAGTTTTATGAGTATTATGTTAAACTGTGTCAAATAGAAAAATTTTATGATTTTAATTTTTTTAATAATTACCTAATCAATGTGGATATTTTTTCAAAGATGTTGACAAGTAGGTTTCAAAAATATAATATTTTTTTTTAAAAAACGGATATGTATATTGTAAGTTATAAATTTTTAAAAATTATAATACTACAAAGTTAAGTTAGTTACATAGGATGCCTTTCATAACAAAAAAAGGAGTGCCCTTAGTAATAATAAGGGCAAACCAGAGATTTTTAAAAAAAAATGTGTGATTAATTGATAAATAAGTTTAGTTTCATTGACTAATTGACTTAGAAAAACTTACACTTGATTAATTGCTAATATTTTACCAAAAAATGGGCTATTAGCCACTTTCCCCTTAATAGTGATTTTGCGAATAATTCACCCATTTTGAAGAGGAGAGACATTGTGGGGAACGGCTCAGATTGAGTTGCATACTACTGATTCAAACTGGTTCCGATTCATGTTTTATCCAGATCGCTAAATCGACCCGACTCTCTAAAACAGATTGTTACACTGGTTTTTAAAAGAGTGTGCTGCTCCATGCTAGAGTGTTTATAGTCTGCGGTCGCTTGCTTTACTCAAGGACCCATGGATCAAGCATTTTCAGATTGTCAATTCTGTGAACCTAGCGCAGGAGTGGCCCTCTTGGTAGGTAGCTTAGTGCACTTAGTGCTAACCTACTTGTAAAATGGGTCAAATCAGGAGACTTAGTGGGGCAGATGAATGAGCACTTCCCTTGTAATTTGGTGGACCCCTTGATAGGGTCTTAAATTAACAGCACTGAATTGGGTTTCCTTGATATGACTCTTTGGGTGTCATTTGTTTAAATTGTTTAATGACCAAAAAATTCTCACACTCCAGTTATTGGTAGGAATGGCTGTTACTGTTAGCAAACTTCCCTAGATTCAAGCTGTGTTTCTTGGTTTGGTAATACCCACTGGTTTGAAGAGGGACCAAATTTGGTAGCATTAGGGGCCTTCATAGGAAATTTCATATTTGCATGACTGGTTTGGCACCATAAGCCATGTGATAGGTTTCTTGCACGCAGTCACCAATTGCAGAGCCATTTGTCAAAGGGTCAAGTTTTTGGTTCATGCGTAATCTGCAAGTTGCTTCTTTGGACTTTTCAGCACACGTGCATAAAATATTATGGGCCCCCTTCGTGAGGGCTTTACTCATATAATCTATAGATTATTTATTACTAATGATTAGTGGTATCCAAGCTTTACTCTTACCGAGCTTTCGACTAGACTAATTCCCTAAATTAAAGTCTATGTGGGACGTCCTTTGGGAGGACATCCTGGATCTATTTGCTTGACCAACTCCTCATGGGCTATTGAAATGTATAGATTGTTACACGGATGCATCATTTCATATATAAATTAAAGTAATAAAATAGATCACCAATTGCAGTGGCACTCTGCCTCCCGTAAGCTTGTTTATATGTATTTTGTGAATTAGTTGGTGCAATTCCAAACTGGTAAAGGCTGATTGAGTTGAATATATATGTGGGTGCCTACTATTAAGGGCATCACAACAACTAGGCCAGTAATGACAAATTCATTCCGTTTGGCCTGAGTAAAATACAAGACTCCCACGTATGCGAGGTTGCAATGGACACAAACACATGCATACCACCTAAACTTTCGTTGCAAGTGTTGTCAACTTCTTTTTGAATAAATTAAACTACCTAGGGTCTTCCACTGCATGTCCCTTCCATAGACAACTCTCTCTCTCTCTCTCTCTCTTGTAGAGAGGCAATGGGAGGTGAAACACCATCGATTGCCAAGCTCCTCAATTCCCATCTACTCTTGGGTCATGTCTTTCGTTTCTTGTTCTTTGTAATTGGTTTATCTGTTGGACTTACAGCCAGTTTATATCTCAAAAGCTTCTCATTCAGTTTACAAGCTAGTCTTTTCTCTCCCTCACCAGAACCGCTACTGCCAATATTGCTACCGCAGCCACCATCTCCATTACCACCACCACCACCATCATTGTCACCGCCCCCTCCACCTAGTGATGGTGGTTTTGCATCCCAAGATAGGCCAGTTCTCATGCACAGTATAGATGATGATGAATTGCTCTGGCGAGCTTCGATGGTTCCGAGGATTCAAGAATTCCCATTTGAGCATATTCCCAAAGTTGCTTTCATGTTTTTGACAAAAGGACCTATACCTTTGGCCCCCTTGTGGGAGAAGTTCTTCAAAGGGCATGAAGGGCTTTATACCATTTATGTTCATCCTCATCCCTCGTACAATGTTTCAGCGCCTGCAGATTCTGTTTTCCATGGACGAAGAATTCCAAGCAAGGTCAGTATCTGGCATCCTTTTCTACGTATTTTAATTTCTGAGTAATATTTATTGGAATATTACCATGGAATTGGGAAATCTTTTAATTTTAATTCGTATTCATGCTATAACCACTGGCCTTGTGGCCTATGATGTCATTGTCTCCCACTTATTAGGGGAAGGTTGGGGGTTCAGAACTTGACCCCCTTTTTGTTACAAAAATTGGCCGCCTAAAAAAAGTTGATATGCTCGGAAATAAATTTAAAATATAAAATCAATCAAACAAAATGAAGATCATTAATCCATTAATTGAAATTCAATTGTGAACAATAGCGTCATTCTTTTTCCTTTGTTGGATTATATATTTGTCTTCTGCCACGTTGTGGGTTTCAAGCGCTTTCCTTGATTTTGATTAGGAATAAATTTTTCTTAAGTAAGGTCATAGAGATCATTTTTTATTCTTTTGGTAAACGTAGAGATCTTTTAAGTTTGATGGAAACATAAGCCAATGCAAATCAAGAAATTTACTTGGCAGCCCTAAAAGAAAGGAAAGAAATTCAATTAATAGAAAGGAAATTAGAGGAATGAAAATGAAATCCATTTCCCCCCATCTTGTTTGGTATGTAAGGAATTTAAAATTAATGAATTCAATTAGGTGCTTTATTTTTCATATAAGAGTATCTCAAACAGGGTTAGCTAT
This sequence comes from Liquidambar formosana, assembly GCA_039720395.1. NCBI lineage: Eukaryota > Viridiplantae > Streptophyta > Magnoliopsida > Saxifragales > Altingiaceae > Liquidambar > Liquidambar formosana. The sequence continues at coordinate 17,228,069 of CM077828.1, read as the reverse complement.
TTTTTTCTATTTTGGAGAACTTGATAAGAGTTCATTTTTATTTAGCTAAGGGAGTTAAGAGAGTTTTCCAACAGGATTGGTTAAAATAAAGAACTCCTTATTTAACTGAAGGTTTCAACCGGGTAAACTATTTTTTCCTCATTGGACTAGCTAAGAGCCTCAAAGGGCCTAGTTATTTTAGAGAGTTGGATAGCTAACCTTTTGGGGATGGTGCTACGCTCTACTTCAACTAAAAAGTTAAAATAACTAATTTCTTGGGGATGCTCTAACTAGGTTAATGAATTCAAATTCCATTGAAATTTCACCCCCTTGGACTAGATTTTAAAACATGTATTGAAATTTCATCAAATCATTTCTAATTTATTTCCTTTCTCCGTTTCAAACATTGAAATTAGGGAATAAAATTGAATTCCTTTCCATTCCTTCTCCAAATTCTATCCATCCCAACAGTTTGTGTAGGTAAATGTTGCAAGGAATTCTACATCTTCTTGTCCATTTTAAAGAATCATCCTTGCAGCCTTGCAGGCCGGCTTGTAGGGGCAGAGTTAGAAATTATTTGGACGGCCAACATATAAGAAATTGTCACTAGTTTCCCGAGTGAAGGTGCTTTATTTAATTTATATATTTAAAGTTTCAAATTTATGTTTGATGATCTAACAATTATGATTTTTGAATTATTTTGCATTCCAAAATCACAGCTTTTGTCTGGTCAATAACATAAGCAGCCCATATTTCTAAATAAAATTCTAGTAACCTATTAGTAATTATTAATATATAATTTAGTTTTTTGTCATTATTTAATTAGAATTACTAATATTGAAATCAAGTTTACATTTGCATTAAGGAATCGCAACAATTAATTGAAATTTAATCAAAAGTTAAAATGAGCAAATGCCAACGAGTACCCTTCAGCCCGATTAAATATGGACACGAGTAAAGCCATTTCCCACTTTTCATTGGTTTAATGTGAAGGCGAAAATCTATTGGTGATTTTCCCTTATAGCCTATAGGTTAGCTGAAAGTAATTTTCACAAATGCTAAGAAAGGGTTTGAGAAGTAATTAGTAAAAGTAATAGGGCATACAAAAATGTTTATATTTTATTTTTGCCCAACCAGGGATGGCCATGTAATTACATAAAGTGTTGGAGGGTCCAAGTTATTTAATCGGAGGACACCCAAACTTGGCTATTTACATGATCCCATTTGTTTTCCTACCAATTGAGGGACCATGCCCCCCCGCCAATCCTCCTTTGGCTCGGCCACTGCATGCGTGGTTTTTTCAAGGACAAACTACGAGTTCTTGGCGGATATATTCATACATTTTTTTTATCCAAAGTACACGTACGTACACTGCCAACCTTTTTGGTCTTTGATCCCTTACTACGTATACTTATTTATTTATTGCTTTCATTAGTTTATGCAATATACTGAATTTCCAAAGTAAATTTAGCAAATTCAATTCAATTCTAATGCATCTTTAATTTCTTTTTTCTTTTTTTTTTTATATAGTAATTCTAATGCATCTTTTTGGGCTAGCTGATACGCTTATAATGAGCTTATAATTAAGATGGTGCTGGACACTCCTCAGAGAGGTGCCCTTTGGGCTCTAAGCCCAGAGGGACAAACTTGTGTGATCGGTGTTGGGTCATAACTGACAATATTCGCTCGTCTAACAAATAGAATAGAATGAGTAGAAATAGGAGACAAATTTTTTGAATATGCAAACAATAACAATGTGGAATTTAGTAACATAATTCCCTTCCTTTCCTCCCTTAATATTGCAGGAAGTGGAATGGGGAAAAGCATCAATGATCGACGCAGAGAGGCGCCTCTTAGCCAGTGCCCTCCTAGACTTCTCCAACAAGAGATTTGTTCTACTCTCGGAGACCTGCATCCCATTGTTCAATTTCACCACAACGTACACCTACCTAATGAATTCCAACCAAAGCTTCATCGGCTCATTTGATGATCCCAGAAAAGTGGGACGTGGCCGATACAATCGTCAAATGTGGCCTAACATCACAATAGCCGATTGGCGTAAAGGGTCCCAATGGTTTGGGGTGACTCGTGAGATTGCCATTGAGATTATATCTGATGCCAAATATTACACCATATTTCAAAATTATTGTCACATTCCTTGTTACATGGATGAGCACTATATCCCTACACTTGTGAACATTCTCTCGCCGGAATTGAACTCGAATCGGAGCATTACTTGGGTCGATTGGTCGAGGAGCGGTCCACACCCTGAAAGATTTGGGAAGCAGGCGATTTCGATCGAGTTTTTGAATCAAATAAGGTTTGGTGATAATTGTACTTATAATGGCAATACTACCTCAATGTGTTTCCTATTTGCTAGGAAATTTCTACCAAACACTCTGCAACCTTTGTTGCAGCTTGCCTCCACGGTGCTTGGTTTTGATCCTTAAATATCTGTATACGAAATTTGATGGGATGAACCCAATAATACGAAATTGATATTTTTTTGCAATGGAAATAATGGGGGAATTTTAGATTGGTCGGGCTACTAGAAAATAATTACAATTCAATACAAATTTACTGCAAACTTTCTAATAAATGACTACTAACTTAACTAACAATGACTACTAATTAACTGTAATCCTTTTCCGGTAATTAAACCAATTGAAAATTCCCTCAATAATGGTATATGGAGAATTTATCAAAGTCGGTCTTACAAGCGAATAGGGTTAACCAGTGAGGTAAAGAATAGGATTAAAATAGATTAGAGGTTTGAACCCCTCTAATTATACCTAAAAACAAACCCAAAAAAAAGAAAAAAAAGAAAAAGAAAAACTCAAGCCTAGAAGACGTATTAGTTCTCGTTGTATAATCCAAAAGTCCAATTAAACTAAAAATAAAAAAAAGAAAAAAAGAAAAAAAGACATGGGTTTAGGCTTACCATGGTCCATGGTCCATGGTCGTATATGTTGATGATGCAACTAAATATTTTTCTCACGCCATTTGAATACTCAAAAGTCAAATCAAGCCAATAGACTTGGCCAAGTGGTACTTTTCTCCCCCATGGGGGAGGTTCCAGGTTGAGTTTTAGATTGGAAATATGTTGATGCTTCCTCACGTTAAGTTTTTAGATTGGTTATATATTAATGTCATGAATTTCTTATATATGTCATTAAAAAAAGAAAATAAAAATTCAATCAAAAAAAGAAACACGAACTAATTCAATTTGCTTCTTCCTCCACTGGCCAATGATGCGAGAGATATGTGCTCTCCACGTGTATAATAACTATATAAGCTTGTGTGGTAACAGGGGTAATGGTCGTGGTGATGGATAACGGTGGAAGGTGGTGATGGGTAGAGACAGAACCATGTTTGGGCCTGGCCATACCCATACCCATACCCATACCCGGCTCCTTGAATCTTATTTGGTAATATAAATACTGTGACACTATACATTAGTTTTGTACTAATATGAATACTTGGTTGATTATCATCTAACGGACATAATAAAAGGTTTTCAAAGGGATCATTTGGGTTGCAGCGTACCACTTCCATTGATGAGTGATGGTGGAGGTGAGAGGCAGTGATGTTTAGGCAGAAGGTGGTGGTAGTGATGGTGGTGGTGAGCACAGTGAGTGGCTGGTGATATTAGTAGTGGTCCAAGTTCTAATTAGACAAATTCCACATCATTAATTATATTTATCACTGTTTTAAGCCTGTGAGTACAACTAGGATGATGGTCTCTCATGATAAAGACACACGACATCTGACCTGACATGTGGGTCTTATGTTAGCCACATGTGTCTCTATGCTCATGTATTGTTTGTTCATGATTCCAACGTTTTAAAACAACGATGAACAATCATATTAGCATTCTCCCACAGTCCCACACTCATTTAAAAATATACTATATGTTGAAATAAGTCTACACATATTAATTAAAATTGTCAGAAAATTTTACTCAAACATTATTGATAGAGAGATTGAACATCAAAACTTTAATCAGCAACTAGCCTGGGCATGTGAGATCTGCTTAGGATCCCTTACCCAGTGACAGGGTGCGCATGCGTTTGGGATTAGTGATATATATTCCCCAAGATTAGAGGAGAGCTCGAAAATACATCCATGAAAAAGCCTCATGGTAAACTTTTCCCTCAAAGTAATGCCTCAACCTTCAGAGAAGCAAAGGGAAAAAAAATGCACATACGAAGATCAGCATGGTGGATGACCAACCAGAAACTGCTGCCCTAAATTCGCTAAACACTGTGCCCACTCTAGGCTGTTTTGTTGGTAGTAGCTATGAGCCTCTGACGCCCTCTCCCTTGCCTCTTCCCGTGAATTCTTCTCTCTCAAATTCTTGTCTGGATTTTGGTGATTTCTGTATTTCTTTTCTTGATCCTAAGGGGAAATGGTACTCATTCCACCTTAACTATTCCAATTCTTTTTCAGGAGGATAAATCTGAAAATGTTAACATATTTCTTATCTTAATCTCCATTTCCGAAATTTTTTATTTTATTTTTGCTAGATGATAAGAGAACATACATACCCACCCACTCACATGAAATTCAAACCGAGACCTCCACAAACCCCGTATCCCTATTGGGATGGGACATGCCACTAGACCCAAGTGCCATTGGCCTTCATTTTTTAATTCTATCTCTCCAGGTTTTTGTACTAATTATCTACTAATTGCTCAATTCAATCAATTGTACCCTGTCCAGTTGGTTCCATCAACCTTAGCACGCCTTAGTGTTGATCTGGTGATCTTATTTCCTGTTGGGTCGTATGACTATTTTTTTATTTTTAATTTTTATTGATTTTAAGAAATAATTGTATACCATGACTAGAATTTCAGATTTCTTTGATTTAATTATTTATTCAAGGAGACAGGCCAACTGATTGTAAATTTATTTATTATTATTTGTAAGCATGTTATTCTCCAATTAATTACTGATTCTTGCAGATATCATCTGTATGTATTGCAATATATATTATATTATTATATTATATATAGTATATATATATATATATTATATATATATATATATATACACACTCAGAATAAATATATTAAAATTCTTGCGTTTAACATGTTATGTCACGCAAGGAGAACTCAACATAGATAATTAGATATGTTGCTAACCTGTCCAGTTGGTTCACCTGCCAACGTCCTCTCAAATATTATATTGCAATTCAAAATGTAAGTGGTGTGAGCAAAGAAGCACGCATTTTACCTGTGACTCATATTTTGTAAAATCAATTGTTAAATTAGATAGTCTTATTTTCATATAAGTAATACAATTAAAAATCAAGTTGATCCGAGATTAATTGTTATTCGATTCAAAACTCATATTTTTAATAAATGAAAATCGTTCATTTGTAAACATTTATGAATGAATTAACTCTTAATCTCACATCAATTTGAATTTTTGGCATGTATGACTTTCGAACGATGCAGATTTAATCTAACAATTGGTTTTACAAAATATGAATCTTAAGTAAAATTTTTATGAATGACTTTACGTGAAATTACGAGATTAACCTCAAGAGAAGGACACTGCATATAAAGTATATAAGTAATTACTAAATTATATTTTTCAGTTTGTCAAACCAACCTACCAAGAGAAGAGGGTGATGTGTCAGAGATCAATTCAAGAATCTATGGTGAAGGGAATGCCAAGCCTCTTGTACCTTACGCCCCGAACAACAAAAAGGGAAAAAAAAGAAGGAAAAACACATCTGCTTGATGGAGGGTCTCGTTCTTAAATGGTTTTTCAGCAATTTGTTTTTGTTTCTCTTGCTATTTCCCAAATCCAAACAGAACCAACAAAACAATATATATCTCTCTCTCTCATTAACAAAACATTAGTGATTAGTACTTCCAAACCAACGCCAAAAGTCAGAGGACAAACATTGCTTCCTTCTACTTCGATCAACCCCTTCTCTCTCTCTCTCTAAAAAACAATGAAGAATGAAAAGCAAGAACGGCCACCAAGCTTAACTGCCAAACTCTTCAATGCCCACCTCCATAATTTTATGTCTTGTTTTCTTGTATTTGTCTCTGGTTTAGCCATGGGAGTTACTATTAGTTTCTATCTCAAAGATTTTTCCTTCAACTTTCAACTCAACAAACTCTTCCTCCCAACTCCTCCAACTTCACCACCACCTCTTCCACCGTCTCCTCTGCTGCCACCTCCAACTTCATCAACGCCTCTTCCAACGTCTCCTACTCCGCCGCCACCACCACCACCGCTTTTATCTTCATTAGAGAACCAAACTGAAAAATTGGGGAGAATAGGATTAAAAGAATATTTGAAGCCGCCCAATGTGATGCACGATATGGAAGACGAAGAGTTGTTGTGGAGAGCTTCGATGGTTCCTCGAATAGGGGAATATCCATTCGATCGAGTCCCTAAGGTTGCGTTCATGTTTTTAACGAAAGGAGCAATGGCATTGGCTCCTCTTTGGGAGAAGTTCTTTAGAGGGCATGATGGGAACTACTCTATATATGTGCATTCTAGTCCATCCTTCAATGGAACAGTACCCAAAAGTTCAGTGTTTCATGGCCGGAGAATCCCTAGTAAGGTAAGTCTATCACGTATAGTTTTTCTTTAATTTGCTTTTTCCTTATAATTGATTCTCCATATATATTTTTTGTTTTCGTTATAATTCTACATCTTCTTGGCCTGTCATATGATGTTTTATACAACTTGGATCCTCTCTAGTAATTGAAATTGTCTAGGAAATCTGGACCATCAATATATATATATATAGTATTTTTTTTGATAAACAATATATATATATATAGTAGGTCTTATGTGATATGGTGAGTCACATGTACGTGACATGAATTGTCCAGATTTCACTTGGCAATCCAGTTACTATAGGGATCATCATTCTGTTTTATAAAAGATTTTTTATTTCTTTTTTTCCAAGAACTGAAACTCCCAAATTTTGCCATAGAATTAAAATATTTTATGGGTAAGATGGATAGCGAACGAATGAGCTAGCATGTTATATAATAAATGGGTAGGGTGCTATATAATGACTTGGAGTCATCAACCTCGATCTAGAGGTGGACAAATGATATTTTGATACTTAAAAGAGAACTATAGATCTGGAAAAGGGTCCTTAGATTAATTGTGCATATTAGATATCATCGTTTTAATTTTTCACAACTATCGTTATATTTGTGGGTATAAAATGTCTTACATGAATCGTTGGAATTATTCTGAGTTCAAATCTTAATAGAAATAAGATTTAGGATATCTCTAATTATAATTTAAAAAAAAAAAAAAAAAAAACCGCTATACAAATTCAATTTCTCCCTTTCTTTGTGACAAAGTGACAAAAATATATTTCTGTGACAAATATATATATGTCCCAAAGATCAAGAGGGTGTTGTATGGCTTGACTTGGTAAATTAATTATCATATCTTCGCCGGCTTTCTGAACAGAGGATCAGATTAGCATGCGTTATGATCACATAGGTGACCTAACCATCTAGAAGCCTACAGCCTACAGCCTACAGCCTACAAGAATAGGCTAGCACTGATTCAAACAGGTACAGAACTCGAGTGAAAACATATATAAAGAATATATATATTCCCAATCCGTTTGCCCATGTTACTTGGCTCACGTCTTCTCTTTCCCTAGCTTGACCATAATTGCTTACGAAATTCATGCATTTCCCTACATAAATATATAATATTTATTGAAGAATGACAGCCGGATAGGGACGTTGAGAGTTACAACTCGTATTTGGTTGATTATTCGATACATTGGATCAATGTGTGCATATGGTACATGCAACTCCCAATATATGATCGTGATGTAATTTGTATGGATTTTCTTAATGTGTGTCCAATAGTGTATGTTAAGCTATAAGTAATAGCCAATCAATATATGAAAAAAATGTGTTTTCTAAATAATTTTCACCATTTACAATATATTTTAATAATTTTCAATATAATAATTGAATCATTAATTACAGCTTAATATGTGCCCTAAGGGCACACGTTAAGAAAACCAAACTTGTATTAGTACATCCTTATCTAATCGGGACTGATTTATTGAATATTTTAACATGTTCCATTGATATGTGTTAAAACATTATTGGTTGGAATAACTTGGGAAACCCTTGCTGCATGAACATTGAGATCCATTGAACCTGACTAAAAAACTTATCCAAATGGGACGTTATCATTTAGTCAAGATTAGCAAACTATGACAAGCTAATAAGCAGTGACGCCTTTGGCTAGGCATGCCCTCAGCTGACAAGCAGAAACGCCTTCCTTGAAGGAATTTCAGATAGGTCTGACTACGAGTAAATAAATACAGAGTTAGTAGTCATTCTTTGTAAAGTTTGTAGTCATTTAATAGGAAGTTAATAATTATTTGTATTAAACTGTTATTGTTTGCTCATAGCAGGATGTATCTGTAATTCCTTGTCCTTTGTTTTTTTTGGAGTTAAAACGCAACTATTGAATGAGAAAACCTCTAGATTCCATGTTTAACTCGTTCTCGATAGCTATGAGATGATTATCTTATCACATAATTTGGATCAGATTTTCCGGTAGCACTCGTTCTATTCTCAGCCAAAAAAAAAAAAAAATGTAAAATAAATAAATGCAGCTCATTCTATTGTAATTTCAGTATTGAGCCACGTGGAAATTCAGTTTCATGCATTGCTTGGATTCTACTCCTTTTGCAAACGGAAGAAAATTCTATTCATCTCCATTCCCAGACCTCACTTTTGTCCATCCTATATGCCACTTTTCTACATTCCTTTCTTCTTGTATTCTCTCTTCCTCTGTCTCTCACATGTCCACACAAAAAAAAACAAAAAAAAAAAAAAAAAGTGAAAAACAAGAATCAAAAGGGCTAAAAAATAAAAAAACTTATAAAGATTGAAAGCAAGTAAAATAAAGACAAAAATATGGGGCTCAAATTAAATTGTCTCAACTTGATTCAGCCTGTTCAAAATGAAAAAGACTAAGCCCAAATTTAGCTCAATTTGAGCCTTGCACCCGTATGGAGGCCTACACTGACTATAAGCCATAACAACCAAAATCAATAAAGCTCATTACCGGGCCAGATGACTTAATGGGCTTTTGTTAGACCATGGCAGGCATGTTGGAGGCCTCTATTGGCACCCAAAGACTTGCTTTTCATCCCCCACTTATTTTATATTTTAAGATTTTATGAAAAATATATAAGATTTTCATAAAAACTGATTGTGCTGTTTATTAGAAAACATCATTTTGAATAACTTTTTGGAAGAATTTTTTTTCAAAATCTATTGTTTAAGTGGACTTTTTAGTCATTTATGATGAGAAAATTATAAATGACAAAAAAGTATACTTAAATGATAGATTTTGAAAGAACTTTCTTCGAAAAAGTTGTTCAAAATGATGTTTTCTAATAAAATATGCGATCAGTTTTTATGAAAATCTTCTATATCTTTCGTAAAACGTTAAAATGTAAAATAAGTGGGGATGAAAAGAAAGTCTTGGGGTGCCAATAGAGGCCCTTAGGCATGTCTGATGCTTAGGGCCCGGTTTTTGCCACACACCCTTGGTTTTATCAGTAACCCATGGGCCTCACTTATTTTAATTGTTCAAAGTTTTATGAAAAATATTAAAGGTTTTTATGAAAAATGGTTGGGTTGTTTATTAGACATTTGTTTTATACAACTTTATAGACATTTGTTTTATACAAAATATGACGTTTAGATGGACTTTTTGGTCATTTATACTCTTTATTTCATTATTATTATTTTTTTTACAATATTTGTTCAAAATGATATTATCTAATGGTCAATGTGATCAAATTTTATAGATTTTTTTTTTATATTTTTCATAAAATCTTAAAAACTCAAAATAAGTGGGGGTGCTGATAAAACCAAGGAATGACAATAGCCGGCCCCTAATGCTTATTGTTTATGGATTGGGCCTCTCTATCTCAGCCAACCTAAATCAGGCCTATATAAATATTTGCCAGGGTCTAATATTACAGCAGATTTTAATAATTGCAACATTTTCAGTATGATTTACTTTAGCATTGTAATCTCCCAGTAAACCAAAATAAAAAACAAAAACAAAAGGAGGGGGGGGGGGGGGGGGAATTACAGATAGGTCCGGTTATGAACAAACAATTACGTTCAATATAGTTAGTAGTCATTCTTAGTTAACTTAGTAGTCATTTACTAATAAGTTAGTAATTATTTGTATTGAACTTAATTGTTTGTCCAAAGCCGGACCTATCTGTTGTAATTCACATCTCTACTTCTTATTTATTATTTTTGAAGTGAAGCCACCTCCTAATTTTGATGTGGTGCCAATACCAATCTTGCCATCTTTCTTGTAAACTCAATATTGGAAAAAAACAAAATTGACAGGATGTTGTTTCAATATTAATGCAGGTGGTGCAATGGGGAAAATTCAACATGATAGAAGCCGAGCGCCGCTTATTGGCCAATGCCCTTCTCGACTTGTCCAACCAACGTTTTGTTCTCCTCTCCGAGTCATGCATTCCCTTATTCAACTTCTCCACCATCTACACTTACCTCATGGCCTCAACCGAAAGCTTTGTGGAGGCCAAGGATCTCCTCACCCGTGGTGGCCGTGGCCGCTATAATTCCAAAATGAGGCCCCTGATCATGCTCTCCCAATGGCGAAAGGGCTCCCAATGGTTCGAGGTGGACCGTGACCTAGCCGTCGAGGTTATCTCCGACAAAAAATATGCTCCGGTGTTTCGGAAATTCTGCAGGCCCTCTTGTTTTTCAGATGAACACTACTTGCCCACGTTTGTTACTTCCAAATTTTCCAAGAGGAATTCAAACAGGACTTTGACATGGGTTGATTGGTCCAAGGGAGGAGCCCATCCGGTTACCTATGGGAGAGTAGACGTGACCATTGGGTTATTGATGAGACTCAGAAATCGAACCCATTGTGAGTACAGTGGAAAGGGGACCAATGTTTGCTTCTTGTTTGCAAGGAAGTTCTTGCCTAGTAGTTTGGATAGGTTGTTGAGGTTTGCTCCAAAGGTTATGAAATTCAATTGATTTGTAGAGGGGATTCTTTTATTGATGATTGATTCATACACATATACCCCAATAAATTTAGAATAGAGTAGGAGTGCCCCACCTGTATTTTAATATTACATTTACATTTTGAGATAATATTATATATATATATATACTTCCATATTATTAAAGGCCATGATCTGCTTGGTTGTCTCATGTAAATTGAATGGATCAATTTCTAGTTTATATTAGAATAAAAGGAAAAATTCATAATCTTGATCAATTTCTGATAGTTTATATTAGATTAAAAGTAAAAATTCATAATCTTAAATAAGGTCATTCAGAACAATTGGAGACTATCACCATAAATGATTAATAGCTTCAATTTTAAGAATTCCATCAATTGCCTTAATTTGAAAATTTTATGTTCATTTGTGATGAAGGTTGGAGTCTCTTGAATGACCATTCACAATGATGAATTTTTTATTTTTTTATTTATTACAAAATTTGATGCAAAATAAAATGAAACAATTCAATTTTCCATGGGATATCGAAAACAAGTCCGTATAGGATCTTGGTAATGTGGTACAATTGTCTACTTAGGGTCCATTTTAACAAATGACCTTACGCAAAATTACAAGGTGAACCTCAAGAGAAGGACACGGCATATAAAGTATAGGACATTACTTGCCTCCACCCCAGGGTGGAAGAGTTCTTCCCCACCTCCATTCATTTTCTATCACATGTCATAAACATTTAAAAAAAATATGAATTTTAAAATACAAACAAATAAATAAGTTAATATGGATACGTGGACACACATTCATGTTAATATAAACATGTAACACTTAAATATGAATTTATAAAAATGTATTCACAATTATATAAACATGGGAATACATACACACAATTAATTTTCTTTATTTATTTAGACAAGTAGTGAAATATGAATAAGAGGAGGGAAGGAGCTCTTCCACTCAAGGGTAGAGACAAGTATTTTCCTAAAGTACATAAGTAAAGCACATAAGTATTACTAAATTACATTTATCAGTTTATCAAAGCAACCTACCAAGAAAAGAGGGTGATGTGTCAGATATCAATTGAAGAATCTATGGTGAAGGGAACGCCAAGCTTCTTGTACCTTACGCGCGCCCCCAAACCAAAAAAAAGGCCAAAAAAAAAAAAAAGAAAAGAAAAGAAAAGAAAAGAAAATAAAAAAACACATCTGCTTGATGGAGGGTCTCGTTCTGGTTTGCCCACCAATCCACCATCCTTCCCAAACTCGCACACAATTCCGTCAGTAATTTCTTCGAATAGCTTATGTGCATATCAAATTATATATAAAATGTAAATAAATTTGGATCTTCAACTTCCATTACACTGGGAAATGAAAACACAAGCTGTCAAAATTTTGAAGCCTAAGTTCTCCGACCACTAGGATGCCGGCGTCGAGTCTTCATTGGAGAAGGGATGGGAGACGAAAGGACCGTTCTCTTCTGTCTTTGTCCTTTTATAATGAGCACGTGAGGGGCATGTGTTATTGCACACGTGTCGTTTAAATAATATGCCACATCTGTTGGATGGGAGGAGCTCCTCCACATAGGGTGGCGGCAAGTATTGTCCACAATGTATACATATATATCTCTCTCATTATCAAAACATTAATTAGTACTTCCAAACCAACGCCAAAAGTAAGAGGACAAACATTGCTTCCTTCTACTTCGATCAACCCATTCTATCTCTCTTTCTCTCTCTAAAAAACAATGAAGAATGAACAGCAAAAAGGGCCACCAAGCTTAACAGCCAAACTCTTCAATGCCCACCTCCATAATTTTATGTCTTGTTTTCTTGTATTTGTCTCTGGTTTAGCCATGGGACTTACTATTAGTTTCTCTCTCAAAGATTTTTCCTTCAACTTTCAACTCAACCAACTCAGCTTCCTCCCAAATCCTCCAACTTCACCACCACCTCTTCCAACCTCTCCTCTGCCGCCACCTCCAACTTCATCACCACCTCTTCCAACGTCTCCTCCGCCGCCGCCACCACCACCGCTTTTATCTTCATTAGAGAACCAAACTGAAAAATTGGGGAGAATAGGTTTAAAAGAATATTTGAAGCCGCCTAATGTGATGCACGATATGGAAGACGAAGAGTTGTTGTGGAGAGCTTCGATGGTTCCTCGAATAGGGGAATATCCATTCGATCGAGTCCCTAAGGTTGCGTTCATGTTTTTAACGAAAGGAGCAGTGGCATTGGCTCCTCTTTGGGAGAAGTTCTTTAGAGGGCATGAAGGGAACTACTCTATATACGTGCATTCTAGTCCATCCTTCAATGGAGCGGTGCCCAAAAGTTCGGTGTTTCATGGCCGGAGAATCCCTAGTAAGGTAAGTCTATCACGTATAATTTTTCTTTTGCTTTTTTCTTATAATTGATTCTCCATTCTTTTTTATTTTTATTTTTTGGGGGTTCTAATTCTACGTCTTGTTGGCTTGTCATACGATGTACCAGTAAGTGAAATTATCTATAGAAATCTAGACCATCAATGCATAGTAGGTCCCATGTGATATGGTGGGTCACACATGAATTGTTCAGATTTCACTTGACAATCTAGTTATTATAGAGAGTCATCATTCTGTTTTATAAAAGATTTTTTTTATTTTTTTTTTTTTTCAAGAATTGAAATTCCCAAATTTTACCATAGAGTTAAAATATTTTACGGGTAAGATGGATAGTGAGAGAATGAGGTAGCATGTTATATAATAAATGGGTAGGGTGCTATTTAACGATTTGGAGCCATCAACCTCAAGGGGTGGACTAATGATTTTTTGATACCTAAAAAAGAAGCATAGAGCCAAAATGGGGGTAATCTTTAGATTACTTGTGCATTGATGTGAATACATATAAACCCCTTTATCATTCCATACTCTGTGCATTATGAGTTGGTCGTGTAGTCAAGCTTTGGGTATATTCTCTAGATATCATTGTTTTGATTTTTCGCAATTATTGTTATTTTTGTGTGTATGAAGTGTTTTATATGAATCGTTAGAGAATTATTCTGAATTCAAATCTCGGTAAAAATAAGATTTAGAATATCCCTAGTCATTATTTAAACAAAAAAAAAATAAAAAATAAAAAAGCTATACAAATTCAATTTCTATCTTTCTTTGTGACAAACTAACAAATATATATGTCACAAAGAACATGAGGGTGTTGTATAGCTTGACTTGGTAAATTAATTATCATATCTTCGCCGGATAGCATGTGTTATGATCACATAGGTGACCTAACCATCCAAAAGGCTACAACCTACAAGAAGAGGCTAGCACTGATATATTCAAACAGATACAGAATTCAAGTGAAAACATATACTCCGTATAAAGAATATATAATATATATATATATATATAGAGAGAGAGAGAGAGAGAGAGAGAATATTTATTGAAGAATGACTATTCGTTAAGCAATACATTGGATGAATGCACATGCTACAACTCTTAATGTATGGTTCTGATATAATTTGTATTAGCATGTTTCTTACCTAACCGGGATTGATTTATTGAATATTTTAACATGTTCCATTGATATGTGTTCCAACATTCTTGGTTAGAATAACCTGGGAAACCCTTACTGCATGAACCTGGAGATCCATTTCATCGGACTTATAAACTTATCCATATGGCTGACATTATCATTCAGTCAGGATTAGCTATGACAAGCTAATAAGCAATAATGCCTTTGGCTAGGCATGCCCTCCTTAGCTAATAAGTAGTAGTGACCTCCTTGAGGGAATTACAGATAGGTCCGTCTACGAACAAATAATTACAGTTAGTAGTTATTATTTATAAAGTTAGTAGTCATTTTTATTGAACTGTTATTATTTGTTCCTAGCAGGACTTATTTGTAGTTCCCTTCCCCCATCTTTTTTTATTTTTATTTTGAGTTTAAAGTTTAATTGCAACTACTGTATGAGAAAACCTCTAGCTTCCATGTTTAACTTGTTCTCAATAGCCATGAGATGATTATCTTAACTAATCAGATAATTTGGATCGGATTTTCCGGTAGATCCATTGGTCTTAATTTGATTGATTAAAAAACTACTACTTTATTTAAAGGTAAATTACACTTTACCTCTTTCAAGTTTAGGTCGTATTTAGTAAACCCTCTTATAGTTCAAAAATGACACTTTGCCCCTTGCTTTTAACGGACAATTAACACCCCTAATGGAAACATGCAATTACCCTTATGCCCATCTGAGTTATCAATGATTTTTTTATTTAAATATTATGGACTTGTGAAATACTAAGTTTACCCCTTATTCTATCTCATCCACCCAAAACAAAATGCTTTGTTTTGCCCTCCCCATCTCTAAACCTAGAACCTACCGCCACCATCACCTGTTTTAGCCCCCACCAAAACCCCAACTCCGACTCCCTCTCCGATGAAACCATCCCTGCCACATTGCCTCCCCCACCTTCTCCTAAAGTCCTAATGTCGCCCCTTTCACACCAGCACACCAAAACCAAACCCAGAACCCACCGCCGCCGACACCTGTTTCAGCCCCCACCAAAACTCCAATGCCTCCTACCATCTCTGCCGCACCATGTTTCAGCCCCCACCATCTCCCAATGCGACTCCTTTCACACCAGCATACCAAAACCATAGAGGCAGATCTAAGAAAACAACAAAAACAAAAATGGAAAAAATAAAAAATAAAAAATCGAAGGACGAGAAAGGAAGAAACAGCAGCGACGGGCTAGCACCTGCGCCAGCGAGGCATTGACCCACTGCCTTCCCCACCACCACTCTTTGCCGTCGAACCCAGTTCCGTCGAACCCCCACCACCCAATCACTTCGCCACCTAACCCTCTTCCTCATTTAACCAAGACCCCATTTTCATTACCCAAAAAAAAAAAAAAAAAAAAAAAAAAAAAAAAAAAAAAAATATGGAGAAACCCAAAACCCAGATTAGTGAAACAAAACCGCCTTTTACCGTTGACGACTCTCTCATCCTCAGATCCGGTGACCACTGCTATCAACACCCCCTTTTACCCTCAGTGAAGCGCCGGCGACAGCTGCCGTAGGTTTTGTTCGACGAACAGGTTTAGATCCGGCAGATTCAAGGTCAGATCTGGTCTTGGAGCTACACTGATTTCTTCTAAAGCTTATGAGAGCGATGCAGTGCTCAATTTCGTCTATGAGAACAGAGACGATAGATGAGGGAGAGAAGAGGGAAGAGAGAGAATATGGAGAGAAGAAGAGAGAATAGAGACGAGAGAAGAGAGAGAGCTTTACCTTTTAGATTAAAAGCTTCCAACGGTGGCTGTTGCCTACCCCCTTCTTCTCACTTCAATGTCTCATCTTGAATGAGCAGCACCAGGCCAACAGCTACCAAGTTTCAGGGAAAACTTCAGGAAGCTTTCACGTGACATTGAGGTGCAGGGGCAAGGGTAGGGGCAAAAACGTCTCTCTAACAAAAAAATGAAAAAAAAAAGAAAAAAAAAAAGGACAATTTAGGCATTAAAGGTACTGAAATGTGTCACGTGCGATGCACGTGACAAATTTCCATCCACTTATTTGACATGGCATTACAGAAGGGGCATAGTGACATTTCGTTCAAAATATATATAGTCATTTGTCCGCTTTTAAACTGTAAGGGAGTATACTGAAAACGACTTAAGCATGAAGAGGGCAAAGTGTAATTTACCCTTTATTTAATTACGTTTGGATTAAACATGACATTAGATTTGAATTTTTTTTTTTCCCATTTTATTTTTTGTTTTGTTTTTAATTTTTTTTATCAGAAAAACACGTTAAATTATTGCTTCTGATTTTTTGAAGAAAATTAAAGAATACCACTAGAAATAAAGTTTATAATTTTCATAATCTATAATTTTATGGCAGTTAATCTAGCTAAGATGAAATATTGGATTAATCTAGTACTACGGGGTAGGTTCCATTTTCAGAGGAAAAACTGAAACCAAAGTGACAACTTTGGACAATCTTTGTAGGGTACGTCTCCTGTGATCGAGTCTGAAATTAAAGACTAAAATTGAGAATGATAATTTTGTTTTGATTTTTCACACATGTCCCCTAAATAGAAGTTGGTGATATAATTAATTACTCTATTAATAATAATTACCATATTTATCAAAAAAAAAAAATACCATAAATTTAAAATGGAAGCTATTCACTTTGAAAATGGAAGAGAAGAAGGTGGAGGGAGGGGTGATGGCGTGATGGGCTGATGAGACAAGAGCCTGCAACCAGCCTGCAACAAAGACTTTCAAACTGTAAAAATTAAAAAACCATGTCAGTTTGCTTCTTTTAACCCCAGCCTTTAGATGAGCCCATTGAAAAATTGACGCTTGAGATCAGCCTACGCTGATATAAGGTAAATCAGCGTACGCTGATTGGAACCAAACTGTATATATATATATATATAGGGCAATTCACCACAATTAAATAGTATGATCACACGATCATCTAATTCAGGGAATTTCAAGAGTGCGAAGGAACTCGTTCTATTCTCAGCCAAAAAACAAAAAAAAGAAAAAGAAAAATGGAGCTCGTTCTATTGTAATTTCGGGATTGAGTTGGAAATTCGGTTTTGTGCATTGCTTGGATTCTACTCCTTTTGCAAACGAAAGAAAATTCTATTCATCTCCATTCCCAGACCCCACTTTTGTCCATCCTATATGCCACTTTTCCACATTCCTTTCTTCTTGTATTCTCTCTTCCTCTCTGTCTCTCACATGTCCACAAAAAAAAAAAGAAAAAAAAAAAAAGAAAAAAAAAAAAGAGCTTATAAAGATTGAAAGCAAGTAAAATAAAGACAAAATATGGGACTCAAATTAAATTGTCTCAACTTGATTCAGCCTGTTCAAAATGAAAAAGACTAGGCCCAAATATAGCTCAATTTGAGCCTTGCGCCCATATGGAGGCCTTCACTGACTATAACAACCAAAATCAATAAAGCTCATTACCGGGCCAGATGACTTAATGGGCTTTTGTTAGACCATGGCAGGCATGTCTGATGCTTAGGGCCCGGTTATTGCCACACCCCTTGGTTTTATCAGTACCCCATGGGCCCCACTTATTTTAATTGTTCAAGGTTTTATGAAAAATATTAAAAGTTTTTATCAAAATTGATTGGGTTGTCCCTTAAAAAATATTATTTTAAACAACTTTATAGAATTTTTTATTTATTTATTTTTTTTATACCAAATATGACGTTTAGATGGACTTTTGGTCATTTATACTCTCTATTTCATTTTTGGTCAAGAAGTCTACTTAAATTCAGCAAAGTTGTTCAAAATGATGTTATCTAGTGAATAATGTGATCAATTTTCATAAAAATATTTTATATTTTTCATAAAACCTTAAAAACTCAAAATAAGTGGGGGTGCTGATAAAACCAAGGAACGACAATAGCCGGCCCCTAATGCTTATTGCTTATGGATTGGGCCTCTCTATCTCAGCCAACCTAAATCAGGCCTATACAAATATTTGCCAGGGTCTAAATACAGATCTTAATAATTGCAACATTTTCAGTATGATTTACTTTAGCATTGTAATCTCCCAGTAAACCCCCCCCCCCCCAAAAAAAAAAAAAAAAAAAAAAGGAGAGAGGGGGGGGGGGGGAATTGCAGATAGGTCCGGTTATGAACAAACAATTACGTTCAATTACAGTTAGTAGTCATTCTTAGTTAAGTTAGTAGTCATTTACTAATAAGTAAGTAATTATTTGTATTAAACTATAACCTGGTGTAATCTACGTCTCTACTTATTATTTATTATTTTTGAAGTGAAGCCACCTCCTAATTTTGATGTGGTACCAATACCAATTTTGCCATCTTTCTTGTAATCTCATTATTGAAAAAAACAAAATTGACAGGATGTTGTTTCAATATTAATGCAGGTGGTGCAATGGGGAAAATTCAACATGATTGAAGCCGAGCGCCGCTTAATGGCCAATGCCCTTCTCGACTTGTCCAACCAACGTTTTGTTCTCCTCTCCGAATCATGCATTCCCTTATTCAACTTCTCCACCATCTACACTTACCTCATGGCCTCAACCCAAAGCTTTGTGGAGGCCAAGGATCTCCTAAACCATGGTGGCCGTGGCCGCTATAATTCCAAAATGAGGCCCCTGATCATGCTCTCCCAATGGCGAAAGGGCTCCCAATGGTTCGAGGTTGAACGTGACCTTGCTGTCGAGGTTATCTCCGATCAAAAATATGCTCTGGTGTTTCGGAAATTCTGCAAGCCCTCTTGTTTTTCAGACGAACACTACTTGCCCACGTTTGTTACTTGCAAATTTTCCAAGAGGAATTCAAACAGGACCTTGACTTGGGTTGATTGGTCCAAGGGAGGAGCCCATCCGGTTAGCTATGGGAGAATGGATGTGACCATTGAATTATTGAGGAGACTCAGAAATCGAACCCATTGTGAGTACAATGGAAATGGGACCAATGTTTGCTTCTTGTTTGCAAGGAAGTTCTTGCCTAGTAGTTTGGATAGGTTGTTGAGGTTTGCTCCAAAGGTTATGAAATTCAATTGATTTGTAGAGGGAATTCTTTTATTGATGATTGATTCGTACATATATACCCCAATAAATTTAGAATAGAGTAGGAGTGCCCCACCTGTATTTTAATATTACATTTACATTTTGACATAATACTATATATATATATATATACTTCGATATTGTTAAAGGTCATGATCTGCTTGGTTGTCTCATGTAAATTGAATGGATCAATTTCTAGTTTATATTAGATTAAAAGTAAAAATGATGGTGTTTATAGGTGGTTGACGTTTTGTTTTGTGTATTATTATTATTATTGTTATTTTTTCTGTTGATGAATCAACGGTCGGAAAAAATGGAGTTGGCGAGGTTGGGGTGGTGTTGCTGTCCCAAAAAATGCAAGGTGTGTTTTTGGAGTTTTTTGTTTCTTCAGATTTTGCTCCTCTCAGTGTTCATTCAGTTGGGTAACATAGTTGAGCTTCTGGAATTTTTTCTCCATATATGTTTAATTTTCACTTGGAAAAATATAGGTTGATATTTGAGATATTTGATGGCATTTAATTTTTTCCGTTTTGGATTTTTCTGTCAGAGTTTGCCTCCGTTATCTCCTTTCAATCAGGTATCAAAACATTTTCTCACTTTCTTTTCTTTTTCTCAGCTTTTGTGATTGGGGGTTAATTTTCGAAGGGCTTAATTAAGTTTCATCTATACAGGAGATCTCTCTCCTTATTTTTCTCTTTCTTTTTCCATTTTGTTTGCTGAGAAATCATATTTATGTTATATTTGTTGGCTGAGAAAATGAGGGAAATTAAGGGCTGAGAAAATCTTCTTTATGTTGTGTTTGTTTGCTAAGAAAAAAATGAGGGGAACTAACTGGGATGTGTCTTCAATTCTAGGGCGTATTTTGGCTGAAAAAATTAGGGATACTAAGGGCTAACTGGCTAAGAAAACCCTCTTTATGTTGTGTTTTTTTGCTTATAAAAATCAGGGAACTAAGAGGGATGGGTTTTCTTGTTCTAGGATATATCTATATATATATATATATTTTATAGAATTGAGATAGTATGAAGAAAATCCTTTCTATTTCCTCTTTATTCGATATTTTTTCGTTGAGAAAATAGGGGATAATTGGAAAGGTGGATCTTCTATTGTATGGTTTATTTTTAGATTTGAAAATAACAATTACTAAATGCACACTGATATCGTGTATAGCCTTTTTAATATTTATTTAAGTTATGATTTAGTTCATAAGGTAAAAATCTGTTGGATTTTTGTTTTATTTTTACTTATTGTGTTGAGATTAGACTCGTTTGGTTTACGCAAATTTTTTGACTTGTTTAGCTTGCAAGAGAATGTGAGCTTATTGTTTTTTTTCCCTACAATTTTTTTTTTTTTTTGCCTTCCTTGCTAAGCCCTTTTTCTTTTTCCTTCTTTACCTCAATGACCAGCGGTTGAGTTTTTCCCCTTTATTTGCCTTGATGACTGCCTGGTGGGTTTTTATTCTCTCTATTGCCTTTATTTATTGCTTAACTGGCGCATTTATGACTATAATCTCTACTTTGCAAGGTTCACAATACTTCGTATGCTCATTTACAGGGTTCCTTCTGTCATGTTGTATAATAACCAATATTTTAAAATTCAGACCGTTGATTAAATTAGAAAAATCATTGGGTTAAGAGTCACCGGTTCAACAGTCGGATCAACGAAATTAAACCGTGATGTCATCATGATATAATAAATATATTAATTATGAATTATGAATAATAACTAAATAATATACAATTACAAATTTATTCAAATTTGTGTAAAAGCAAAAGTGTATTAGTATACCCACTTACCCAGTTGCCTACTATACCCTTATGCGTTGACATCAAACACCCAAACATTAGGGGTGTTTATGATTTTGGTTAAAACCGAAAATCAAACCGAATCAAACCAAAGCGGCTGGTTTGGTTTGGTTTTTTTGTCATTAGGTTTGGTTTTGGTTCCAATTTTAGAAAACCTAATTAAATTGGTTTGGTTTTGGTTTTCATGTTTAAAAAACCAAACCAAACCGAAAAAACCGAAAAAAATATTATATATATATATATATATATATATATATATATAAAATTTTATATGTTACATATTAAACTTAATTTGTAAATTTTCTATTCTAATAAGGGAAGAATAAGTAATAGATTCAAAATAAACTTATTTTATAAATTTTTTATTCTAATAAGGATAGAATAGGTAATAAATTCAAAATAGTAGTACGCTACTGGAAAAAAGACGTTTGGAATGGGTTTGTTTTTATAGATTTTAACTTTCTAATTATTTTTACTTTATTAGATTGGCATGTATTAAACTAGCTATTAATATTGTGTGAGATATTGGCACTATTAGATTAGAGATTTGAATTTGAATTGACATAAGTTAATACTTTTCTATCTTGATATAATGTTTAATGTTTTTTTTAGTTGCTAATGTAATGATTTTATTAAAAATATTTTTATTTGGAGTTGAGTTTGTCATTTTTTTCATTTTTAATTATTTGTTACTACTTGATAGGATTAAACCAAAACCGAAGCGAATCAAACCGAAATTTTATGGTTTAGTTTGGTTTGGTTTTTTTATAGTATGGTTTGGTTTTGGTTTAAAAAAAAAAAACCGAAGTATAATGGTTTGGTTTGAAATCTATCCTGAAACCGAACCAAACTGAACCAAGAACACCTCTACCAAACATAAGACACGTAACCCCAGTTAAAAAATTACTTGATATTTTGTTAACTATAAATAATAATTAAAATATATATAATATTATGAAGATCAATACTCTGAAATCTGAACCACACTGCACAACCATACCCACAAAGCCCACCGACTCCCAAACTACACACAGATCATACACTTCTTGCTACACACGGATCATACCCTCCCATTCTCAAAGAAGAAGGTGAAGATTGGAGTGCGGCAACTCGGCAAGACAAGAAACAGGTCAATCAGCAGCAGGAGTATACAAACCCCACACGCATGATGATCAAGGAGAAGAAGACTAGAGAAAGTACCGCTAACCTTTGATTCTCATTGAGAGAAGAGAGAATAAGAGAGCAAAAATCCCAAGTCAGACACCAGCTTGAAGTGAAACGGAGAGATTTGAGAGAGAAATTGAAGAGATTTGGGGGTTCCTGACATTGTTTATTTGAAGAAAAAACCCAGCCAGTTCATATAAACCGGGAACGGTTCAACCGGTGGTTTGAACGGTTTTAGTCAAATATTATGGTGTTTTTTTAAACGGTTTTAGAGGATAACTCGGACCGTATACTCAACCGGCCGGTCCGGTCCGGTCCAAGTTTTAAAACAATGAAATTAATAACATAAACAGGCTTTTGTGTGCACTGGTTCTAATTTGGGCTGGAAAATTTAGTGAAGTCACGGGAAAAGAGGCTTATATGTTTGGGCCTGACTAGTGTTTCTGATCTAAGCTGTCAATAATGAAATATAGGCTGAATGTGACGGCTATATCTAGATTTCAATACTTTCTTAGCTTCATTTTCGTGTGCTAATCTATTAGGCAATAGAAGTGGGCTTGTTGAGCTAAAAACGAGTTTCATTGTGCCATATTACAAAGCTGAAAGCTAAATTAAGGGTAAAATCCAAAACTGAATCTAGTTTGGTGTGTTTTGTAATGGTGGACTCATGGCTCTAGAGTGTAGACTATTTTGGTGTGTTTTTTTAAGTTCTATGCTGCTTAAATGACTTAAAAATGCTTTTCTTTTTGAAAATATGGTGGGCATATGCCGCATACATAAGTATGTGAGTGTGTATAGGATCTGGATTGGGGGACACAACTTTTTTACACAAATTTTGATACAATTTTTAAGCCATTGGGTTCACAAGATCCAACAATACTTAAAAAAGCCGGTGTGACCAATCTCCACTTACTACCTGACAAATCTGCCATTGAATTCACAAGATCCAACAATACTCAGAAACATTGATGTAATGAAGCTCCACTCACTATATGGATGAATCAGCTTGTGTTAAAAATTGTGTCCCTTGATCTTGATTCATAAATATTTGTTGAATATTTTGAACATAACTTAAGATAGTTGCTTAAGATTTTTGTTTGGCATTGGAGATGCTTCAAAGTTTCATTCATATGAGAATTTAACTTGTAATTGGAAAATGTTGCAACTAGTAGAATACTAGACATATTTTACCCCTTTTCTCAATGACAATTCAACTATTGGTCTTCTTTTATCTAAAGTTGTCCTGTTGCAAGAATTCTGGACCCCTAGTATATATCTGTTCCATATGTAGATCTTTAATTTCTATAAGTAAGAAATGAATTTCAACTTTCTCATTTTTCTTATAAATTTAGAGATAATGAAGATATTGGCTGTATCATCCTTTGAAAACATCTCTAACATTATTAGATTATTCCAATGTCTTTTGTTTGATATTGGTGTTTGGAGTTGTTTGTTATACTGGTTTTCCCCTCATTTTAATATAATCTGGTTTGCTCATTAAAAAAAAAAATAATAAATAAAAAAAATCTTTACAGGTGTTGGCTTCGAGTAGGGGTTTGGCTATGCATCCACTAGTGTGGTTTTTATTTTCTATGGATAGTTTCTTTTGTCAAGTTTGGGAGGTTTAGTTGGGATTGTTGGTTGTTGTTTTGGAGTGGCTATTGTTTTTGTTTGGGATTGGTCAGTCAAGTGCTCATCAGGTTGGAGATTGCTTATGAGGTTGTTGTGTTTGGTCTTTTAAATTAGTTCTTTCATGTTTTGTGGTCAATTTTTTAAAATGATTAAAATTTCTTGCTATTGATAAATTAAAAAGGAATATTAATTATTGGTTTTTTGTCTTAGGCTAGTAGTCAAGCTATCTCACTACGTCTCATAGTTGACGAGAATGAGGTGTATTGCTAAGAGGATGGTGGAAAACTGACAGCGGTGGCAATTGCATGTTTTGATGTTACATTCCCTCTTTTTTTACTTTATTCTAGCATGTATAGGATTTTGTTAGTTCACTAGACTAACAACAATACTTAAATTCTATGAATGTATGAATATTTATGAGATCAAATTCAAATCATATATAGATGGATGGTAGTCTTAACTTTTGATTTATTAATGATTATGGACTCACTTAGGAAAAAACGATTTTGATGAATGATCTTTTGGGAGTTGCATTTGTTAGCTTGTGAAATATATATGAATGTCATATTAGCATTTGAAAAGTAGGAATCAAGTGAAAGACAAATGTGTATATTTGAGCTAGTTTTTATGGCTCTCATTATATGCTATAAAAAGGTTGTAGTAAATGATTTATAGACGGCGTGCAAAGAATGTCGTGAAAAGGTTTTTTATGGCTTGCAATGGTTGCTTTGAAAAGGTTTTTTATGACACATATTACACGCTGTTAATACTTATTTACGACGCACATTGCATGTTGTCAATAAGTTATTTACGACGCATGTCATAGGTCATAAAAAATATAGGCATCTCGTTGATATGTTTTTTGCGACGCATATCACACGCCATTAATACCTATTTACGACGCGCATTACAAGCCGTCAATAAGTTTCTTACGATATATATTGTAGGTCGTTGATGTGTCTTGACTTTCTTTGGCATCGTGCTACGCGACATGCACTTGTGAGTAGTAAAAAGCCTTTCACGATGTGTTTCGCACATCATAAAAAAGATATTTTGTTGTAGCTTGAAGAAAAAATGCTGGTTTGCCAAGTCCATCATGCTTCCATCGTCGCCGGCCAAGGGAGATGATTGGGGAATTTGAAGGTCGAGGCTTTTGAATGGCTGGAGAAAGAATTATGTCTTAGAAAGAGAAATAGGCTATTGAAGTTGAGCAATGGACTAAAATAGTAATATGTTATTGTTTGACAGTATATAATGACGTGGGGGAAAAATTTGACACTATACAACAACACCACATGGACTCAAGATAAATCAATTATTATTTAATTATCTATTCCTAAATTAAGGGATTAATATTATCAATTTGAGTTCAACATCCTCTCAATTACCAAAGTCTAACAGGACTATAGCCTCTTAATCTACTAAGGAGTAAGACACCCGTTATAAATAGGGAGTTCCATACCACACAACGTACGTACAATTAATTCATGTTCTCCATTTCATGCTTATTCTTTAGTCATTGACTTATCGATCACCCCACTGGTCGTGTTGTGGTATGAAAAAACTGAGTGTTTCTATCACCGAATTTAATCCAATTCATGCGGGATTTTTGAAACCAAATCATCTCTTCTCTGGCCAAAAGTAAGTTCAGATATGTGCTTCCTTTCAAGATTGAGAAGAATGAGAGTAGGATTGCAGTTGAGGGCGAGTACCTTCAAGTCTCGCCAACACCCTTCTTTTCTCACTCGAGGAGAACATGAGGTACAAGCAAATGATGATTGTTGGCGAGTTTTTGTCATCAGCGTGTCTTGCACTGGTCTTGTAAGGTGATCTGCGGTGGTTCCTATGGGAGACACACGTTTCAAGAACAAAAGAGACATATATGAGGTCTCACTACGACCGACACCATTCCCATCTGAAGAAGAGGAAGATGCATTGACGATGCATTGAGGACGAACTGATTAAATCATGGGTTAGGGTTTGAACGAGTTTTCCATTGTTTTTGTTTTAGTACTGTTTGGCTTCTTTATTGTCTTTGGACCATATGATATTTGGATGACTGGTGAATAATTTTTCCAATCAAAACATCCATTTGGAATTTGTTTCTTGTGAGTTGGAGATGATTTTACTCGTGTCATATACCATTGCAGCATTTAGAATTTCCTATGCCCCATTGTGATGCAAATCGGTCAACCCTTTCCCCAAAAAAACTCTTAATTGAGCTAGTAGAGAAAAAAGCAGAAATGCAAACTTAGAAGAAGTTTAAATGCACTAGCAAGAACTTCACAAGCTCGTTGTTTGGTGCG
This sequence comes from Liquidambar formosana, assembly GCA_039720395.1. Lineage (NCBI taxonomy): Eukaryota > Viridiplantae > Streptophyta > Magnoliopsida > Saxifragales > Altingiaceae > Liquidambar > Liquidambar formosana. The sequence continues at coordinate 17,201,590 of CM077828.1, read as the reverse complement.
TTAAGCAAGCGAGCTTTCACTTATTTATTTGCGCCTTCTAAGATATTTAATGTTAGATTTTTACAAGTGGCACCGATCTAGCGGCTAGAAATAATCTAGACACATATTCTCGAATACTCTCTAGAAATATCTAGTCGTTCATATGTAGAGCGTAACATTACATTTTCTACACCTTTATACATAGCTCTATGGTGTTTCGATCAGTATCATGTATATAGCTCAAGTGAGGGGCAATTCTAAAAAAAGGTTCCAAAAGTTGTGATACACTTCGTCTAAGCTGTCGATGTACGTCCTCTTTGTATATGTTTCTAGAACTGCCGTAAAGCATTAGCTGGTCCCCAACTAACCTCGTCCCCTGCAAAACCCTTCCATTTGACTAAATATTCCCAGTTTGGAGGAACTTCCCATCACCAGATCTCTCAACCTGTCATTTTGGACTTAAGTTTCTTATTATGGGACATTTCAATTAACTACCATTAGTGCTCTCTTGGAGTCTCGTCAACTTGGTCCCTTTGAGTCTTTATGATAGGATTCAACAAACTCGCGTGGATGATTGGATGAATCTTAAGATTAGGACTTAGGAGGGAAGCCTTTATTTGTTTATTTTATATCTATATTCTCATTCTTGTAAAATTCCAAATTAAAATACCCCATTTTTAAAAAACCAATTAAAGGGGACCTCAAATTCACTAACCCATTATTTCACGATTCTCTCAAAAGAATAAATGAAGGCTAAGGTTGTGCTCGCACATGTAATGCGTGTGCCACAAACTTAATTTAAATTTGTTATAAAGGAGTTGAGAAGCCTTAGAGCATCTGTAGGGGCCAGCTATCCAATCCCTTTGGCTATTTTAGCTAACTAAACTTCATTTTTCATTTTCCAATGGACTAGTTACATGTTTAGCAATTTTGGCTATTGTTATTTTGGTTACTTACATTTAGCTAGAGAATGTTTACTAACTAGACTTTTTTTAGTAAAAAAAAAAGTGATACTTTTCCTCTTGATCTCCATGCACTATTCTTTATTTCTCTCTCTCCACCAAATTAATGATTAAAAAAAGAGAGATTATTATTAAAGAAAATTTAAAAAGCTAAAAAATCACTAGTACCCTTGACTACTTATTTGAATAGCTAGCTAGATATTTTAAAAATATCATTTCGCTAGCTAAAGTAACTAAAAATTTGTTAGTACCCAAGAAGATGTTTTTGTTCTCTCATCTTCCCATTTCTGTGATTTATTTTGTAAAAACTTAAAATTCCCCTATCATTATAATTAAAGCTAAAAAAATTAAAGGCGTAAAATAATAATGTCATAGTAATTTGGATTCTAATTCTTTACACTATTATGATTCTTTTCAGTGGATGACTAAGGTATTCAATACCTCTAGTATTTTTAGAAAGGGTTGGACTTGGGAGGCCTTGGTTTCTTATTAGACTCTTTTTCTTTTTAGATTCTCAAAATATCTTTATAATTAGTCAAATTAATGTGGAAAAATTTTAAAAAGAAAAAAAAATTTCGATTCATATTTAATTGAACTTAAATAGACTAATCCACTGCATTCTTTCTAAGAAAGAACTCGATGTGTGCATGGAAATTGTCAAGATGTGAGCATGTACACGCGTGGCTACGCGTCTATCTATGTGTGTATGTGGATCGGAAGAGAGAGAGCTGTGTTTGACTTATGGAGCACCTTGAGGTCAAAGTCGTTACATCATGCTCCTAGGTTATTACGTCCCCCTTACCCAGCTGTTTCCTTCATCATTCCAAGAAGTTTCTTCTCTATTTATTTACTTATTTTACTCACTATATATAAATCTTCTACCTTGACTATTCTTAATAAAGCTTAGGCATCCCTAACCCTAATTTCAAACCGGCGAAACACCCCCTTCTCTTCTCTCTCCATTTCCACTTATTTGTTACTTTCTTCCCCAAATTCTTTTGAGTTATTTTGAAAGAATGGCAGCCAAACGGTTTTTGAATGAATCTGGTTCGGACCCAGACGAGCAAAGTGAGAAAAGGAAGAGAACTAGGCCCTCTTTGGCTTCGTATGCGTTCGAATTTAATCCAATTTGCTCTTTTCTCCTTTATTTTTCTGTGTATATGGATCCATATAACTTGGAGTTCCTATCATTTTTCTCTCCGCTTTATTTGCTTGAAAATGGTTTCTCATATTGCTCTAGTTAATGGCTTTTCAAATAAAACCCCTTCAACGTGTGATGATTTTTTCTTTTCGTCTTGATAGAGTAATTGGAGAAGCGGTTATGGTGAATTCCTTACAGAACTTTTGTTCCACGTTGGAGCCATTGCTTCGAAGAGTGGTACGTTAAAGCTCTCACTTACAAGTCCTACATATGACTATTGTAATATCAATACTCTCTCTGTCTAGCTAATTGTATTTCTTCTCTTGATTTCTAGAGAACGTTTTTCTTATAGTAGAGATCAAAATCCGTACAATCTCATGTAGAAAGGTCACTTTTGAAAATAATTATAATGAAGCTGATCATTTTGCTATAAAATGAAAGGAAGATATAATAGACAAGTCATTCGTATGGTTTTTTTTTTTTTTTTTTTTTTTTTTTTTTTTGGCTCAATTTGTCTATTTTTACTTTTTGTCAACTCAAACCTTTAACCCTAAACCATATATTGTAACACTCAAGCTTTTATGTTTTTAGGTTAGTGAAGAGGTTGAGCAGGGCCTGAGACGCTGTTCACGATCGTTCACGAGGTCTCCTTCGCTGCGGATCCAAGCACTAGAACCCTCATGTCTTCAATTAATCTTTAGTAAGAATCTTTCACGTACAATATTCACGGGAAGCAAGATAGGAGATGTCGAAACCAACCCACTTGAAATCCGTCTTGTGGACACAAGTGGTAATCAAATGATTCCAACGACTTTTCCTTGTCCAATCAAAGTAGAAATCGTCGTTCTCGACGGGGACTTCCCTCCAAGCAACCGTGACACCTGGACTAGTGAAGAATTCAATAACAACATCGTCAAAGAGAGGACCGGAAAGAGGCCCTTGCTCACTGGAGAGTTGGTTGTCACTATGAGGGATGGGGTTGCACCGGTCGGAGAAATAGAGTTCACTGATAATTCGAGCTGGATTCGGAGCCGGAAGTTTAGGCTCGGTGCAAGAGTGGTTCACGGAAGCGATCAAGGGATTGGATTACGTGAAGCAATGACAGAAGCTTTTGTTGTCAAGGACCACCGTGGAGAATGTAAATATCTTCTATCAATTTGTCCTTTTAATATAAACCTAGCTAGTATATTTGTTCATTTCCATGATAAGTATTAATTTGGTGACCCTGACATGATAAAATAGCCAAAGATATTCTCTCCGTACTAGTTTTGGTAGTTTAATTTGGATTATCACTCATTCTATTCATCTATTATTCTTCTATTAATACTTTAAATTAGAATATATGTCTAGCTTTGTTCCTATCATTTAACTTGGGTTAGTGTTAAACTGTGATTTTATATTCTTATCACCTTCTAATCATATAGATTACAAAAATATTGGTGCGAATCTAGGTCTTGAGTCAACCCCATAGACTGATGAACCCCAAGCCCATATTTAATTACACTTTTTAATTAATACTTTGTTGTCTCTTTTATTTAGCCAAAAAAAAAAAAAAAATGTTAATACTTTGGTGCATAATTATGGCATTGTATAGAGATGAAGGTAAGTTAATTGTATCACTGCAGGTTAGAAAAAGCACCTAATCATCATCATGTATGATTCAACCAACTTTCCTAACTGTACGTCAAACAAGGATTTTTGATGGAGTGATTGGTTGTGAATCTTGTGGTCCCATATGCCTCATTAAAGATCGATTTTAACATATTGGGACCAGGAGCCTTCACATCATTTGAGAGGGCATTTCCCTTCCATCCTTCTAAGCCATATATATGACTTTAGGTCAATAAACAGTTTGAGATTTTTTGCTTTGTCTACTACTTGTTAAAGAAATGTCGCTAGGACTATTTAGTAGTAAAGGAGGGTGAGATAATTGATAGGATTAGAATAGGTTAGAGATTTGAATCCTTTCAATGGTATCCAAGAAAAATAAATAAATAAATAAATAAAGGACAAAAATGAAAGATACCGTTATGATTATCACTGCTAATGATCCTAACTGTATGATGTTAAGTCAGCCGTGATAGTAACATGTCAATGGATTGGAATTGCAATGCTCGGTTAATTGTAGAACAATTTTATTATTTATCAAGTATTATTTTACATTTTTAGTAAATAATATATATATATATATATATATATATATATTTATTTATTTATTTGGATTTGTGCCTACTAGGGTTGATTGAAATTTTACAAATCTTTATCCACTCAATTACTACTTAGTAGGAATGTTTATCTGATTTACTAATTGGATTTTAGGCTCTATTAAACTATGGACAAAGAGCAACTTTTTTTGAAATACGTAGTGCTCTAAAACACAATTAATGAAACAGGAACTTTAATGTGAGTATACTGAGTATGTAGATATATAACTGGTATTTTTTATTTTTTTAATTTGCTAAGAGTAAAATGGGAAAGAGGGAAAATACAGGACCCCACATCTATTTAGTTATGCCAATGATATAATTGGTAATTGATATTTTCTTTTGACACAGTGTACAAAAAGCACCACCCACCTAATCTGAATGATGAGGTGTGGCGACTCGAGAAGATTGGAAAGGATGGAGCTTTCCATAGGAAGCTGACCCAAGAGGGTATCAACACAGTGCAAGACTTCTTGAAACTGTCCGTGGTAGACGCAGCAAAGCTTAGAAAGGTACAAAAAATTTCATTTCTCTTTCTACTCAAAAAATTATTTAAGTGATATATATTAATTCTTGCTCATTAATTAATCATGTCCTTAATTTCTACAAATTTGCAGCAGATATTAGGTGTGGGCATGTCGGATAAAATGTGGGAAGCAACACTAAAGCACGCCAGGACATGCATTCTGGGCAACAAACAATATATTATGCGCCGACCTAATTCTACCTTCTTCTTAGATCCTATATGTCAACTTCTCAAGGCCAACATTGATGGGCAATTGTATTCTTCTCATGATTTTAACAGCATCATTAATAGGGTATGAATTTCACTCAACCTTTTTTGGGGGTGGGGTATAGTCATGCTAGTTTTTAATTACAGTGTTATCTTATATATAATTTTTAATCTATGTTATTGATCACTTGGTGTTGGCATATTTTTGCAGACCTCCATTGAGAATTTGGCTAGAGAAGCATATGAAGAGTGGAATTCGTTGGAAGAGATTGATGGAGTACTTCTGAATGAGAGTGCCCTACTTACACAAGGTATTGACTTCTGTCGGCAACTTTAATGCTCTGTTTGGTCCCTTGATTTTATAAGGGAAATGAAAAAAAAAATATTGTAAATTACAATAAACCGCCGAATGTTTGGTCTTTTTTTTTCACGTAATCCCCTGAAGAAAAAAATGGTTGTAGTGTCTCCTAGACAACTTATAAATTTAGCAACTAATGCTACTATTAATCGCTGCTCATGGAAGTAGATGGTAGAACGCCATGTTAAGTCGCTAATTGCTAAATTTGTAAGCTATCAAGGAGTAGAGTGCAACAATTTTTTCTTAAGGGGGATTATGTGAAAAAAGACCAAACATTAGGGGTTTTCTTGTAATTTATCCAAAAAAAATTAATGTAAAAGATTCTACTTTTCCTTGTTTGGTTTTGAAAGAAAATTGGAATGAAAAGATTAAGAGAAAAATGGAGGGGAAATCTTAAATATTTCATCTTATTTTCATGTCTTTTTCTTTGCTCCATGCCTAAGTATTTTATTTATTTATTTAGTATAATTGGAGGGGTTTGAATTTTTAACCTATCCTAATTTTACCATTTACTCCACCCTCTTTCACCACTAGACTAAGCTAATAACTTACCCAAGTGTTATTACACATGTACTAATAACACAGGCTTGAAAATTATAGGTGATCCGGTGGAGCAATACCCCAGCGATGATCATCAGGCCATGGTGAAATCATTTCAGCAACATGGGTTGCTAATCGATAAATCTATGGAGGTGGGTTATGTACCGAGCAACGAACACGTGGGAAGCAGTGACTGGTCAATGGGAGTTGATGATACATTAAATATTGTACACCGAATGTATAGGCATACATGAAATTGTCTCGGTCGCTGCTCCTGGGTGAAACGCTGTGGCTAATTGGCACAGGAAGGTGTGATTTGCTCCAAGGCAGTTCCTCTGGGTTGCCTGGCCCTGCTGCTCTTTCTATATCTTTTGCTTTCGGTTTTCCTTTCTGAAAAAGAACCTTTGTTGCATTTCATGTAAATATATGAAATGGAACTATAAAAGCAAATAGACTGATGGTGTGGAAAAAGCAATGCTAGCAATACGGGCTTAGTGTTTTGGGCAAATCAGCACGGACTTGCTTATTATGTTAAATATTGAGGAAAAATTTGAATGTAATTATGAGACGGTTGATGTGGTGTCATGAGCCAATGAAAATTAAACAAAATGAGATTATCAAAGTTTTTTTTTTTTTTTTGATAAAGAGGTGTTTATTAAGATAACATTAAGCTAATGTCAAGTTGAACTTGGTCCCTTATAAACTTAGGAACCTCCTCCAACCAAACAGATGTAGAATTCGTATTACAAGCATGTTTACCCAAACAGTGGGCTACAGCATTCCCTTTCCTATAAATATGATTATCAAAGTATTTTTTAGTGTCACAATTTCATTTTACTTGATTCTTATTAATCCTTGACATCATGTGGCCATATCATAATTACATGAAAGATTCTAAATATTGGGTTCTTTGATCAGTATGTACACTCACAATTGTTTGATGGTCGAACTAGTCACACATGACACACACCAATCGATAGAGATGTGCCATAGCGATTGTAATTAGTATATATATGATTCATCTGGGAATAAAAAAAAGAAAAAAAAAGGTGTCCTCGAATTTAAAATTAAAGGAAATAATGGCATGATAGATTGTCATTATTATTATTATTATTTTTTAAAGCATCCACTATTTAATATAAGAAACAAGTAATGACAGTCATATATCATCATGATTTAACAATGACAATCTGTCATACTAGGCACAACCCTAAAATCAAACAAAAACCTTAAAATATGACAGCCTAAAGAAGATAAACAAAAACGATCAGTTTAGCATTTTCTATTAACCATTTTGCCCTTTTGCCCTTTTTAAATTTTTGTTAATTGGAAGTTAATGACTGTTTTGTCCTTTTATGCCATCTTCCGCTTTCCCCTTGGACAGGGATAGAGCCTTGGTGGGCAGCCATCAGCCATGGGTGCCAGTCCGGCGAGCTTGACACCAACAGCAGCACCTTCATGCTAATTTTTGTAGATTGTAGCTTAATTAATTCAACATTATGAAGAAGACGATGCAGCCATGGTGTGGGCTTGAGGTAACACAATCAGCCATGGAAGCTTTGGGACCTCGAATCTGGCGTCCATCAATAGAGATCTTTATTCAAAGCGCTTCACCACATTCATGACACGGTCATATAAATAAATAAATAAAAGGAATAAAAGAAAGAAAGTATGGAAATTCAATGGTAGCTGATAGCCACAAAAAAATTGGCTTATCCTATCCCAAGTGATATAATCCATCCCCCGATATCCCCCAATGTGTGACCGGTCGCAGTGGATCATACCCCACAAGAAAAAGTTGGGATAACACATTATAATGTGATAACCAGTTACATTATTCACAGTGGTGGATTTGGGAATTTTCTTTAGTAGGGTCGGCTTTTATTGGGATGTATGTGTCTTTTTTTTTTTTTCACTTTATAAATTAAAGAAGGGATGCTATTCTCACTACAAAAATTATTTCGCACCCCCCTAGTTTTTTATGGTTTTATGAAAAATATAAAAGATTTTTGTGAAAACTAACCACTGTATCCACTAGAAAACATCATTCTGAATAACTTTGTAGAAGAAATTTTTTTCAAAATCTATCGTTTTAAGTGGAATTTTTTCGCCATTTTTCATAAAACGTCTATATCCAAAAAGTTCAGTTAAATAACAAATTTTGTAAAACTTTTCTTTTACAAAGTTGTTTAAAATGATATCTTCTAGTGAATAACATGACTAGTTTTCGTGAAAAATTTTTATATTTTAATTTCATAAAACCTTAAAAAGTATAAATTAAGGGGATGCAAAAGAATTTTTGTGATGATAGTAGCCCCCTCATTAAAGAATCATTTGAAGTAATCTTCTAGCAATTGTTTTTCTTTTAATAGACAATAACAAAAAAAAAAAAGGAATTTTTTTTTAACTTAATGATCAATACAGAACATAAATATTTATTGATAGTAAGAGGGGTATAATTAGAAAGATCAAACTTTTGTAAGATAAAAAAGGTAAAAGTTATTTATATGAAAGGAAAAAAGAAAGAGGGTGGGGGGTTAGGTGCCTCCTTTGGCAGCCCCCTCCATTGAATTTGGATTTGGTGAAGGTACAGTATAGTGTAGTAAACGTAAGATCGATGAAACCTGACAAGGAAGAGAAATGGAGGGCTGAAATTCGAGAGATGTATTTGATATCCAATGCTTAACAGCCTTCCATTTCTCCTCCTTACCCACGTGTCATTGATTTTACATTTATTGCACCATGCAGTAAAAATAGCAAACTTCACCAAATCCAAATCCCCCCTCCATCCGCTCCTGATTACTCAATGTGTGATCTTCTATATATAGGTTTGAACTCTATATTTGACTCCACTCTCGCTCACCTCCAGTAGCAGAACTAGGAACTTACCCTAACCCTGTGTTTGGTTGGCTGGAAAAGGGGAGGGAAGGAAAGGGGGGAGGGAAAAGGGGAGGGAAGGATTCAAAATCCCTTGTTTGGTTGGGAGGGAAAACAGGAGGGAAAAGAATACAGGAAGGACCCCCTTTCCATCCCCGCCCACCATTTTCAATCCGCCCAAAAACAGGCGGAAAAGTGGATGGAAAGGCAGCCAAGAAAGGGAAGTGACCAAAATACCTTTGGGGCAGGGTTTTATAAAAGAAGACCTGTGCAGCTCACTTCTCTTCTCACGCCGCCACCGTTCTCCCCCTTCCCTTTTTAACCACCGTTGGCGACTGGTTCATGGAGGGTGCCGGACGGATCTGGTGTAAGGATGAAGATATAAAAATAAAAACTCAAAAATAAAAACTCATCCTCAACCATCCCAACACATTTAGCATGGTTGCCATGGTAGATCTTGAAACCCACAATCAAACTAAAAGCCACCAAAGCTTCCCAAATTTTAAAGGCCATCTTGGATTTTGGTTTGCCTGTTGCAATGAAGCCACGAAGGGAGAGAAAGTCAGTAGAACAGAAAAGAATAGAGGAAAAAAGAAAAGAAAGGGAAGAGAAAAAGAAGGAAGAGAGGAGAGAGAAAGAGACAGGATGAGAGGAAAGAGAGTTGGATTATGGGTCCCACACCCATTGTTAATATGTAATCAGATAGGGGTATAATAAAATATGGTAAAATTATTTACTTTATGAGGGTAATATGGTAAAATACTTCTTCTAACTATTATCCTTTCCTTTTCATCTTCCTTCTTACCAAACAAAGAGGGAGGAAAGAAAGCCCTTTTCCATCCTCCCAACCAAACAATAGGAAGGAAAGAAGATTTCCTTTCCCTAGGGGTGGCTTTTCCATTCCCTTCCCCTTTCCTTTCCTTCCCTCTTTCTTTCCTTCCAACCAAACACAGCATAATAGAAATAATCTTTATTACATTTTTTTATAAAAAAATTTCTAGTAAAGGAAAATGATAAACTGATACTAAAAAAGAAATAAAAAAATAATAGTAGAGGCCAATAAGTAAATAATCTAAATTTTATGTACAAAACTAAAATTAAATAAAAAATTATGTGGGGCCGTGACCCCACTTGCCCCCATGTTGCTCCGCCACTGCCACTGCTTACCACTAGGCTAATGGCTAACCCAATGGTTTACCAAATTACCTTCTTATGTGACTAGATTACTACATTGTTGTGCGATATTCCAATTTCTTCGTGGGCTACCATAGAATTTCTCTTAATAAGGCAAAGCCCTCGGTCCCATTGTGGTCAAAGCAAGTCCACCACACAATTTCTCGTGTTGGGGTACACTACCATATTGGGCTTCTGCGTTGTCGAGCAAATACTCTGTTTTCGTTTTGGTTTCAATCTTAGCATATGGAAGTGAGTGTGGGTGATTGATGCTCTGTTTTGTCACAGCTTCCAGTCCTCTCATGTTACATGCTCTGTTTTGTTATAACATCCACTACTCGTACTCAAGCTGTTGTTTCTTTCTTTGTTAAAGAAACCTCATAGTTGATGCAATATGGAATTGATCTAGAAATATTTAAATATTTAGATAAGGAACTCAGTAATCTTACGAAAGAAAAAATAATAATTAAGGTATGATAATATTAAACACCAAAAGTTACTATAGTTAGACTGGTTTGATTCAAGAATCTTTAAAAAGAAAAAAATTAATAATAATTAAAGTTTTTAAAAATTAATAATAATAATTAAAATTTTGTAATAATGAATTCCCATTTTAATATATCTACATAGTACATATTACATACAAATTAAGTCAATATAATATATAAAATATTCTACACAATTTCACATATTATGCGGGCTTAGTATCAATTTGGGTAATTTGTAGATTATTATGATTTTATTATTGTATCACAAACTTGAAGGGCAAACATAGGGTAATCTATAGTACCCTCAAGGATTTTAGGGTGACATACTCATTTACCATTTGAAATGGCCTAAAATGACTCACTTATCATTTGAGGTGACCCACTTACCATTTAGGCATTTATTGACCACTTATCATTTGAAATGACCAATTTACTATTTAAAATGACATTATGAGTATGATACTTAATTTTTTTTGTTAGGATACTATAGAATTGGCCACAAACATGTAGTTAAATAAATATAATCTAATAAAGGGTGTAACCTTCACAATAAAGTCTGGTTATTTCAGTCCTAAGAAGTTTGTCCACTAAATGCTTATATTGAATTAAATCTCATTTTTACCCTTCCTTCTTTTAATATTTTAGACAAGGGTAAATTGCACTTAAGAGTTTAGAGTTTGGGGTAAGTTTCACTTAAGGGTCCAGAATTTCAATTGCGTCAATTTGTTACCCAATGTTAATGTTGACCAAAAATCAAAAACGGTGTTAACGGAATCCCTAAAATGACTTTAATGCCCCTCACAAAACTGACGTCGTTTTTGCCTGTGCTCTCAAACCCACGCCCCATTCTTCATCGTCGGCATTGGCAATTGGTTTGATTTGAAACCCACCGCCCAACCCAGATTTGAACGCCGACAACAACGATTCCCATTAGATCCGCCACCACTGTCACCGTTAAATTCACCCAATTAGATTCGCGGCTACTGTTTTCCTTCTTCCCTCATCATCCTCGCCGATGTCCTCATAAAAAATGACGGGGATGAGTTCTTGAAACAGTGGTTTCGGCGATTGGTTTGGGTTAATACCCCACCATGAGATGAGTTCTTGAAAATTGCCGGATTTTCAGGTTATAAACACAAGACTTTGGGCTAAAAAAATGATTATGATTTTATAAGTTTTTGGATGAACGATTTGTGTACGCTTGTAGTGCCCTGCAAGAGCTTCAATTCAGCTTTTGTATCACTGAATTTAGCTGAGAAATGAGTGAGATAAGTTAGGGGGAAGTTGGCCTGGAACAAAACTCAAAACTGACATTTTCTCTTTGAACCCGTTTTGAGGTTAAAGGTGAAGCGGATTATGATCCAATGTGGGTGCACCCACCCACCCACACATACCATGTTCCCCAGCATTTGAAGACCTTAGGTTAACCCTATTGACTCCAAATTTGACGAGTAGATTCGCCTTAATGAGACCTACCATGTGGGACCCTTGGTTTATCATTTTGACCATAAATTGATCAACTTTGATTTTTAGATATGAGCCATGTTGGGGTAAAATAGGGTTTTCATACCCATCAAAAAGGCAAAATAGGGATAATATAGGTCACATGCACAACATGTGCAAAATTAGAGGCAAAACCGTTTGGTCAACAAATGGTTCATGACGGTGGACCCCAAATTGAAACCCAACTAATAATTTGAGTACCAAATTAATGCAATTAAAATTTGGGACCTTTAAGTGAAATCTACCCCAAACTCTAGACCCTTAAGTGCAATTTACCCTTTAGACAATAATCATTGGACAGTTTTTTTTTTTTTGGTCAAAACCCAGTGTATCCCCAAAGCTTTCAACCAAGAGAATAATCATTGTCGTGGTAGGAGGGCGAAAACCACTAGCTTAGGGATTTTTTTCAAGGTTCTAGGAAATCGCTAAACAGTTTTATTCCCTACACATTTGACTTTAAATTTCACTTCTCCCCATTTTTGTATGTTTATGACTGTTTCATATGCTTGTACCGTCATACAGTTGAGGGATCAAAGAAAAGCGTGAAGCAAATAGAAATCCCAACATTTTTTTATTATATATAAATATATGGGTAAATTGTATTTTAGAGTCCAAAGTTTGGGCCAAGTTTCACCTTAGGATTTAAAGTTTAAATTGTGTCAATTCGGTATCCGAATTATTAATTAAGTTGCAATTTAAGACCTGCTGTCAAATTTTTTTGTATTATCCCTATTCTGCCCCTTTTATTGGTTTGAAAACCTTATTTTACCTCGATCAACATCTAATAAATTTTTATATCTTAATCAAATCTAAATCAATCTTATCTTCTTTCTCTCTCTATACTATCTCTATCAACATCTAATAAACTTTTATATTTTATATTTACAAAACTACAAATTAATCTGACGGTAGAGTAATTTAAATCTGGTTAAAATATAAAGGTTTATTAAATGTTATAAGGGTAAAATAGGATTTTCAAATCCATAAAAATGGCAAAATAGGGAAAATATTGAAAATTCTCACGGTAGACCCCAAATTGCAATTCAACAAATAATTAAGGTATTTAATTGACGCAATTTAAACTTTAAATCCTATAGTGAAACTTGACTCAAACTTTGGACCCTAAAATGCAATTTACCCTAAATATATTGATATATTTTTCAGTTTTTTGGTCGTTTGTTTTTAACTTTTGTGCCAAGACTTTAAGAGCATAAGAGTGCACCGAATATAACCTACCTCACATTATCACTATTTTGGAGGAATTTTAGATTTGTTAGGCTATAAAAAAATTATTACTATTCAATGCTATTTCCTAGCAACTTCTTAATAAATAATTCCTAACTTAATTAAAAATTATTACTAAATATAATTATTTTCTTATAATCTAACCAATATAAAATTCCCCTTATTTGTTATCATAAAAATGGTTCATACAAGGTCAGTATATCACACAAGTGGTGAGTTTGAGACCCCAAAATTTTTATTTTTTTATTGGATAACATTGAGACCTCAAATTTAGTGGCCCAGAAGTAGTAGATTGGTAGATCCTTCTCGGAAAGAACGGAGTGGACTTCATTGACTCACATCAACGTATGAAGCTGGCGTAGTGGCGTGTGGCTATTCAAACCAACCTTCGTTTTTTTTTTTTTTTTTTTTTTTGATTTTTTTCCTTGGGTCACACATTCAACCCAACTCTTCCCGTTCAAACTTCAAAGTAGCCCAATAGATTGGTTCGTGTGTGTGTCTTTTTTTTTTTTCCTTTCTTTTTGGGTTACCTTTTAATATACAGATATCAGCCGTTGATCTTGTTGATCAGTAGGCTCACAAATCATCTCTTCAAATGTTTGACTTGTGGGATCACGTTGACGTCAAAAGTGCTGACATCATTTACCTAGGTCATCACGTTCCCTCTCCTACCTAGCTGTTTCCTTGGTCATTCCATGGAGCTTCCTTTTTACATTTTATATTATTATTATTACAACCTTCTTAAACTCTCCACCCCTTACATAAACCTCCCTTGCCCCCAACCCTGATTCCGCCCTCTCTCTCTCTCTCTCTCTCTCTCTCTCTCTCTAATTCTTTGAGCTAGTATTGAAAATCAATGGCAGCCAAACGGTTTTTGGGTGAATCCGGTTCAGACCCAGATCAGCCGAGTGAGAAACGGATGAGAACTAGGCCTTCTTTCGCTTCGTATGTCTTGGACTTTCATCCAATTTGCTTTTTCCCCTTTTGTTTTCCCCTCTCTTTGACCCATATAACTTGAGTTTTCCCATCGTCTGTCTTGGAAAATGCTTTCTCATATTGCAATATTATATCAATGGCTTTTCAAATAAAATCCCTTCATGTCTGATAGTTTTCTTTCTTTCTTTCTTTCTTTCTTTCTTTTTTTTTTTTTTTTTTTTTTTTTTTTTTTTTTTTTTTCCTTAATAGAATAATTGGAGAAGTGGTTATGGTGAATTCCTTGAACAACTTCTGTTCGGCTTTGGAGCCATTGCTTCGAAAAGTGGTACGTGAAATAATTAGCTAATGTCACAATTTAATTCCTTCTAATTATATATGTGCCATTATTCATTTTGGATTATGGTTTTCTTAGAAAAGAAATTTACAGAAAATCCATTTGTATGCGTGTGGAAAGGTTACTTTTAAAATAAATACGACAATAACAGGCGTTATTCCCTAAAGTAAAAGTTAGATACGACAGACATGCAAAATTAATTATACCCTTTTTTAGTACAAGTTGTTATTCATACTCCTAGTCAACTCAAATCATAAACCCTAAATCAAGAAAGTGCCACATATTATGACAATTGACAATCAATGAAGAAATAATTTGCTTGCTAGTTTAATTCAATTTCTCAGTCATTCTTATGAAAATCTTGGTTACATATTTTTTTAGGTGACAGAAGAGGTTGAGCGTGGGCTAAGACGATGTACGCGATCCCTGAAAAGGTCTCCTTCCTTTCAAATCCAAGCACTAGAACCATCAAGTTTACAACTAATCTTCAGTAAGAAACCTTCACTTCCGATATTCACTGGGAGCAAGATAGGGGATGATGAAAACACCCCACTTCAAATCCTTCTTGTGGACTCCAGTGATAATCAAATGATTCCAACAATTCTTCCTCATCCAATCAAAGTAGACATCGTGGTTCTCGATGGGGACTTCCCTCCAGGAGACCGTGACACTTGGAGCAGTAAAGAATTCGATAGCAACATCGTTAAGGAAAGAAACGGGAAGAGGCCGTTGCTTGCTGGAGACTTGCTTCTCACGTTGAGGGATGGTGTTGCATCGATTGGAGATATTGAGTTTACCGATAATTCGAGCTGGATTAGGAGTCGGAAATTTAGGATCGGTGCAAGAGTGTCTCAAGGAAGTTGTCCGGGTATTAGGATACGAGAAGCCATGACAGAAGCCTTTGTTGTTAAGGACCACCGTGGAGAATGTAAGTTTCTTCTACTAATATTTGTTCTAGTACAACGTAGGCTATTTATTACTATGATTAATAGTCTGGTAATCCTCAATATGGTCAGACGTTGCGGATGCGATGATGAACTGTTATGCTAATTTTGATATTTTAATTTGGAACATCACTCAATTTTATTTATTTATTATAGTTCTAAACTTCTAATAGTTTAATGTGCATATTGTAATATTATTTAGTGTGGGTAGGTGATGACTCTGTATGATCCTATTGACTTCCAATCATAGATAGATTACAAACAATATGTGGGGCAAATTATATAATAACAGTTAATATTTTGTTGCAAAATTATGGGGAGAATAATCTATTGCAAGTTGCAGTATATCGATTATCTATATTCTCCTTGATCAAACAACATCCATGACTCCATCACTGGTGATAAAAAACATCCATCATCATCATGCATGATTTAAATAATGTTCCTTTCCATTGGTCAAATTTTATTTTTAAAGTTTTTGGAAGCCACCATTAGTCAAGTTGAATAATTGGAGTGATTGGTTGTGAACCTTGTGGGCTCCCATGTGTGATTAAAGTTGCACTTTACATAATTGGACCACTAGGGCCATCACATCATTCGACAAAGGGCACTGCCCTTCTACATCTTTCTAAGCCAAATATGTCTGACTTTCAGTCAACAAAACAGCCATTGCTATTAGCTTTTGTTTAGTGCTTCTGAACAAAGATGCCCCAACATATGGGTCCTAGTGATGCAATTTGATCTTTATCAAGTATAATTAATAGGAATTTGTTTCGGATTAGCTTGTTGGATTTAGCCTTTAATAAACTTTTAGCAAGGAGTGTTGAATTAATTATTTCTTTTTCAATATTAGTAATTTTAAAGCTCAAAAGAACAATAAATAAATCACCATTCCTTATGCGGTTATTGACATTAGTTTTTTGCTCAGTGTACAAAAAGCATCACCCACCGGCCCTCGATGACGAGGTATGGCGCCTTGAGAAGATTGGAAAAGAGGGAGCTTTTCACAAGAAGCTGGCCGCCGAGAACATTAACACAGTGCAAGAGTTCTTGAAACTGTCCGTGATAAACCCACTCAAGCTTAGAAAGGTATGCAATTCCATTTCTTTCTTTCTTTCTTTTTTTTTTTTTTTTTTTTTTTTTTTTTTTTTTTTTTTTTTTTTTTTCAACAAGTCATTGATAATCAATTGACTATTTTTTTTGTCCTTGCTTATATCAAAATATCAAAAGATTTATTTTTTCATTAATATTGTCCTTTTCTATAAATGTCACAGATATTAGGTCCCGGGATGTCCGAGAAAATGTGGGACGTAACAATAAGGCACGCTAGGACGTGCATTATGGGCAATAAACTATATATGTCACGTGGACCTCATTATATCATGATATTAAATCCCATATGTCAAGTTCTCCGGGCAATGATAGATGGGCAATTGTATACTTCTAAAGACTTAACTGGCATTAATAAGGTATGAGTTTTCACTTAATCACCTCACAAGACATTCTAAACTTAATTCCAATGTCGATCAATGACCTCTCTATAGTTTTTGCACAATGTTGTTGACTTGGTGTTGGCATTTGCATGTAGCCCTACATTGAGAAATTGGTTAGAGAAGCATATGCGAATTGGAATTCATTGGAAGAGATTGATGGACTTCTGAATGAGCCTGTTGCCCTACTAACACAAGGTATTTAATTCTCTTTGGAAACTCTAAATTTTTTTTTTTTTTTTTCACATTGAAATTTCTAGTAATGTAAAAATAACATATGGTTGAAAAATGATAGGTGATCCAATGGAGCAATATCCCAATCATCATCAGACCATGACCAAATCAATTCAGCAACATAGGTCCCTGGCTAATAAATCTGTCGAGATGGAGTACCTACCGGGCAACGGACACGTGGGAATCAGTGATTGGGCAATAAATCCGACCTATTTTACGACGCCAATAGAAAGTGGGATCTTTTTTAACTTCGCGGAGTCATCATCGGACGATGATTTAACGCCTCGGAGGCCTTTCATCAATGGGAGTTGGGAATAGATTTTACATCACTCTTTGATATATAGGTTATGCATGAAATTGTCTTAGTAGATAGCCTACCCCAGGTGAAATGTTGTGGCTTTGGCACAGAAATGTGATTTGGTCCAAGGCAATTCCTTGTTACCTTGCCTTGCTACCCTTTTATTCCATTGCCCCCCACCCCCACCCCCACCCCCACCCCCTCCCACCACCTTTTTTTTTTTTTTTTTTTTTTTGTTCTCCCTAGGAAAAACAACTTTTCTTCCACTTCATGTAAATAATGAAAAGGAAGTGTAAAGGCAAATCAATTGCCATGGTGGGATGTGACAAAAGTCTTGAACATTGAATGTTAATTTGTCAACAATTACAACCGATGATTTTTCCCCACTAGCTCCTCAATGCCAAAGAAAATATCATTATTACAAAACGAAACATTGCATTGTAGTAAGCATGTACAATCCTTGGTGTCAA
Source organism: Liquidambar formosana (assembly GCA_039720395.1). Classification (NCBI taxonomy): domain Eukaryota; kingdom Viridiplantae; phylum Streptophyta; class Magnoliopsida; order Saxifragales; family Altingiaceae; genus Liquidambar; species Liquidambar formosana. Next base: position 17,183,681 of record CM077828.1, on the reverse strand, counting down.
CACCAGTGGCATGAAAAAACAAAAAGCTTGACTTAATTGGAGGCTATCCCTGACAAAAAGTCGGCACATGCTCTGCATTTTTCCTTGTATGTGTGTGGCTAAGGCAACAAGTGAACCAAGTTTTTCATCAACATTCAACAGCTAGCTGGGACCTGTTAAAACTAAATGAATCGAGTTTGTTGGCCAGTAAATTAAATGAACCAAACTCAAAGTTACACTTTAAGCTTGTTAATTAAATGAGTCCAACCTAAGCAGAACACAGCTCAGCTCGATTATGTTTGTGAACATTCGTATTATGGCAAATATGCAAGAGCATTGTCAATAGTGTGATAAAAAATTACATTAGTATCCTCTCGTGTTATGTTTGGCATACTATTGTGCTATATCATTATATTTGATACAAAGGTGGTTAAGAAAAAGACAGAATAATAGCTGTGCCAAAAAATTTTATATTGTGTCTTTGCATTATCGGAGTATGTTGTGTCAAATTATAACATTTATTATTATAATAGGTGTTAAAATAGAAATAATACAAGCAAAATAATACAAACCACTGAAAATACACTAATATCTTTAATTAAATTTCTTTTTTTTATAATGTTTGAGAACTATTTTATTTTATATTATGACAAATAACTACTATCATTTTTTTTTTCGACACTGGGTAAGAAAGTCAAAGAAGCCAATTATTTTCTATATTTGGTGGGGTCAAACTCCTCACATCCATCTTGCAAAAAGGGGAGGTACCGTGGTGAGAACCCTTCAAATACTACATTGTACGTTGTATGATAAAGAGATATATTAAATTACAACTAAAAAAATGTGTAACCACTATCTATCTATCTATATATATATATATATATATATATATATATATATATATACAGAGGTGATCCCATCAGCACGTGCTGATGTAAGTTACATCAGCACTATGCATTGGGGGTTGTACCCTTTGCATTGATTCAATACTCCTCACATCTCACTAATGCACAAGGTACAACTCCCAATGCAGGTTTTGATATAAGTTATATCAGCACGTGCTTACCTGATCATTATCCTATATTTATATATATATATAGATGTTCACACAGAAAATATTCCTCGGGCGTTCCAAGGTTCGAAAGTCTAAAGATCGTGTGTCCACGATCCTACAACACCTTCTAGGCTGTTGACTCAAAGGTCATTGGCCTCAAATGCCTAGTTAGTCACCAATTAATTGAAATAATTAAATGTATCAGGTGATTAATGAGAGATACGGATCTTCTCTCTTGGGTCTAGTATGAATGTCTAAAAGAAATAAAATGAACAAGAATAAAGATTGAAAATAAACTTACAAATACCAAGGATCATTGAAAACAAAATTTATGAATTACGACGAGCAACAAGAGTTTATAAACAAAACTTGAAAGCAAATTACAATGAGAATTGGACTGTACAGAGAGAATTGAAAGTAATCTAAACTATTTCTAATTTAGATAGAATCGGATGAAGTGGTGAAAACCCTTTCTTTGGTCTTCACCTAGGCCATTTATAGATGTTGGAAGTGCTTCCTTAATTGCTGAATTTCTGCTGCACATGTTTGAATTAATGGGCTGCCCCACTTCCTTAATTTTTGATTATGTGTTGCCATATTGGATGTAGTAATGGGTAGTTACCATCAGATGAGAGGTAGTAGATAGCTTCGTGCTTGCATCTCTTACTCTTGCGATAACATGTGATAAGATAGTGGGTAATTACAACCTTGCATGATTCCCACTTATTTCTTTTGTGCAGGAGTGGCTAGTTATCACTAAAATCATATAAAACACATGTGATAAATAAAAATAAAGACTTGCCACTTTTTTTTTTGACTAAGTCAAACTACACATGTTCTTAACTAATTAATCATAATTTGACCACATGGCATGTTCTCATAGGCTTTTCACTAATTACCAAAAAAATGTTATTTTTAGGTGGAAACAATATATATAGTCCTTTTAATATCAATGCTATTTGATGCAACTTTACATTAAATGCACTTCCAAACTCTTATTTATGACTTACATTTATTTATTTCTTTATTTTTGTTGCTCGACATAACTATACAGGTCATATTTCAATCCATCATTGTTGGAGACATTCACGAACAAATCCATTAAACTTATGAAGACAGAAAAATTGACTACATAAATTAACAAGAAAAACACTAGAAAAATATAATTTTATAAAATTACTTGGGCTAGACATGCCACTTAAGACCCTTTTTTTAAAGACAATTATTTCTAAACGTTTGCATGTCGATTCATGAAAATATTACCTCCAGATTTCAAGGTCCAACTACAATTTCAATCAATCAAGGACCATTCTCCGAAATTGATAGTCCCACCAATGACAAATAGCACATGAAAACATAAATAATATGTGTACAGATCTATAGATAGTACACATAAAAACACAACATTACGACATGTGAATTTTGAAGACTCAGAGAGTATGTTTTGTTCCACATAATCAAAATTTGAACAACTTTATAAAAGAAATTTTTTTAAAAATATGTTGTTTAAGTATACTTTTGGCCATTTAATGAAATATGGAAACTGTAAATGACCAAAAAACTCACTTAAATGAGAGATTTTATAATAACTTTCTTCTATAAAGTTGTTCAAAATGATGTTCTCTAGTGGATAAAGTGGTCATTTTTCATAATTTTTTTTTTTTTTGTATTTTTCATAAAATCTTGAAAAGTTTTTAAAAATGAGAGATAAAAAGCAATTCTTGGGAAGTTAACAGAGGTCTCCAATTATATAAAAACTAACTTGCAACCCCTTTTTCTTATATTTTTATTATATTATTGTAAGTATTTTGACCGCAGATATAACCTTGGGCTAGTAGACTATTTCTTACTTGGGCTAAGACTCTTTCAGAGGGTAAAACTCAACTTAATCAACATAGAAAAATCCAAAAAGTGGTCTGGGCTACTTGGGGCCCAGGCTACAGCTAGGGTAGCCTTCTTGATGGTTCCGCCCTTGTACTCCCTCGATTTATTTCACAAAGATTGGTCATTTTTGTAACTTTTTCTGTCCCAAAATGATCGTTCATTTTGAAAAGTCAAATCATAATTTTTTTGAACTTCCCATACTACCTCTTGTTATTTTAATAATTACTTTCAACGCAAAACCCAATAAAAAGTAAAAAAGATTACTTTTAGAATAATAGAGTTTAATAAATGACAACTCAACAAAGATGAATTTTCTTAAACTGCGTGTTTTGACCTATTTTTGTGGGACAGAGGAAGTGTATAAATTTTGTGATGGGAGTAAGAACAAAAAGAAAAAAAAAACAATAAATTAAGGAAAATGACTAGATGAATTCAATATTTTCAATGGAGACTCCGAAATGATAACTAGATAATGTTAAATTTTGATGTTTTAATTAAATCAAAAAATTCAAGAGCAGATGATTTGATTTGTAAAAAATGATAGGGAGAATTACAGATTGGTCTAGCTATGGACAAATAATTACATATGAATGAAAATGACTACTAACTTAGTAATAAATGACTACTAGATTATTAAAGAATGACTACAAAGGGTAATTATTTACCCATAGCCGTACTGATATGTAATTCCCCCTAAATGATTATGGTAGGTGTCTTTGATATTTTTCAAAATGATTATAATAAATGTTTTTTTTCGTTTTCCAAATGGATTTTTATGGAGAAAATTGTTATGTACTCGAGATGAAAGCTTTAGCTTTTGTGGAATGGTCTACCCATATATAACGCTAAAAGAATAAAAATTATTTTTTATTTTTTTGGGGTAAATTTTGGAGTGTTCATATAGAGAGAGAATTCAATCTTGTAGTTAGAAGCACGATCAATGAAGATAAATGATTATGGACTTACGGAGCAACAATAATTTAATTCTTGTTTTAAGAACTAGCTGACTATGGAGTAAAATAAGATGACCCACCATGCAAATTCCCAACTTCCCAAAGGGGAGAGAGGATCCTTTGCTTGGGTGCTTAGGTTACTTGGGTAATCTAACGGTTAAAAAATAAAAAACAAACACATATATGGAATGAGAATTAAGACTTTTAAAACCGTTGGATGCACCCAAGTATCTCGGCAGAGGATCTTGACTCCCCAAAAGGCAGGCTTGACCTTGACTTTCAAGTCTTTTCCTATTACATGTCTTTGAATTTTTATTTATTTATTTATTTTTTTACAATCTATAGGATCTTCCTTTAACTCTTTATTATCAACGAGCAAGGCAAATGCCAATAACAATCTACCCCTCTTACGACTGCGGTGGCGTTACGATCAGATACCCATTTTGGAGGGTACACGACACAACCTCTAAGCAAATAGTGACACTACGCTTAAAATCGGTATAACTTACCACCTGCCTCACTATTGAAAATGATTAGGTAATGTACTCAAAACTCTATGAATAGTTCCAATAAAAAAAACAAAAAAACAAAAAAAAAAAAAAAACTCTATGAATAGTGGTAATCATCGTTAATATTGTGGCAACAATCATATTGACACTTGATTTTCTTTTACACTTTCTAAGTGCATGTCCTATCAATAACTATATTATTATGAAAAGGGGTAATTGGCGATTAGTTTATGATTAGGTAAAATATTAGTAATTAGTCAAGCAAGGATTTTTTAAACTCAATTAGTCAATATAATGAAACTTATTTAGCAATTAGTCAACTTTATTTTTTAAATCCCCTTTTTACCCTTATTATTACTAAGTACACTTTGTTTCTTCTTTTTTTTGTTATTAAGGGCACCTTATGTAACTAACTTAATTCTTTAGTGTTTTAATTTTTAAAAGCTTTTAACTTTCAATATATATATATATATATATCTATTTTTAAATAAAATTATATTTCTATAACCTACTCGCTAACATCTTTGAAACAAGATCTACATTGATTAGATAATTATTGAAAAAATTGAAATCGTAAAATTTTATTACTTTGTAAAATTGATGTAAAATTTTACTACTTTGTAAATTTTACTATTATGTAAAACTGTAAAATTTTATTACTTTGACAGGATGAACTTTGTAAAATTTTACTATTTTGTAAAAGCATTAAACAATAAATTTTATTGTTTGTTTTGAATGGACAAAATAGACCTTGGGAGGAGACAACGAAGAGGAGAGAGAGAGTAAAAAAGCTGAAAGAGAGAGAAGAGGCAGAAGAGAGAGGAAAAAAAAGGAGTAAAAAATTTGACCCACATCTTTAATTATTGCACTCCTTTAACGCGGGCCTCACATGTCTGACCTTATCCTTTCTTTTTTCACTGTTCTCCCTATATACTATTTTTTACAAGGAAACCCATCTCTCACTTCCTCCTCTCTCTTTCTTTTTTTTTTTTTTTTTTTTTTTTTTTTTGTGTGAAAGAAATGAGTGGATTCATCAATTGATTCCTAGATAAAATCCTAACACAAAGACCATACAATTCCAAGGACTACAATGCCTTCCAATTCTTAGTTTGCTTTTCCCTAACCATCGACAGAACAAGATGACTTCTAAAACAAAAATTTACATAAAAATGAAAAAAAGGGAAAAATATTGTAAATGGCTTTGGGAGATCAAGCTTTCTTGGGGGTCTTGGAGCCTTTGAGGGAGATTTGGGTTCTTTGGTGGCCTAGGTGGTCTTCTTGGGTAGGAGAACTGGGTTAATGTTGGGGAGGACACCACCATGAGCTATGGTCACTCCATGAAAAAGCTTTCCAAGCTCCTCACAGAGTCACAGCCAGTAGAACATGCCTTGGGATAATCCCATTCTTCTTGTTGTCACGACTTGCATTTCCAGCCAATTCCAATACTTCTGCTGCTAGTTACTCAAGTACGGCGACCATGTAAACTGGAGCACCAGTTCCAAGACACAGGGCATACTAGCCCTTCTTTAAGTACCAGCCAATTCTCTCAACGGGAAACTGCAGACCGGCCGTCAACCGACAATCAAAGATCTCGGAGTTGATTGTGGTTGATGGATGTCGTCAGTGGTTATGAAGGTAGAGACTAAAGGCTTTGATTTATATAAATCAAGGCTATTTTTGTCATAAACTAGAAAATGGACTAATTGAGTAAAAGGAAAAGTTCCTTGACTAATTGCCAAATAAGTCTTATTTTGTGGACTAATGACCAAATCCCCTTTAAGAAAATTAGAAAAAAAAAAAATTAGGGACAAAAACATTTTTGTTGTGAATATTAAACATTGAGTGGACAATTGAGTGGATGTCTACACCCCCTCTACTTTATGATAATCGGAACACCACTTCATAAGTGGGTTAGGTAATCCTATCATGTGGACCTAATTCAAACAAAGATAAAAGGGAAAGGGGAGAAAGAAGAGTGATGTATATTTTGGAGAGAATGAAGAAAGGTAAATTTTGGAGAGAATGAAGAAATGTGTATTTGGAGAGAAAGAAGAGAAAGAAGATGAATAGAGAAATTTTATTCTCCTCACAACTTGTTCTAAATTCTCGGTTTTACAACACGTTATCAGCACGAATTGCTCAAGGAATTTGGGAGCAATATCATACTACCACCATCTTCTTTCTTAACCAATTTGGTTGTGGTAAGTTGGTAAGTTGGTACGTTCTAAACCAATTTGATTGTGGTAAGTTGGTATGCTCTTAACCAATTTGGTTGTGGATTGGTTTTTACTCTAAATTATATACTTGAATGGATGAATCCATCTTCTCTTCCTGAAGCAAGAGAAGATTTAAAAATAAAACTTGAAGTTTTATAAATAAATAAAAGGAGTGATGATTCATTTTCTCTTCTTGAAGTAAGAGAAAGATTTGAAAACTTGAAATTTTCTATATGAAAAGTTATTATTTACATGTTATCTTCACGAAGGAAGAAACAAATTTCAATCTCCAAAATTTTCTATAAGAAAAGTTGTTGTTCATATATTCTCTTCTTGAAGCAAGAGAAGATTTAAAATAAAACCTGAAGTTTTATAATTAAAAAGGAAAAAGGGTAACAATTCATCTTTTCTTCCTGAAGTAAGAGAAAGATCTGAAAACCAGAAGTTTTCTATAAAAAAAAAAAAAAAAAGTTATTATTCATCTGTTCTCTTCCTGAAGCAAGAGACAAATTTCAAAACCTGAAGTTTTAGAAATAATGAATAAAGTCTCAATTTAATTGAATAAAGTGATGGTCAATGATGACCAAATTAAATTGAGTAATATATTTCTCTATTATGTGTTATGCAACTTCTTTAGATGCTTGTAAAATTTTGGTAAAAATTCGTGGGTGCACCTTAACTTTTGCTTTAGTTAGCATAGAAGAACACACAAAAATCTGCTCTTGTTTTACTACGAATTGACTGTCAACGTCACCTCTGTTGTCAGTCAACTTCTCTCAGATTGACTGGTAACTTCACTGTGTCTGCTTAAAATATGTCATTAGGTAAATATAAAAACCTGAAGTTTTCTATTATAAGAAAGGGATTATTATTCATATTTCTCTTCTTGAAGTAAGAGACAAATTTCAAAACCTGAAGTTTTAGAAATAATGAATAAAGTCTCAATTTAATTGAATAAAGTGATGGTCAATGATGACCAAATTAAATTGAGTAATATATTTCTCTATTCTGTGTTATGCAATTTCTTTAGATGCTTGTAAAATTTTGGTGAAAATTCGTGGGTGCATCTTAACTTTTGCTTTAGTTAGCATAGAAGAACACACAAAAATCTGCTCTTGTTTTACTACGAATTGACTGTCAACGTCACCTCTGTTGTCAGTCAACTTCTCTCAGATTTACTGGTAACTTCACTGTGTCAGCTTAAAGTATGTCATTTTATGATAAAAACCACTAGAAGTGGAATAATGGAATACCAAACCACCAGAAGTGGATTAATGACATATCAAACCATTAGAAGTAGATTAATGAAATACTAAACCACTAGAAGTGGAGCAATGAAATATCAAACCACCAGAAGTGGAATGAATATATTTGGTGTGGAAAAATAAAATACCAAACCACTAGAAGTGGATTAATGAAATACTAAACCACTAGAAGTGGAACAATGAAATATCAAACCACTAGAAGTGGAATGAATATATTTGGTGTGGAAAAATAAAATACCAAACCACTAGAAGTGGATTAATGAAATACTAAACCACTAGAAGTGGAGTAATAAAATATCAAACCACCAGAAGTGGAATGAATATATTTGGTGTGGAAAAATAAAATACCAAACCACTAGAAGTGGAATGACACTGAAGAAATAAGCATCGGTTTATAGAATAAACCTACGAGATAAGTGTTTTAAGTAAATACTTGGTTGGGGTTTTGTGTGTTATACTGTGTTGACAGCACGAACCTATTTTACCATTTAATTCAGAACTTTAGTTCTATTTATGATTTTGAGATGAAACGAATTGGATTTTGTCACTGACTTGTTGGGCTAACATTCTACCAATTTTCGTGTCATTGGGTGACCATTTGATATTTTTTACGTAATTATTTCGTGGTACACCTGAATCTGGGATTTCTGCTAGACAGCACTAACTCAATATTGAAAAATATTTTTGAATGGGTTTTGTTAGGTATTTCTCTACCAAATTTTGAGGTTACAAAATACATTTGATATACTTTTAACTGATATAAACCCCAAAGCCCATTTCTTTTTGGATTGAACATATAAAAATTCATTTATACGCATCACAAATTGTTTTCACTAAAATTTCAGATTTGGTCATTGTACTTAGAGCAGATTACAAATTTTTTGCTACTTATTAGTAACATTTTGAGAACTAGAGAGACCAACTGGAGATTGTCTCTGCAGCCCATTAAGAATCCTAACCCCATTTTGGCATGCGTTAGTTTAATTAAAGGCACTCCCAATAGTGCCAATTGCCTAAGCAAACCTTGAAGAATTGATGAAAGGCTATCTATTAATTCTATTCTGCCATTGGAGAAGTACTAGTGCTTTGGGTAAGTTACTCTAACCGTGGTAAAGATACCTTGGCATATGTATCAATATGGAATTATTTTCTCTATCATATTAAAAAAAAAAAAAAAAAAAAGGTTATAAAGCTTTATAAAACAAGTAAATTGGTTTTACTTACTACGTGATAACAATCAATTTTGATTTATGAGTTTGAAATTATTTGTTGGCCAATTTTTTGATTATTATCAAAGCCATTTCCATCATTAAATTTGATGACCATTGAAATTAAATATTTGTGACCATAATTCTTTTGATGTTTGATTCTTTTGAAAATGATCGATTTATTGCAAAATCTTATATAGATAAATATTTTCAAGATACCAAAATGTGACAATACACTGAACAGAGTGGCAAGATTGTGAAAATATTTTAAAATTTCTTGCCTTGTAAATACTATTGTAGGTGTACTAATTACTTCACGTCTATATCTAGTAAATATATGTTCCCCTATATACTCACCTGAAAACAAGCATAATTTATAAAATAGTATACGAGAAATCAAATATGAATTGCAATATGATATTGCAGATCTAATTTCAAGATGATTGTTAAAAATATATGTCTGGAAGACAGTGCTATAATTCACACAATCATTAAATTTCCAATATTTATCATTATTCAAAACTATTGTCAATACCATATGAGGTTCATCTAACCTAATTGAAGGTTCCAGAAGAGCAAATATAATATTGCCAAAAAGAACAAAAAAAATTATGTTGACAATTCTTTATATTCTACTAGAAGTAGAAGAAATTTATTGAGTTTTTAAAATTTACATCGTAAATAGTTATCATATTGAAACCATTAACAATGGAAATGAGGAATATCTTTATATTACCTCAATGATTTTGGGGTAGAAGCTCATATTAAATATTTTCTCTTCTATACGATTATAAGCACAATTGAAACACATGTGGTAGCGCACCAGAAGTGCTCTAACATAAAGATCTTTATACTTTAACATAATCACAATGATGGTAAGGGATGGTAATCACAGTATGGTAAGAATTCACACACTCAAACTCACAAAGTGATGTTTTTACAGCAAGATTTGCAGATTGTCACATTTTGATGAAACACAGTTCCCGTCGTTAGGAGGAGGAAATCCATTGATAGAAGAACGACGTGAACTTTCTTGGAATGTACCATCTTTGTCCCATCTTGATCCACGTACTGCTCAATGTGAAACTGAAGTACAGAGGATCACTCATCTTCAGAAGATTGCTAATCAAATGCCTGATACATTTACAGACGCAGCAAAAATAACTAAGTCTTATATACCGGCTGCAAACACACCAGCAAAGATCAATGTACCAATTGGTAAGTCTACTATTATTGCAGCAAATGAATCATCTACTACACGCCTGAAGCGTGGTAGACCCTTTGGTTCAAAAGATTTAGTTCCCCGGAAGAGGAAAATAAAAGGGCAACAAAATATAGAAAATAGTACTCCGGAAGAGGCTATTGAACAAGAAATAAATATTCCCACAAATTCTGATTTAATAACTCCTGAAGACGAAAATGTCCCTGAAGAGACAGAAAACAATAAAGAGGCATATGTACATGGAAATGAAGAAATTTCCATAAACTATACATGTACAAAAGAATTGTGGGATCGCTCAGAAGTGGTCATTAATGATGTATTTTCTTTCGCAGTAGCTACTGAAATTTCGAAAGATGATGATGATCTCGAACCACGCACTGTAGACGAATGTCACAGTAGACCTGATTGGTTAAAGTGGAAAGAAGCAATCCAAGCAGAATTGGATTCGCTAGAAAAACGTAAAGTATTTGGACCTATAGTCCTAACACCCGATGATGTGAAACCCGTGGGTTACAAATGGGTGATAAAAATGAGATCGTCAGATATAAAGCTCGTTTAGTAGCACAAGGTTTCCTGCAGAGACCTGGGATTGATTATGAAGAAACATATTCACTTGTAATGGATGCCATTACATTTCGATATTTAATTAGTCTGTCAGTCTCAGAAGGACTTGACATGCGTCTTATGGACGTAGTTACTGCATATTTATATAAAAAGTTAGATGCAGATATATATATAAAGATCCCTGAAGGATTCAAATTGCCTGAAGCAAATACATCACAACCACGAAATATGTACTCAATTAAACTGAGACGATCCTTGTATGGATTAAAACAATCTGGAAGAATGTGGTATAATCGTCTCAGTGAGTACTTAGTTAAAGAAGGATATATTAATAATCCTATATGCCCTTGTGTATTTATAAAGAAATCAGAATTTGGATTCGCAATCATTGCAGTCTATGTTGATGATATAAATTTAATTGGGACTTCTGAAGAGCTCATGAAAGCTGCTGAATATTTGAAAAAAGAATTTGAGATGAAAGATTTAGGGAGAACAAAATATTGTCTCGGCCTGCAGATCGAGCATAAATCAAATGGAATTCTTATCCATCAATCAGCTTATACCGAAAAGGTATTGAAACATTTTAATATGAATAAAGCGCATCCACTAAGTTCTCCGATGGTGGTTCGATATCTTGATATTAAGAAAGATCCATTTCGCCCCAAAGAAGATAATGAAATGCTACTTGGTCCTGAAGTACCATATCTTAGTGCAATAGGTGCTTTGTTATATTTAGCACAATGCACTAGGCCTGATATAGCATTTTCAGTCAGCTTATTAGCAAGATTCAGTTTTGCTTCAACTCGACGACACTGGAATGGTATTAAACATATTTTACGCTACCTTCGTGGAACTACAGATATGGGTTTGTTTTACTCAAAGGAATTAGCCCGTGGTCCTTGTTTAGAAGGATATGCAAATTCTGGATACCTTTCTAATCCTCACAAAGCTCGCTCACAAACAGGGTATGTATTTACATGTGCCAATACAGCCATCTCTTGGCGATCTACAAAGCAGACTTTAATTGTTACATCTTCTAATCACTCTGAGATACTTGCACTCCATGAAGCAAGTTGTGAATATGTATGGTTAAGATCTGTAGTCCATCACATTCGAGACACATGTGGGTTACCTCTGATTAAAAGTATGCCAACAACAATTTATGAAGATAATGCTGCATGTATTGCACAAATTTAAGGAGGGTACATCAAAGGTGATAGAACCAAACACATTTCACCAAAGTTCTTCTACACTCATGAACTCCAGCAGATGCATGAAATTGATGTGAAACAAATACGTTCCACTGATAATCTTGCGGATTTATTCACCAAGGCCTTACCATTGTCAACATTCAAGAAATTGGTATATGGCATTGGAATGCGTCGGGTTTGCAATCAGTTAAGTTGATACTTATCTTCTTATCAGGGGGAGTATTCATTTTTGGACATATGCACGCTGTACCCTTTTTCCTTCGCCTAGGTTTTGTCCCATTGGGTTTTCCTGGCAAGGTTTTAATGAGGCAGTTTCTTTAGTGCGTCCAACACTACTCTAAGATTTACAAAAATGTTGTACTCTTTTTCCTTCACTAGTTTTTTTTCCACTAGGTTTTTCTAGTAAGGTTTTAACGAGGCACATTATCTTAGTGTGGTGGACATCCAAGGGGGAGTGTTATGAATATTAAACATTGAGTGGACAATTGAGTGGATGTCCACACCCCCTCCACTTTGTGATAATGGGAACACCACTTCATAAGTGGGTTAGGTAATCCCATCATGTGGATCTAATTCAAACAAAGATAAAAGGGGAAGGGGAGAAAGAAGAGTGATGTATATTTTGGAGAGAATAAAGAAATGTATATTTTGGAGAGAAAGAAGAGAAAGAAGATGAATAGAGAAATTTTATTCTCCTCACAACTTGTTCTAAATTCTCGGTTTTACAACAATTTTCTAAATGTATATGCCTTTTCTACTTCATTTTATCTTTTTGCTAAAATGTGAGATATATATGTTAAACAAAAGTAAGCTAAAGATCATACATACATGACTCTATTATATTATAGAATTGTTGGAATTAAAAATAAAAAATAAAAATAAAAAAACCAAAATAAAAAACTTCGACATAATAGTTTTTTAAAAGAGGAGCATATATCCTTTGTTTTAAACCAATATCCATTCTTTTAGGGTTGTGTCTGTTGTGAAAGAAACTTGCTCATAACAGTTTTTTAAGAGCAATGGGTGCATCCTCTGTTTCAAACCAATATACATTTTTTTTTATTTATAATATTATAGTTGTGTCTATTCTGAAAGAATTTCTAGAACCCTACTTGTGGGAGGAAAAAAAAATTGAAATAAAAATGCGAGCCTTGGAGAGGGATTTTGAACACCCCCATGTTTATCTACTTCTTTTATTTTCTCTCATAAAACTCATAAACAATGGAAATTCAATGCCCCCATCCATTTCTTTCCATCCAAAAGAAGCGTTCTGAATTCACTTGAGAATCATAGAGATTAACCTAATTACGGAAGATAATTAGACTGTGGTATCGGAACTATTGATATATTTTTAGATAAATAACTCTTCAATTTATTTATTAATTTGATTCTCATTTAAAAAGCCTCCTTAAGTTGGACCAACATCATGCCAATTAAAACGACCAAATTTTGTAACATGCTAGACATAAATTTTACTAAATTCGCGTGGACCTTTATTGTGGAAAGCAACTCGTGGTTCATTGAAATGTGGCATATTAGGTGGGAATTCTTGAAAATTTTCTAAAGATGCCTCTTTATCAATGTTCTGCGCTTTCGTATCAAGTTCATGTTTAGATCTAGTCTTTATCTGATCAGATTTTTCGTATCAAGGTAGGACTAGTCCTCCAAGGTCTTGCACGGGTCTTAGTATGGGCAAAAAATAAATTAAGTTTTTGCTAAGCGAAAGATTGGTCACTCACCCCTAGATAGTCTAGTTGGTAAGGGCGAAATTGTGATTGTGTGGTTAGCGCACGGTCTCGGGTTCGAATCCCCGTTAAGACAATCCAAGATTTAAGTAGGAAACTGTAATGGTGGGTTGCTGTGCTAGTTTCCCTAGGGATTTAGGTTCCATAGGTGGGTCCAAAAAGTTCTACTGTGGGATGGTTATAAATGGCAAAAAAGTCTACATTAACAATAGATTTTGAAAAAATTTTCTTCTAAAAAGTAGTTCAAAATGATATTTTCTAATAGAGCATGCGATCCATTTTTATGAAATTGTTCTACATTTTTCATAAAATATTAAAGTGTAAAATGAGTGGAGGATGAAAAGCAAGTCTTAGGGTGCCAATAGAGGCCCCCATACTCAAAAACTTCATCAAGGGAACGGCTATTGCAACCCCCCATTCCTACAAGCCCACCTCCATCCTTTAGGTTTTTAAGGTTTTATGCAAAATATAAAAAGTTTTTATGAAAACCGGTCATGGTATTCACTAGAAAACATCATTTTGAACAACTTTGCAGAAAAAAGTTTTTCCAAATTCTATCGTTTAAATATACTTTTTAGCCATTTATAGCTTTTATTTCATTTTTTGCCAAAAAGTCTATCTAAACGATAGATTTTGGAAAAATTTTCTTCTACAGAGTTGTTCAAAATGATGTTTTCTAATGGACATCATGATCGGTTTTCATAAAAACTTTTTATATTTTGCATAAAACCTTAAAAACCTAAAGAATGGGGTGGGCTTATAGGAATGGGGGGTTCCATCAAATGTTTTCCAAGCCCACAGACCGGCCCAGTATCCCCAAGGACTAGTACCCTAGTTCAACAAGAGTACCCTTGGTGACTTGGTGGACCGGTCCTAGAGATTGAAAGACTGGTCCTTCATGCTTTAAATTGAACAATAACATTGTTAGGTTTCCAAAACAATTTGCACAAAGTTTAAGTGATTTTGAAGAGAGATCCACCGAGTCTTGTCACTTACCATTGCTTTGTCAGTTTCAAGTCAAAAGGGGGAATTTTAGATTGGTCGGGCTGCTGAAAAATAATTAGAGTCAGTAGTCTTCGTTAGTTAAGTTAGTAGTAATTCATTAGGAAGTTAATAATCATTTGTATTGAACTGTAACCATTTTTCGGTAACCTGGCCAATTTAAAATTCCCCTTCAAAAGGGGAAATTATCTCGTAAAGCTTCAAGCCTTCAAGTGCTCAAGTCTTTATAAATCAAATATGCAACCACAAAATGGAACCATAACAAAACTTAAACTAGGATTTTGACAATGAAATTCACCAATACATAATTGTTCAACCGATTTACTGATAACAGGATTTTCAAGGCATTGGGTATGTTGCAATGTAAGACGGGCGTGCCAGAAAAGTTTGACCACCAACCTTTCAAAGTACAAAATGACTTGTGGAAAGCCAAAGAATAATAATTAGGCAATTGATTTGGTTCAATTTGCCTCAATTAAGAAGGCTTTTACAAAATACGCCAATTGAAGTGTCTGGAAGACTGATGCTTTTATTGCTATGAAAATGAACAGAATTACACACAATTGAAATGACTAAATGGATTATAAAAAAAAACATAGAACACAACAATTACCTCTGTAAGGGGAATCATTGATAAACTCTATTACAACTTTTCTTCAAACAATGAAATGGAGGGTGATGAAGAGATCGGATTACAAAGTTACACTGAATCTACTGGAATACTTACTCCTAAACTAATGGTAATTCTATTCCTAATCTTAAAGCCTAAAGGTACAGTGCAGGAAAAAACTAAAGGATAAATGTAAAATAACTTTGCTGTAGGAGCAATTTGACGATTTGAGGAGAAGAAACTTTGTCTGCCAGAGATCTTGTATTTATAGAACTCTTTGGACCCCTAATTGTTGCTTTGCATCTCCCAATGATGTTGTGACAAGTGGTGCAGTTTTCCCTCTATTCTATAAGAAAATTAACTATCTTGAAGAGTCAGTTAGTAGTTATCTCTCTATGCTACAAGTCTTCAAGCCAATTAAATTGTGCTATGTCAGCAATTATGGGCTGCATCTTCTTCCTTCTCTCACAACCCATACATGTCTTTAATTCTCTGTAAATAATTTTGAATCAATTTGAATCTAAATCAATTCAAATTCTCTTGCCCTCTATTTGGTTCGTGGATTTTACCATGGAAAAAAAAAAAGGAAGGGAAAAAAAATACGTAGGAAAGAAAATGAAAGAAAAAGATGATATCATACTAAGCTAAAATTATTTCAATTATTGTTTTTCTACCAATTTTCCTTTGCAACCAAATAAGAAAAAGTACAATTCCTCGTATTTTATTTTTTTTCCTTGATAAAATCCATGAACCAAATAGAGCCTTGGAGAATTTTTTTGCAGAAAATAACCGCTTAAGGAATTAAAACTGTTTTTCCTCCCTTTAAATGCTGAATTGGGACACTTGTCCTTCTTTTATTGGTCCATTTCATTATTCAAACTTATTTGAATCAATTTGGACACATGGCTATGTTCTATTGGCTCTCTTCTGGGGTTTGAAATTGTTTGAAGGCTGCCAATAACTACCGTAGAGAGATAGAACACTTGTTTCTCTCCATTTTAAATCCTAAATGGGACATGTGGCAAGTTCTAATTGGCTTGCTTTTTTAATTTTATGTTTTATTAAAACCATTTTAACACATGGCTGGAAACCAAAGATCTTCCCTTATCATCTGTAACCGCCTGCCTTAGTGGGTTTATCCCACTAACTGGTCCAGATTTGCCATGTGGCTTTATGCCATAGGTTTGTCTTGCAAAGCCTTTGATTGTATTAAAATAACACATGGCCACTTTTTATTGGCCTGTTATTTTTGGTGGTGAACAATGACATATGACTTTACAACATTCATTAGACTTGGCACCCAAGTTTATTTATTTATTATAGTTCTAAACTTCTAATAGTTTAATTTCCACATTGTAGTATTATTTAGTGTGGGTAGGTGATGACCGTGTATGATCTTATTGCCTTCCAATCATAGATAGATTGCAAGCAATATATGGGGCAAACTATGTCATGCCAGTCTATATTATTAATTGGTGCAAAAATATGGAGAGAATAATATATTGCAAGTTGCCATATATTCTCCTTGATCAAACAACATTCATGAGATGAAATTTAATTATGTCAAGTGGCTTCCATGACTCCATCACCGGCGATAAATGGATCCATCATCATCATGCATGAATTAAATAATGTTCCTTTCCATTGGTGAAGTTGAATAAATAATTGGAGTGATTGGTTGTGAACCTTGTGGGCTCCCACGTGTGAATAAAGATGTTTGTACGTTACATAATGGGACCACTAGGGCCATCACATCATTCAACAAAGGGCATTGCCCTTTTATCTTTATAATCCAAATATGTCGACTTTCAGTCAACAAAACAGCTAATGTTATTGGCTTTTGTTTAGTGCTTCTTAAAAAAGATGCCCCCAACATATGGGTCCTAGTGATGCAATTTGATCCTTATCAAGTATAATTAATAAGAATTTGTTTCGGATTTATATATTGATATTAATTTTATAAATCTTATTGACTGAATAATTAATTGGAATTTGTTTCGGATTAACTTGTTGGGTTTAGCCTTTAATGAACTTTGGGCAAGGAGTGTTGAATTAATTATTTCTTTTTCGATATTAATTTAGAAGCTCAAAAAAACAATAAATGAATCACCATTTCTTATGTGGTTATTGACATTATTTTTCGTTCAGCGTACAAAAAGTATCACCCACCGGCGCTCGATGACGGGGTATGGCGCTTTGAGAAGATTGGAAAATGGGGAGCTTTTCACAAGAAGCCGGCCATCGTGAACATCAACACAGTGCAAGAGTTCTTGAAACTGTTCGTGATAAACCCACTCAAGCTTAGAAAGGTATGCAATTCCATTTCTCTTTTTCTTTCATTGACAATCATTTGATTAAACTTTTTTTTCCCTTGCTTATATTAAAATATTAAAAAATATATATTTTCATTAATATTGTCCTTTTCTAAATATGTCACAGATATTAGGTTCCAAGATGTCTGAGAAAATGTGAGACATAACAATAAGGCACGCTCGGATGT
This sequence comes from Liquidambar formosana, assembly GCA_039720395.1. Lineage (NCBI taxonomy): Eukaryota > Viridiplantae > Streptophyta > Magnoliopsida > Saxifragales > Altingiaceae > Liquidambar > Liquidambar formosana. The sequence continues at coordinate 17,165,759 of CM077828.1, read as the reverse complement.
GCGTTATGGGCAATAAAGACCTCATTATATCATGATCTTAAATCCCATATGTCAAGTTCTCTGGGCCATGATTGATGGGTAATTGTATACTTCTAAAGACCTAACCAGCATTAATAAGGTATGAGTTTTCGCCTAATCATCTCACACGACATTCTAAACTCAATTCCAATGTCCGTCAATGACCTCTCTATAGTTTTTGCACAATGTTGTTGACTTGGTGTTGGCGTTTGCTTGTAGCCCTACATTGAGAAATTGGTTAGAGAAGCAGATGCGAATTGGAATTCATTGGAAGAGATTGATGGACTTCTGAATGAGCCTGCTGCCCTACTTACACAAGGTATTTAATTCTCTTTGGAAACTCTAATTTTTTTTTTTTTGGTCACATTGAAATTTCTAGTAATGTTAAAATAACGTATGGTTGAAAAATGATAGGTAATCCAATGGAGCAATGTCCCAATCATCATCAGACCATGACCAAATCAATTCAGCAATATAGGTCTCTGGCTAATAAATCTGTCGAGGTAGGGTACTTACCCGGCAACGGACACGTGGGAATCAGTGATTGGGCAATAAATCTGACCTATTTTACAACGCCAATAGAGAGCGGGATCCTTTTTAACTTCTTGGAGTCACCATCGGACGACGATTTAACGCCTCGGAGGCCTTTCATCAAAATGGGAGTTGGGAATAGATTTGACATCACTCTTTGATGTATAGGTTAATAGGTTATGCATGAAATTGTCTTAGTAGCTAGCCTACCCCAGGTGAAATGTCGTGGCTTTGGCACAGAAATGTGATTTGGTCCAAGGCAATTCCTTGTTACCTTGCCTTGCTACCCTAAAAAAAAACACACTTTTTTTCTCCCCAGGAAAAGCAACTTTTCTTCCACTCCATGTAAATAATGATAAGAAGTGTTAAGGCAAATCAATTGCCATGGTGGGATGTGACAAAAGTTTTGAACATTGAATGGTTTGTCAACAATTAGAACCGATGCTTTTTCCCCACTCCTCAATGCTAAAGACAATATTATTATTACAACACGAAACACTACATTGTGTTAAGCAAGTACACTCCTTGGTGTCACCAGTGGCATGAAAAAACAAAAATTAAGCTTGACTTAATTGGGCGCTAGTCCTGCCAAAAAATCCGCACGCTGCATTTCCTCGTATGTGTGGCTAAGGCAACAAAGTGAACCAATTTTTTTCATAACAGCCGGGACCCTATTCTATCAAGTTTGTTGGCTAGTAAATTAAATGAACCAAGCTCAAATTTACACTCCAAGCTTGTTAATTAAATGAGTCCAACCTAAGTAGAACATAGCTCCACTCAATTACGTTTTTGAACATTTGTATTATGGCAAATATGTAATATCTTTAATTAATTATTATTATTTTTTATTCATTTGCCCATGTGAGAGATATTATATCCACACAGGCAACAATTTTTGCAATAAATTAAAACGATGACCTTTGAAAAATATATTCAGGACTTGTCCGCTCAACTAACCTAGTAGGAGTCTTTAATTAATATCTTTTTATAATGTTGAGAAGTATTTTATTTTATGTAACGAAAAATAACTAATACTCCATATCATTTTTTTTTTCTTGACACTTAAGAATGTCAAAGAAGCCAATTATTATTTCTATATATTTAGCGGGGGTCAAACTCAATTTAGCGGGGGTCAAACTCCTCACGGAGAACCATGGTGAGAAGCTTCAAATGCTACATTGCTGTATGATAAAGAAATTGTTGAGGTTATATGTGGATTTGTCCCGCATCGAAGAAATAGAAGAAATAAAAGGTTTTAATATACAAGTACTGGATTCACCATCAATAGGTTTAAGCTTTTTGTGTGGGTATGAGTTCTAGACTTATATATTGGGCTTGATGTGGTAGATTTCGGACTCTCCCATCTCTCCAACAATTGGTATCAAAGTTGATGACTGACGATCATGGGTGAAACTCTTTATGCAATGGAGTGCCTGTTGGATGGGCTCTTGATATTTGGTATATTGAGTTGTTGATTGGACTCAAGGGAAAGTTGAATTCAATGTGGTTTACACGGGAATGGGGAGATTGTTGAGGTCACGTGTGGATAGGAATGGCAATGGGGCGGGTCGGGGGCGGGTCGACCATATACCATCCCCGACCCTAACATTAAAACTGTAGCACCAAACCCGCCCCTAAACCCGACGGGTTTCAGAACCTCAATCCCATCCCCGACCCTATGGTTTCCTGGGAAAACCTACCCCACCCCGCCCCACCCTGCCCAAGCAAAAAAAAATTTTGCTTACAGTGGTGAGAGGAGAGAGACAGAGAGCTAGAGACGGCGACGTCGGCGAGAGAAGGCGAGATCTGGTGTAGATCCGGCACTCCGGCAGATCTGGTGTATATCTGCTGTAGATCCGGCACTCCGGCAAATCTGGTGTATATCTGCTGTAGATCCGGCAGATATAGTGTAGATCTGTTGCAGATCCGGCGAGAGACGGCGAGTCGTGACTGGTGAAACCGCGACTCCGTAACGTTGATATGCTGATTGCTGAGGTCGCAGAGGCCGTGAGGGTGAACTCGAGGACTAGCGTTAGACGGCGGACTCTGTCGCACCATCGTTTGATTCGCGTGAAGAAGAAGAAGAGACGACTGACGAGGGTCGACGGAGACTGGGAGAGAATGACTGGAGAGTTGAGGGGCGGCAGATCTGGTGTATCAGTATATCGTGTATGTTATTGTTAACTGACTTAACTCTTTAACCCCAAATACACATAAGGATGTGTATATATATAAGGGTAAAAATGTAAAAGCACATGCGGGGCGGGGCGGGTCTATGGTGCGGGTCGGTTCTGCGGGTCGGGACTTGTAAATACCATCCTCGAACCGAACCCGATGAAATTTTTTTAAAAAAACCCATACCCGAACCGAGAACCGAAAATTTTCAAAAAAACCCGTCCTTATGAGAGCGGGGCGGGGCGGGGCTCCTATGGGGCGGGTCCAAATTGCCATCCCTACGTGTGGATTTGTTCCATATTGGAAGAATAGAAGAAAGAAAAGGTCTTAATATACAAGTAATGGACTCACCACAAATAGGTTTAGGCCTTTTGTGTGGGTATGAGTTCCAGACTTGTATATTTGGTTTGCTGTGGTAAATTTTGGATTCTCCCACCTCCCCAATAGAAATATATTAAATTACAACCGCAAAATTGTTCTGTGTGAATTTCTCAATAATTGAAAGAGAATTTTAGTCTTCTCAAAATTTTCTAAACCACTACAGATATATATATGTGTGTGTGTGTGTGTGTATATATATATATATGAGTCCCTTTTTATGAAGTTAATTTAACCTAACTTTGTGTTATGTTACCCTCCAAAACTATACATGTGATTCATATTTTACAAAACTAACCGTTGGATTAAATAACCTTATCATATAGATGATACATACCAAAAATAAAGTTGATCCAAGATTGATTGCTATTCGATCCAAAAATTACATTTTTTTAATCAATGACAATTGCTCATTTTGGACATTTATGAATGAATTAGTTCTTAATCACGGATCAACTTGATTTTTGATATGTATGACTTTCATATGAAGCAGATTTAATCCAACGGTTGGTTTTGCAAAATAAAAATTAGTGATAGAGTTTTGGAAGGTGACCTAACATAAAGTTAGGTTAGTTTAATCTCATAAAAAGGTGATTATATATATGATGATGATCAGGTAAACACGTGCTGATATAACTTATATCTACACCCACATTAAGAGTTGTACTTTATGCATTAGTGGGATATGAGGTACATTAGACCAATGCAAGAGGAACAACCCCCAATGCATAGTGCTGATATAACTTATATCAACATGTGCTGATGAGAATATAACCATGATATATATATATATATATATATATATATATATGGGTCGTGCTATATGGATCCAAATCCATAAGCCAACCATGCATAATCCCACTCAATACAAAAGCCCTCTGCCTCGTTTGGATGCGTTCATTTCTTGTGTTTCATCACTTGGAAATCTCTACAACACACAAGTTCGATTTTAGGTTGGATCTTTTGCCATGGATCTGAAGCATAACCCCAGTAGTCCAACAAATTTTGTTGAATTGCAGAGGAGGAGAGAGAATGGTGCCTATCTGTCGGTTGTCATCGTTGTCAGTAGCCACCATCGCTCGTTGTCAGGCTTCAACTCAAGTGGGTTCTCCCTTTTTATTGCATCTTCAACTTCAACTTCTTCTTTTAAAACATTTTTTATGCTGAGAAAATCTCTACGATTGCATTTGGAGCAGAGGGCTTTAACTTAATTTTCAAGGGGATTAAAAAAAAAAAACAAAAAAAAAAAATTTTTCCTACTTATGATGTGTATTGTTTCGAAACTCTCGATAAATACAATCCAAAAATATGGTTTTTATTGTAATCGGACTTATCAAAAAGTCGTTATTGCATTTTTAAGCAAAATGGTGGTATTTTCATGAAAATAGGAGATTGTTATACATAGTTGTTTTATTTACCACTATGCCATGGTCTTACTAGTTTAGCTAATAATAGTAGGCTTATATATATGGGATAATGATCAAGTAAGTACGTACTGATATGACTTACATCAACATTTGCTTTAAGAGTTGTACCTTGTGCATTAGTAGGATATGCGGTACATTAAACTAATGCGAAGGTACAACCTTAATGCTTAGTGCTGATATAACTTATGTTAACATGTGCTGATGGGAACATAACCATATATTTATGCTACTATATAAAGCCAATTCTCTTTGTGGTTGGATTGCACCTGAAAATACTAAAACGCCCTTACAAGTTAATAAAATTAAGAGATGATTTGATAATTTTACCGATCTTTAAAAACCCACCACAATCTGTTTCTCCTTAATTATCTCACACACACACACATACGGTTTAAGAAACTTGGAAACTGACATAATCGTTCCACTGATAGAATGAAATCTTGAAAAAATTTGTTACACACGCATCGCGTGTGCTCGATTACTAGTATATATATAACAGTTCCACTGATAGAGTGGAATCTTGAAAAGATTTGTTACACACGCATCGCGTGTGCTCGATTACTAGTGTGTGTATATATATATATAGGAACTGTTATATATATATATATATATAAAAGATGAATGTGAGAAAAACTTTTAATTGACTAATATACCCTTATTTTAATTTCTAAATACACAACTACCCTTCTGCATATATAGGAAATACAGCAATATAAAACACATACCTTAATAAGAATTCTAATAAAACTATATAACTACCCTTCTTCATATATAGGAAATATAGCAATATAAAACACATACCTTAATAAAAATTTTAAGGAAATGATAATTCGTATAATAATTAAATAAAACCAAATCCAAATAGGAATTCTAAGGAAACGGAAACTATAATTCATATATAATAAATAAATAATTGGATTGTAAATTCTATTTTCTCCATCAAAAATAGCTTCAACCTTCTCTCCATCTTTTCCATTAACGGCGACTTCTCCATTCTGGTAAGTTTTGCTCTGCAAATTATAATATATATATATATATATATGGTACTGTGCTGGAAATTTGTTGAGTTGGGTTTTGGTTTGAATGCTAATAATCACATTAGGTTTTATTTAATTTTGTTCATCTGAGAAATTAATTTTATGCAATCATATTTTATTTAAATTCTATATATCTTTCCTAGAGATTTTTTTATTCAAGTTTTGGTTTTGTATTTTTTATTTTTGCCGTGACTATTTTCACTTACTTTTGATTTGATTGGTAGAGTTTCATAAGCAATTTGCTAAAATGCTTTTGTATTTGAATGCTAAACCCTTTATTTTACATGGTAAATCATCTAATTACATTTTTTCTTTTGATGAAAAATTGTTCTTGGAAGTATTCGACGGGAATTGAAAAGCTATTTTTATATGCTCATTCTCTTTCTAATTTTTTCTTGCTGATAAAAAATCCCTTATAAGAGGTATGCATTTTATTTTATTATTATTTTTTTAAATGCTCAATCTCTATGTTGTCTTTCTTATTTTTTCTTGGAGATTAAAATTCTCTTCTCAAGACGACACTGTTTATGGGTAATTTGAATGGTGGGCTGGAAAACAAGGGCCTTAGGTTTCTAAATGTTCTTGATGAGGCATCTTACCTTATTTTTTTATTTGTAATTTTTCCCATTTTTTGAATCCTAAGATTAGTTTTAATTTCGTGCTATGTTATCTTTGGTTGTTTCAATTAATGGGATGTTGAGTTCCAATGATGCATTGTGGAATGTCTTGCTACAAATTGGAGATCCATAGATTCTTCAGCCAAAAAAAAAATAAAAAATAAAAAAATACAAAGAAATTGAAGAGAGGTAGTAGTAAAGTTTCATTTGGATGAAGTGGAATAATATCCTATGATAGTAATATGGTATTAGGACTCTTGTCTTTTTGAGCAAGTACTTATCCTTTAAGTGATCCAAAATGTATTAGAATTTGTTGATGTATAAGTCACATTATATAAACTACTAATTCATTAATAAATTTAGTCTATTATATTCTTTTGCATATAATTTTTACAATATAATGGACTTGCCATATGGTTAACAATTCAACCAAATTAAATTTTCTTTAGAGATTAAGTATATACTTTTTACATTTATTTTGGTTCTAATTATTCTCTTTTTTACTTTTTCATTGATATGTTTCTTATTGTAGACGTGTAGAAAATTGGTGGACAATGAATAAGTTATTTGTCAAAATTCTTGATAGTTACGTGTCATTATATATTAGCATTTCTTTTCAGATCATTTATATGTTTAATAAATAATTTCTTAACATCTCAAATCTTCACACTTGATATGGATTAAATTTTAAAGAACAAATGGCCGCATAACCTTGTTTAAGTAAATAAAGTTTATATTTAATCGATATGGACAATATTGATGAGATAATTACCACTAGATGAGGGGCTATGCTACATTAAAATGGTCAATCCTTATTCAAGCTAAAAAGATCTTAGGAAGCATAGATCTTTTATATGTTTATTTAGGAAAAATAATTGATGATCTTTAAATCATTTTATTATTGACAAAAAATCCAACGCACATGTGCAATAACTAGTGTATATATATATATATATATATATATATATATATATATATATATATATGTATGTATGTATGTATGTATGTATCTCTTATTACTCTCACATAAAACTGTCTAATATTCAATTATGTTGGATGCAGCTTTATGTACGACTATGCACGATTAGCCATGGGCTCATGGCCCTTGGAACATGAAGCTGCAACCACAGAGGAGTCTGGACTCTGGAGTTTGGGATTTCTTTTTGGGTCTTTTTTTTATTTTTAATCTCTCGACGGTCATATTTCGACCCATCATTGTTGGATTCACTAACAAATAGTAATCCACTAAACTTATGAAGACAACAAAAACACTAGAAAATATAATTTAATAAAATAATGTGGGTTAGACATGCCACTTAAGAAACTTCTTTGAAGACAATTATTTTTTCACATATGCACAGTGATGATATGATGGAATCAGAATTTGGAATTATCCTGGGCATAAAATTACTTTCTTAATTCCATTTTGTTTGATCACCTTTGACCAATCACACATAAGTTAGCTATCTTCAGTTTAAGATTGCTCGCTTAACAAGTAAGGAGAATGTTACTAGGTGTAAAGACCAAATTTGTATGTGTTGGCTTTTCCATTTCCAAACGGAGTTAAGTTGCTAATATTTAAGTGAATTGAATTCATCCCAAGGTTGAAGTTCAATTTGTCAAGATTGAAGTTCAAGGTGCATTCTCGAAGACTTTCATTAAAGCTTTATTCTTACATGTGTTTGGGATGGTAAGTGGTATTAGATTCATTGTATATTCATATTTAGCATTCCGACATATGTAAGTTGCATTTAGTCTTCATTATTTTCTTTGTTTCATCAACTCTAGGAAGTCCCTCTAACCGTTTGAAGTGTTTTTGGCACATAATTCATCAGTATAGCTTGTGTGTTTCATGGTACGTATCATTGGAGATGGTTGAGGAAATATAATATTGTAGGAAGCCAAAAATAGCTCTTTGCATACAACCGTACCTACGGTGAGGCAAACCAAACCTACAGTTAGGAGAGGTTTTACATAATTAGCATTCTACCTTCAATCGCACCTACGGTCGTCGGCAGATTTCCTATTTCGAGTTTACTTGCCAGCCACTCTTTTTCCTTATTTAATTGGGATTCTTGTAGGTTACTTAAGGGGACTTATAGCATGACTTTTGAGAGAGGTTTTTAATAGAGAAAACCTTTAGAAAAAGCATTGAGAAGAAACCCTAGCCTCTATACTATCCTCATGCCTTTCATGCATTAGATCACTTTAATACTAAGTTATTAATTGATTCTATCATTCTAGTTGCATCTCATATTCATGATCTAATGCCACAAACCACATCCTAAACACAACCTTGAGTATGTGTGGCCGATGCTTACCGGGGCTGTTGCGACGGAGATCGGACTTGCGGGTTTGTGGGAGTGGATTCATATGAGGCGGATTCGAAGGAGTTGACAAGTGCGGCTATAAATCGAAGATTAGAAACGTTGCACGGAATAAGACTCGAGGAGCGTCGCGTGGAGGAATGGAAAGGGCATTTGGAACAGTTGGAGGGATTTATAAAGGAAAATGAATTAGAATGCATTTGATGGGATTTCAATACATGCTTTGAAATTCAGCCCAAAGTGGTGAAATTTCAAGAGAATTGGATTTATTAAAGAATTATAAGAAGAATAAAAGACTTAATTAAATTTTTTCATCTTAAATTCCCTTCATGCCAAACAGAACATAGAGAAATGAATTCAATATTTCTTTCCTTTCATTAACACTCTATTTGGTTTGAGGAATCTAACAAGGAAAAAAAAGAGAAGGGGAAAAAAATAAGGAAGAAAGAAAATGAAAGGAATGGAAGAAATCATATCAGGTCAAAATTATTCCAATTCTTCTTATTCTTCTAATTTTCCATTGCAACCAAATAAAGGAAAGTACAATTCCTTATTTTTTATTTTTTTTACTTGATAAAATCCTTAAACCAAATAAAGCCTAAATGAATTTTTTTTTTCCCTTTTCTTTATGGTTGCCAAGCATAGTGTAAAATATACAATTACGAGTGGTAACCTATTTGATGTGCGGACTAACATATAAAAATTAAGCATTCTAGCCAAATTACAGTCCAGGATTTTTGGGATTTACCATAATGAATGAGTTAAAAAATTATGAGTTCATTAGTTATTTTCTTACCTTAATTAGTTTTTTTTTTTACATTTTTCCTTTTAAGATTCTAGAGTCAAATTGCTTTAATTATTTTGTCCCTCAAACTATGCTATTTCACCCACTTTCTCTCATCTATCCATATGTGACGGTTTTTCTTTATTAAATGCTGGCCTCACATGTTTGCTTTTACCTATACACTTTTAACACATAAGGTAGGTGGTAAATATGGATCACAAAACATGGGTGAAAGAGCATTTTCCTTATTGGACATCACTTTTTCCCCTTTTGTAGATTTTTTTAGTTAAGCTAATCATGAGTATTTGAGGCAAATGCTCGAGAAGCATGCCATATGACACATTCTCTTTTTTATGTAAGGGTAAATGTATCTGACAATTACTAATTAATGCACCCTCTCTCATTTATGAAATTACACTGACAACCCTGTCAGGAAGGTGGTCTTAAAGATGTTAAACCAATAACCATACACCGATGGGATGATGCATTATTTTTTTGATAAAAATTGTTTATGCAACTGAATTTGCGAGTGGCTTGGGCCTTTCATCAGTCATTATGGAACGAGACAATAAGGGTGTTATTAGTGCTATTATGTTGCGGGATACAAGCTTTGCATGGAACGAGACATTTAGGGACTATTTGATGTAGCAATTTGGATGGAAGATCCTAAGCTGTGCTATGGACCAGCTCTAGGTGGATCTGTTTTATTGTCCATTTTAACCGTTGATACTATAATCCCTTTATCATTAAAAAAATAAATATTATATTCATAAATTAGAAAAGATTATGCATGTTTTTGGTTTGTTTGGAAAGACAAGAAATGTGATATTTTGTAGAATTATATTGTTTGAATGTTTAAATAATAAGCATCTAAAGGTAATCCAAGTGTTTTTGACAAAAAAAATACACATGATATCAGCTAATTGGGATGGACTTGTTGATGCCACTAGGTTGAGAGAGTGTCACAGTAGTTTACTTTGTAAATTGAGAGTGATAATGTAATTTCAAAATTAAGAGGAGTGTACCTATAAATGTTAAATATTAGAGGGACTGCAAATGTAATTTATCTTTTTTATTTTAAATATATATTTTTTTATTCACGTGGAATTTTGCCTTTATATAATAGTATAAACTATAAAGTATAGATACCTTAACCTATTTTTTCATCAAAAAAATGTAAAGAAAAGAAAAGAAAAGAAAAGAAAAGAAAGGATGCCTTAACCCATTTAGTACCCGCAAGATGTTAAAATATACCAAAGGCTGAGGTCCAAAACCTCGGCACCATGCTGAGATCTTCAGGATCGTGACACGTAGAGCACAGCAGTAAATGAACGTCCCACCTTAAAAACGACTCCAAGTTCGTCGTTTCAGATACATAAACTATTGGTTAACGCCGTGAAGCGTTAACTCCTCCCACATCATTCCAAACGGCGACGTGTCGCAAAGAATCCCCAAAATTGGATTTTCATTCCCGTCCTCCATCTGCAACATCCAGTTCTATACCCATCCTTCGCTAACGCCGCCGTCAATCCGCACCGCCATCGATCCATCCTCGGAGCAAGAAGAAGAAGAAAAAGAAGAACAGGCCAACCCGAAAAGAAAAAAAAAAAAAAAAAAGGGGGAGCGGAGGGCAGATTGAATAAATCACTAAAAAAAAATAAAAAATAAAAAAAATAAAAAAAAGAAAAAAGGGAAAGAGAAGAAAAAGCACGAAGAAGAAGCAGCAGCAACGCTTATTTATTTGTTCTTGCTCTGTTATCTTCCATCTAGCTTATTTGGGTAGTTCCATCTAGCTTATTGGGTTTGTTCTTGCTTTGTTCTCTTCCATCTAACCCCTATTTTTGGTTCACTCGTCGATGCTCTCAGATCTTGAAATTGCTGTGCAGAATCAGTTATTTTAAGCCTGTAAATATTTCACATCTCAGTCAATTCTTAAGGTGCTGTCATGTTTTCTTTTCCTGTATCCAAACAACTGCAAAGACTGGTTGGGTTCAACAAAGAATGAGAGAAAATCTGTTGTTCCAGAACCTACAATTCGAGAGAGTTTTAGATCAGATGATAAAGATACAAGAAGAAGATTGAGTGATAAAAATACAAGTCCCAACACGTTGTGAAAATTGGTGCAAGTTTGAAGGGATTGATGCTCTTCACAGAGCCTTCCGTGTTTTACGGTGTTAACCCCAGCCCAAACATGCTGAAACGACGAGATTTGCTAGCGTTTCGCACCTAAGCCGCTCATTTGCTTTAGTTGTCCACGTGTCACGATCGCAGCGACCTCAGCACGGTGCTGAGGTTTTTCACCTCAGCACTGAATCCGAACGCGGGCTTGACCTTCCAATGCAAATCTCCATTTTGGGGAGTGCTAGCTCTAACAATCGTGCGGCACACTTGGCTCTAACAAATTGACACGTGTAAAGTATTTTGAAATAATGAACCTGCAACCGGAATAAAACTTGATCTGGAAAAACGTATTGGAAAAAGCAAAGGAATAAGGGTTTTTTTGGTAAAATTAGGAAAAAGGAGAAAGAGAAGAGAGAGGGGGAAGAGACTTCAGACGTCCAGTGCCGACGCTGACTACTGCCGATGGTACTCTGACGCCGACTACAACCGAACGGGTACTCCCTTGCCGGCGATAATCTTCCATCGACTCGACTACCGCCAATATCTGTTCTCTCGTAAGCCATCATTAGTACCCATCCACTCAAAATCCATTTTATTCTCAATCACCACCATCACTTAAGCTCCTTTTCAACACCATGACTAAACCCAACCCCCATAGCTCCTTAGGCCACCTGCAACTCCCATCGTCGGCGTGACACACAGTCCCATGTTTCCCACATTAATCAAACAACAAACCCTTTCGAACCTTGCAATCATGATCACCCGTCCTGGCCTCCTTCCAATCTCCTTCATTTAAAATCATTCAACCATCTTCTGATTTTCCTTCTTCATTCAACCATATTCCAATTTCCCTCGTTTAAAAGCATTTTTAAATTTATTATTTGTTGTTTTGTTTTTTATAAGGAAAAGAGAAGTAGCGAAAGATCGAGAAATGTGAAATTTGGAGGTTGTGTGTGTGAACTGATCCATGGTGAAACTGTGGAGAGAGATTAAGGCCGTGGTGATTGTGAGACTGAGACAACGGCGAACGTGGGGAGACGATCTTTTCAATTATTTTTAGGATAATACTTGCCTCCACCCTAAGGTGGGAATTATTTTTAGGATAATACTTGCCTCCACCCAAGGTGGAGGAGCTCCTCCCACCCAATGAGGTGGCATGTCTCCTTGATCAACATGTGTCCCTCCCTACACATGCCTCTCACATGACCTTTGAACTCTGACTTTTGAAAACAAGAGCAACCCAAATAGAGAACTGGTTCTTCCTGAACCGAGTTTGGTCCTCCCACCCCGCCTCCGAATTGCAACATCTCCCACCGTTCAAGGCCCAACGCCGACAATCTGACCAATCAAGGCACACCAGCGACCATCACCCATGAGAGATAATGTATATTTGGATCGCGGGTAAAGGCGGTGGATGACGATATCAAATCACGCCGGATTTGAAGCTCGACGCTAGTGGACGACAACGTCCCCACGCCGAACTCATGGCGGGTGGTGATTCTTCAATCGGGGTGTGGATTTAATCTCCGTCACGAAACTCGACATTTATTTAGCAATCTAGAACAGATCTAGAGCATCATCGACGGCGATCTATAATAGACCTGTGGGTAGCATTTGTTGGGTCTTAGATTTTGGAGTGGCTTGTAAGCCTTTGAGAAGAAATCATCATTTTGTATATACTGACTCTGCCTTTTGCTTCAAAGTCTTGGTGGTTAAAAATGAGAGCTTCATGTTCTCATTTGGGGATTGCGGGTCGAATGTTGCTCAGATGTGACTTCTTTCTTCTAGTCCCTTTTTTTTTCTTTTTTTTTCAAAAAAAAAAAAAAAAAAAAAGATGATGCTGGGATGGTGGAAATGGAGTTGAATGTTGAGTTATGAATCTTTTTCTTAAAGCTTTTTCTTGTCTTCAAGTAGTTGGGATTGTGAAAAAAAAAAAATTCACCAGAAAACATGGAGTTCGCCGGAACTTCATGAATCGAAGCAAAGGTGTTAACGTCGAACGAGTCCGCAAGCTTCAATAATGATTGCCAACGTCGGGTCGAATTGGCAAGCTTCAATAATGGTTGCCGATGTTGGGTTGTTGATCGGAGATATTCCCTTGGTCGGAGACGAGATGTGAGACAGAGTGGCTGGGTCAAGAGAGAACCGTTCTCCTCTACCTTCCTTTCCTATCCTTCAAAAATCAAACAGGCTTCTAAAACGGTCACGTGAATACCACATGCATTGAACACGTGTTGATCAAAAAAACATGTCACCTCATTAGGTGGGAGGAGCTCCTCCACCTTGGGTGGAGGTAAGTATTGTCTTTTTTTTTTAATCTTTTTTTTTTCATAATCAGTATTGATAAGTTGCCAGTTATCCTGCTTTTAGTGCAATACACGTGTCAATATTAGCGAGCAAAGGCTCTTCCGCGACTGACCAAGCGAAGGACCCTAGCACTCCTCCTCCAATTTCCCAGTCCTTTCCCATTCCACACAACTTTTTTATTTTTTATTTTTAATCAAACCAATTGAAAAGTCTGAACTATCTACGACTCTTTAGAATTTAGATCACATCAATATCAAAGTATGGAACCAGTGAGTTGATTCCATTGTATCGTTTTCCAGGCTGTGTATTTTAGATTATAATATGTGTAATTTCCGCGTAGTTGGAGATGACCCACCTTGTGTGCGATACTGCTATATATGCCCACAAGTAAAAATCCCTTCAAGAAAAAAAAACAAACGAAGCCATTCCAATTTATGTAAAAGCAGTGCATATCATTCACTCTTCAAAAACATTCCACCATGTCTCATCCTCTCTTTTTCATCCTCCTCCTCATTCTCTCTCTTCTCTTCATGAATTCCAATGGCGTCGACGCCGTAAATGATTCCTCAACAGTCTGCCCCTCTCACGACTGCGGTGGCGTTACGATCAGATACCCATTTTGGAGGGTAGACGACACAACCTCTAATCAGTATTGTGGTTACCCAGAGTTTGGCCTTAATTGCTCCGACGGCAAGCCCCTATTCACCCTACCAAACGATGCTTACTACGTCGAAGATATAAATTATACCGATTTTACCCTCACCCTCACCCTCGTCGACATTGACCATACCAACCAAGCCTGCCCCAGGGCGCGTCACAACGTTACTCTTGACACCGTACCACTAGCGTACTCCCCTTTAGATTTGAACCTCAGCTTTTACTTCAACTGCACTTCCAACCCTTCATACAATTACCCTTTGTCTCCCATAGGGTGTTTGGGATTTGGTGGCAGGCAGTCATACGTTGCTGTGGAGGTGAACGAGACGGAGGAGTTTGATTGGTTTGGGAAGTGTGAGGAAAAAGTGGTGGTGACGGTGATGGAGGCGGCGATTGAGGTTAATAATTTGACTGGTGGGTTTGGTGGGGCTATGAATAAGGGGTTCGTGCTGAATTGGCGGATCGCTGAGGATTGTGGCCCGTGCGAGGATTCTGGTGGGCTTTGTGGGCATGGTAATACGCCTTCGAAGTTGTGCTTTTGCGAGGATGGCACCATCGGCACGAACCACTGCAATGGTACGTTATTTTGCTCAGCCTATGAGTCTTAAATCTTTTTAGTGGCAGCATTCTGGGTAGGGTGGTAATTTTAGTTGTAGTTGATTAGATTGGTCATCCGTGGCCATTGATCGATTGGATGCTTACGATTGCCAAGTCATGGTGCAAAGCTAGCATAACTTTTCACATGACATGAGAAAAGAAAAATATATATTTTCTCAGGTTGCGTAGCATTAATTTCTTTATGAGTTCATTCTAATCATTTTGCCGCATAGTGCGCTTAATTACCGATTAGGTTCATCATTCCATGGAATTGCCTCAGAAGGATTGCCTCAACAAATTGACTACTGACTTTATTATAAACTACTGGAAACAAAAACAAGTTGATAGTCAAAACATCCTTATGGGGCAATACCAAGAAATGATGAACCTAATCGGTAATTCCCCCTAAATTATTTAAAAGGAGACTTGTTAAAATAGAGCATAAAACTTTGATTATCTTATGTGATCAAATCATATGATATCTTATTATGAATTTTTGCATGTGAAAGATCCTTGAAAAGTTTTTAATATTTCCAATAGTTTTATATCCTTGAAGAGTTTTGAATTCGATTTCTTATTTTTTCTTTGAGTTTATCACCAATCAAATTTATTTCAAGTTTTGACTGATGCAAAGTGGATGATTGCCCTGTCCACATTCCAAAGGATTGATGAAACTAAAAATCTAAATAATCCTATTAAATAAATAATAATAATAAAAACGTTACTCTTGCACCTGTGAGCACAAACATATTTGCTAAATAAGAAGTGCTGGGACGATGCTCTACGCTTCTCGTGATCCTAATCTCCGTAGGGTTTTAGATGCACACTTTCAAGAAGATTTTATTTTTGGTTAAGAATAGGACGACATATAATTAATTATTTCTTAATGATTAGGGACGGAACTAGGATTTTATATTGAGGGTGGCCAAAGTATGAATAAAAAAATTTTACTATTCAAGTTTGAGAATCATGTTAACATTCAAGATTAAATTAATATATCAAATGAGAGGTAAACAATTGACCTTGCTTATAGTTATCAAAAACCATGACAATAAAGAAAAAAAAAAGAAAAAGAGGGGTTGACGGCAACAATTAATTTGATGAAGAAGAGAGGTAAACAACTGAATCTCGTTTTGGTGATCACTTCTCAATATAATACCACAAAAAACACAATTGGTAGTTCTTTGTAATAAGTTGATAATCAATTTGTGACAAGTTAATAGGTAATAACTCTTTTTGGTATTAGATTGAAAAATGGTACAAAAATGTACTTCACTCTAACAATTTTGTGCAAGTTGAGGGTGGCCATGGCTCCCGAAGGCCTAGCTGTAGTTCCGTCTTTGTCAATGATTCTCTTCTATTTATTTAATTTATTTTAGTTTCTCAATGGGTTGAATTTATGAATATTGTACGTGCCTAACCACACGGAGGAATTGGTGTCCTGTTGAGAATAACGGAATAGGCATATAACATTATTTCATCATAATTTCAAATAATTATTTTGTTTGTTTACTGTGTTTTGTTTTTAAATGAAAACTTTTCTTTTCGAATAATTAATTTGTACGTAGGAATGTGGTAAAAAGTGTCATCAATCGTGTTTGTCTGATGTAACGTTAATTGATGTGAAATAAACAATAACATTAGGGGTGCAATTCGGTCCGGGCCAGAGGTATATTTGGACTGGACCGAATTAATTCGGGACCTCAAAAATTAGATAGGAATCGGATCAAAAATTGTATTGGACCGGACTGGATTGGTCTAGCAAAAACGGTCCTTTTTTTTTTTTTTTTTTTTGGTTTTTGTGAAAAACAGGGGAGGTGGTGGGGAAGTGGAACAAAAGAAATCAAGAAAGACAATCTATGCCCATTTTTGTCTCAGTTAATGAGTCCATCAGATCCACATATGTATGAGAAACCATTCTTTATCCTTCTTTTATATTTTGAGTATCTTTTACACCAATGTAGCTTCACTGTCGATATTTTGTTTCTCCATCTAAGCCTCTCTAATGCAACTGTTATGCTGCAGGCTCCTCTGGAAACCAGTCAAGAAAACTTCTAATAGGTACGATGTAGTTCATACTAGATCCTTTTTTTGTTTCTTTCTCCTCTATGTTCCTCATAGTCATAGAAATGTACATCCGTTGTAATGGTAGTCTTGATTTAATATTATCATGTTTATTTTGCACTGAATGGGTTAATTCCTTCTTTGAACATAGGCATTGGAGCTGGCATGATTGGAATATTATTCACTTGTATCAGTTTTTGTTTCTTTAGACGGAAAGTATCATCAAATGAAATGGTCTTTTGGAGGGAAAATATAAAGAATGATCAAAATGTTGAGGCCCTCATAAGGCATTTTGGATCTTTGGCTCCCAAAAGATATAGTTATTCAGACATTAAGAAAATTACCAACTGCTTCAAAGATAAACTAGGTCAAGGAGGTTTTGGAAATGTTTATAAGGGAATGCTACTTAACGGCCATCCTGTGGCAGTGAAGCTCCTGAAGGCATCCAAAGGGAACGGAGAAGATTTTATTAATGAGGTTGCAAGCATTAGTAGGACTTCTCATGTTAATGTTGTCACTCTTTTGGGATTTTGTCTCGAGGGTCCTAAAAGAGCTCTCATCTATGAGTTCATGCCTAATGGATCGCTTGACAAGTTCATATACAATGAAAATCCTTTGAATACTGATCAGCACTTGGGATGGGAAAAATTGCACCAAATTGCAGTTGGGATTGCTCAAGGACTTGAGTACTTACACCGTGGGTGCAATACAAGGATCTTGCATTTTGACATAAAACCTCACAACATTCTTCTTGATGAAGACTTTTGCCCGAAAATATCTGATTTTGGGTTATCTAAACTATGTCCGAGGAAAGAAAGTATAATATCAATGTTGGAAGCTAGAGGGACTATTGGATATATTGCCCCAGAAGTATTTAGTAGAAACTTTGGTGGAGTCTCACATAAGTCTGATGTCTATAGCTATGGAATGATGATTCTAGAAATGGTTGGAGGAAGAAAGAACCTCGATGTTGGAGGTCGCACCAGTGAGATATACTTTCCGCATTGGGTTTATAAGCGTCTTGAGCTTGATAACAATTTAAGATTGCAGGGCAATATGAGCGAAGAGGAAAATACTATTGCGAGGAAGATGATATTAGTAGGTTTGTGGGGTATACAGACAAACCCAGCACATAGGCCATCCATGAGTGAAGTGATGACTATGTTAGAAGGAAGCATTGAAGCCTTGCAAATCCCCCCAAAACCTTACTTATCTTCTCCTCCAAGATCACCAGCAAATTCTTCTACCCTCTCCATCTTATCAATGTCATAATAATGTAATTCTAGAATATTATAGGGGTTTTTTTTTTTTTTTTTTCTCTGTGTTGTATGATTTGTATGGATTAGTGAAAGATAGTCATTCACAAATGCTGAGCATTGATACATTTTATTTGTTTTTGAGCTATGATAAGGCCACTATTTCACTTTGTCATTTAATTATTCAAGTAAATTCATATAAGCATATAGAGGTTTCCAATCTTATTCCTATGAACTTTAAACCACCGATGGAACCTATGATTTAATGATTCTCTATTATTTGATAAACAGGACACCCTCTGGTTTCTTAAACCAACGACAACTTTGTTTTTAGTGTAACTACATTGTGTGGTAAGTTCATGCGGACCGGGCAGAGAGAAACCCCTAATTTTGTCCATACCAATGCTCCATTTATGACATATCAATATCGCTTAAAGTGGTAGCCTACGAAGTTGTTAAATTACAATAACACTAATCATGCTACCCAAGTAATCCCCATAGCTGTAAAATTTGAGCTTCTTGAAGGATTCCTCAGCGAAAAGAGAATTACATGGGTCATTACCTAAATAAACATTGTTATTTACATGTTAGTCTTCAGTTGTACATTATCTAAAACCTCCCTCAAATATAAAATCATATCTAAAAACCCCATCAAATATTTTTCCTATCCATATAATTCAAATAAAAAAGAATTTTATCCATTTACTCCAATCAGTTAAATTTTCTTTATTGCAGTTAAAAGAAAAGACTCATCCAACTAAAATGCCCTTCTTTCACAATAATACGTTTAATGACAAAAATGCATATTCAGGTGAATTTTTCCTTTTGCCCCCTCTTTTCCCAAACTTGCATACCTGCTCTCCCACTCTTTCTTTTTCTTTTCCCTTCCCCCCATGTCTACATTAGAGAAGAATTAATTAATGATAGTTAATTTTTTTCTTATTATATGAAAAATGATAAAAATAGAAATTCATTTAAATATGCAATTTTTTCATAAACATATTAATGTCAAAGAAGGGTATTTTAGTTGGATCACTCCATTTTTTTTAACAACAGTAAACAAAAAATTAACTAGTTGGAATTAATAGATATGATTCTTTTTTATTTGGATTAGATGGATAGGAAAAATATTTAATGGAGTTTTTGGATATGAATTTATTTTTGAGGGGGGTTTTTGGATATTTTCCCTTAATTTTATATAGAATTGAAATTGCACTTTGTGGTTTGATGTGAGAGAGAGAGAGAGAGAGAGAGAGAGAGAGAGAGAGAGAGAGAGAGTGGGGCACAATTTTATAAGAGGATTGTGGTACTGGATCAAGAAAGAGTTGTTATGAAAATCAGGCCAAACAGAGAGGCACTGTAATCAAGTGACTATGTGTTAGGCCAAACAGAGAGAGAGGAGTTACCCAAAAAATCATTTGTAAATCAACTTGTATCATCTGCAACTTCAAATTTAAGCCCATCATAAATTACTTCTAATAAAAGATAGATAATATAAATTAATCTACAATAATAATAAATAAATTAATAAATCATACCAAAGTTTATTTAAATAATACAAGCATTTGTTACAGGGCGATACAAAACTTGAATCATCTGCAACTTCAAAATTTAAGTCCCATCACTTTTTTTTTTTTTTTTTGGTTAAATGGATGTTATATAAATAAATAAAAAAAAACCTCAGAATCTAGGGTGAGAAACACCAGCTAGATCTGCCCTTAAAAGGGTATAAAGCCCCTCTGGTAATGTACAATAATAATAATACTAATAAATAAATAAACAATACAAACATTTGTTTATTTTCTTGATTAATAGAAAGGAAAAAATCAATCAAGAAAAACCCAATAAACCTAATATCTTATAGCCATAATAACTCCTACTACTATGTACATCCTCTTCAAGGCATAAAATCCAGTAGATTGAAAGAGAATGACATTATCAGGACCACCTTTTTTTTTTTGGTTGTTGGGTGGCATATGATGTATGATACTAGGAAATTGAGGAAATTGAGGTAACCTTAATCACCCACTGGCATTAGGTGTCGTAGACGAGCAAGTCCATTTTAGAGTCACAGAATCCGGCGAAAGCGGCATCGGCCCATTCTTCAACGACACAACATTGTCAGCCAGAATATCCACCTCCTGTGTCTTTCCCACATTGTATCCCTCACTCTGTATTTCCTTCAAAGACTCTAACACCTCTTCCATAGGTGGCCTCGTATCCTTCCCATTCTGCAAACATCGAAATGCCAACTCTGCCACTGCTGTTATCATCTTATTTACCTTGCAATCTGATTGAAACCCAAGAGATGGATCAACAACCTCATGCAGTGCATGGTTTTGGATCTTGTTGATAGCCATGTTAGACAAGTTAATCTCATGTCCATGTGTTTACACCCTAAAATCGGCCTAACAATTTTTTAGTATTCGGTCAAAGAATCAAGAATGGAGGCTCAAGAGCTGTCTACGGTTTAAAACCTTTCAAATCAGTCAGACAAGGCCAAATTGTTATCTGCTATAAAAACAGTTATTAACCACGTGACCAACATGGTTTCCAGGATGAGATCGTGGAAGGCCCATGTGGTGGAAATGGTTTCTGAAAAGAAATCATGGAGGGTTATGGAACGTGGGAAGTTATGAGAGCTAAAGGATCGTGGAAGTGGGCAGTTAGTGGGCGAAGTATAAGAGGCGGTTACGAATGAAGCGTATAAAAGAAAAAGGAAAGCAACCATTTGAGGCCGGAAACATCAATCAACAAACCAGTTCTCAGGAACTTTATCTTTTTCGTTTTCTTTTAGAATTCTAGGACTTTAAACCCAGAAACGTGTGCTCCTTTCTAGTCAAAGGCGTGTGCACCCATTTGTCTATCATTGTAATTCCAGAAATTGATCAATGAGAATGGCTTCCTCCGTGGTAAGCATTTCTTTTTAGTTTCTGTTATTATTTTGTTATCTCAGTTACTTGTTACAGAAAAGTCCTTGAGTCCATTCAAGGCAAGGTAGAACCCGTAATTCGTCGCTGTTTAGCGGCTGGCACGCTCGCGCAACCCAATCCCCAGAATCGAAATTTTGGAAGAAACACTTTTTGGCACGCCCGGTGGGACACCATTCATGTTATTTTCCAGTTTTAAGAGGTTTGTTTTTGCAACAATCATGCCACCAAAACGTGGAGGACGTGGAAAAGAGACTTTTGGTCAAGAATCTGGCCAAGAAGACAATCTAGAAATCCCAGGAGATAATTCTCCTAGGAATGAAAATATGGAAAGCCAACCATTAGATCATGCAAATGTTGCTAATGAATTTATGGCTGTTTTCAGGATGAATTTTGATACCATGATGCACGACATATCTCAGATGATGATGCAGCAAATGTCTTTTACTATGAAGACGTTTGTTGAATCTAATCAGCAGATTAGTGAGAATCTGAATAAAAATTCGGACGAACTACTTAGTTACATGGTGGAAAAATTAGGGCCAGCGTTTAAGAATAACGCTCATGAAAAATCCAGTCAATACGGTCGAAAGGCCGAAGGATCAAATAACTTCAGGTATGGGACATACACCTTTTGTCCAGACAGGATCCTTTGGGATCAAACCCACCAATATTTCGGCCTGAAGGGCAAATCCTAACTTCAGTCCATTTGGGAAGTCAATTCGGTCAACCCAGACCGAATGTCGGAACAAGTGGGGTTAAAGATAATGTGCTTTATGCCTCGCCCGGGGGGCAAATTTATAATCAAATGCTGAATGATTCATTTGACCCGAGTCGAAATAGCAATTTTATGCTGGGAAATCCAAACGATATTCCAGTTAGAACAAGCCGATCCACGGCTGGAAACTATGGGGGTTCAAATGAAGCCCCATATAATTATGTTGGTCAAGAAGACCTTACTCAGACTTTTCAAACTAATTTGAGGGACAACCCAAGCAATTTCAGAGAAGAGATTGCCAATATCATTAGGGAACAAATAGGAGCAGGTCGACCACCAGTTAGAACAGCTTATAGTCGCCCCTATCCTGATTACATCGACCAGCTCCACGAATTCCCTAGAGGTTTTAAGTTCCCTGATTTCACATTGTTTTCAGGAGAAGATAAACAATCAACCTTTGAACATGTTGGCCGATTCACGTGCCAATGTGGTGAAGCAAGTAGTAGTGGCTATTTAAAGCTGAGATTGTTCCCAAGTTCTTTAACCGGTTGGGCTTTTAATTGGTATATTAATTTACCATCAGGGTCAATTACAACTTGGCAGGAAATGGAGTCTCTTTTCCATATATATTTCTGCAAGGTGGAGACCAAAATAACGGTCACCGATTTGGCCCGAATGTGTCAGGAACCTGGTGAGAGGGTTAATACCTTCGTCCAGAGATTCTGGAATGCCCAATGTAGGTGTAGGTCGAATTTAGCACAATCTGATTGTGTCAGAATGGTGATTAGTGGACTTAATCTGGAGAATAGGAAGAAGTTCATCGGTCAAGACTTTTTCAACCTAGGCCATCTTATGACCGCAGTGTCAAAATACGAGAGAATTCTCGAAGAAGAGAATCAAAGAAGGGTTTCCTCAAGGGGAACTTATTATAGGAACCCAAATAGGGAAGTGGCTCAGATTGAAGCCATGGAAGAAAATGAGGAAACTGAAGAAGAAATCGCCCTGGCCGAACTAAACATTAATCGGCCTTATATGTGCAGAGCCCTGGTGAAATCCAAGGTGAAGGAATTAAAACAAAATTTCCAGAGGAGGCCAAATAATGGTAACCAAAATGGAAACAAATATAAGCATGCACAAGTAAATAAGATATTGTCAAACTTGACACAATGGCCAAGTAAAAGGAACTGCCAAGATAAAATGTAAAAAAAAAAAAAAAAAAAATTGTGCAAAGGCCTTATGGCCGAATTACATCATAAAATGTTAAATGGCTACATCCCAGCCATGAAAAGAATTGTTCAAGAAGAGGCAGAAAGGGAAAGGTCAGCAAGAGAGAGCAGCTCCTTGGTGCTCGACCATTCAATTTCAAAGGCTTGGAGATGATCTTCCAGATCTCTCTGTTTCTGCTCCAAAGCCTCTTCTTCCCCAGAGAAAGACTGGTATTGATCAGCCAGCTCTTGCGCTTTTTCCACCTTTACAGAAAAAGCTTCTGCTAAGTCTGCTTGAACAGTTTCTGCTTCCTTCAGTTTCTCTCTGGCCTCACCAAACTGCTTCTCCATGTTAGCAATCAAAGTTTGGAATTGTTGTTTTGTTTTTTGACCTTCCTCAATCAAAGACTTCATTTTATCGGCCTCGTCTATGGCAACCTGAATCTTGGACTGAAGTTCGGTCATTTGGTTCAGCACCTTCCTGTTCTGGATTGCTTCATTCCTGACAGAAGAGTAAGAAGGGCAAAGGAAGGAGACTTTCTCCTCAAAAGATTGGAGATTAGCTGCCAAGCCTAGTGTAGTGCTAGAATCGGCCAAGATGATTTTTATGGCCTTTTTTATTTTTTCAACTTGAGAAAAAATGGTAGAGATGGGAACAGTGGAAATAGTTTTGAGGAGTTTTCTGGCTTTTTCAATATCAGTGCTTTTCGGGGGATTGGAGGTGGTAGAAGAGATAGGAGATTCGGCCAGCTTTGGCTTCAAAAAAGAACGTAGTTTTTCCAGAGAAGCCATGGCCAGTGAGAATTTATCTTCTGATGGAACTGAAGAAGTTTTAGTGGGGGTAGCAGAAGTGGTTTTTTCTGGAATATGGGGGGACTGAGTCATGATTTCTGTGGGGTCAGGGAAAATGATCATTTCATCTTGATCTGAAGAGTCGGCCTTGCCCATAGAATCGGCCTGATGAGATTCATCGGCCTTGGAAGGTTTGGAGTTTTTGGAGTTTTTGGTTGGCTTGGAGATGGAAGAAGACGAAGCTGGCACAGAGGTTGAGTGGGATCCTTTTTGAGACAAGGACGCAAAGATTTCGCTCATGTCTCCCGCCTTAGACTTTTTTGACCGACTCTCCACAACTGTTGAGGTTTTCGGCCTGCCCCTCTTTTTGGCCTGAGTCTCAGCAGCGTGGGATTCGGGCTCCAGAGCCTTTTGCTTAGGATTCTGGGACTTCAACAAAGCAGCACTCTTAGATTTCCCTGGTTGAGTCCTTTGGAGCTCTTCCTCGTCCTCAGAGGGAAGTTCAAGTAAGGGAGCAAGAGGTTGCTGCTCATAGGTTGGGACATCTGTAAAACATATGAAATTAGTAAAGCCTAATGAGATAATTTAAAAAGAAATGGGCAAAGGAAATACCTATGCTAAACGTCGATATGGGCCAGGTTATCCATTGAAATCGGTCAAGTTCTTTTTTAGTGGCGCGTCTCCCTACCCAAGTAACTTCATCGGGCGAGGACAAGGCCAAAGATGGTTCAACTAGGTCAGCTATTGCAAAGTTGGCAGAAGGAGTATACGGTCGATTTTTCTCCAACCATTTTTCAAACTTCATATAAAATATGGGACCTGACATAACCCTTTTTCCTTTGTTTTTTGCCATATATTCATCAAATTGCTTTGATTTTATGTTTAAAACAGCTCTATCTACCTTGTCAACCATTACCCACATGTCTTCCCTAGGGATCCATTTGATTTTATAAAATTTCTCATAAGTTAGTATAGACTGATAAGCTGAATATCGGTCAATAAGGATACCTTGCTTGTTCTTCTGCTTCTTTCCCCCAGTATCTGTGGCCTGCGAAGAAACTGGTTTAGTATCACCATCGCTGGAAGTGGCCGAATCATTATGAGCTTCATGCATAGAAAGCCTGTCAAAAGCTTTTGCTGAGTCCATCGGCCTACTCTCCTTGATGTAATTATCCCAAAAGGAGACAAAGCCATCAGATGCAGACGGTTTGAAACGAAAGGGAGATATTTCAAAATCTATTTTCAAAGATTTGAAAATGTAATCAACGCTATCCACCTCATCGATGTCATGAATAACAAGCCGATTCAGAAAATCAGAATTCAGGCTATAGATTAGTGGAAAAGGAATGGATTGGCGTAGGCCGAATTGCCTAGCAACAAAATGGGGACAATAAATCACCACTCCACAGCGATTGTTTCCAGAATTTTCTAAAGTTATTCTGTGATGAAGGTCCCTTGGAATCAGTACGCTGCTCCAAAAAGATTTTAGGACCGATTCTGGAGCCTCAAAAGTAGTTACGGCCAACAGCCACTGCGGCCCAAGTCGCAATGGAAAAAATGGATAAAATTGTTTTTGAGACCGATTATTACATGAATAGAAAAAAATGAAACAATCTCGAAAAGAATGAGGATTTTGGGTAAAATCAATAAAGTTATACCCAAGGGAAGGAACATTGTCATGAGATTCACAGACAGGACTTATTTCTGGGAAATATGCATGTAACCAAATTTGGAGCATCCAAAGGGACCTCCCCAAAGTTGAAAATTAGAGGATAATAGATTAAACAGGCCCCTATAAAGACTTGAAAGAACTAAAGGCCCTAGAGCAGCTTTGCACCCTCTAGCCAAGTAGACGGCTAATTTCAAGTCAACCTTAACAATTTTAAAAGAAGGGGAACAAAAAAGACATTTGCAGATCTAAAAAAGAAGAAAGGCCACATATTCGGTCTCATCAACAGCACCTTCTGTTTTCATATAAAGATTGAGAAAATTGGTATAAGATGTACTCTTTTTATTAAAAGAGATTGAGTCATCAAAATCAAGAAGTTTGGCCAAAGCATTTACCCATTTCCCGTTAGGACGTAGGCCGAAAAGTGCAGCCAAATCTAAGAGTGTGGGGGTCATCATTCCAAATTTGCAGTGAAAAGAATTGGTCGAAACTGACTAGAAGCATAAAGCTGAAGATAAGATTTCTTTGTTAATTGGGATTTGGAATTTAGACAGATGAAGGATTTCATAGATCCCCAGTTCGTGCCATTCACCAGTTTTCACAGCAACCATTCTATCAAACCATGATAGCTAATTCTTTTGTCTATTTGGCCAACAACGAATGGACTTAGAGAATGAAGAAACAATGTTGCACTTAGGGTTTTCAAAAACAAAAACCTCAGATTGAGCTTTTGGGAAAACAGAAGAGTAGGGCCTGGCGGCCTCAGCAGAGAGGAATAAAGGACCTAAAGTGTAAGAGTCATTGTAAGGAATGAGTACCTTAGGATGGCCACTATGGGGTCAGTTGTTTGGAGAGCCTCCAAGCGTTCTTTGCCGGCAACATCACCAGGTGCAGAATCTGCCATGGATGAAGAAGAAGTACGGAGAAGGAAAACGACGAAGTTGAAAGCAGAGGAAACGCATGAGCAGAAGACTTGGAGATAGCAAGTAGAAAGCCGGGGACTTCGAACGGAGAAGAGAGCAACAGACTATCAGAAAAGGGAATGAATAGACTGCCGGAGAAGAACAAGCCCTAGAGAGAGAAACTCTGGTTTAAGGAGTGTTTTCGTAAGGATTATGAAAAGTTTTGGCGCTTTAGAGGGAATAATGGAAGGACATCCTGAAAAGACACGTTCCCCTTGGGAAGAGAGAACGGCGCAGTGATATCATTGATAGAGTTAATGCCATCAGTAGATGAGCAAATCAAGAGAAGACACATGGTATAAAAAGGAAAGCACAGGGCATTGACACGTGCCTCAGAAAAGTAAAAGAAAGCTAGTATGATCAGAGGCCGATTTGGAAGAGTGAAACATTTTACTGAAAATCAATTCAGTAAAATGTGGGGGGTAATGTTTACACCCTAAAATCGGCCTAACAATTTTTTAGTATTCAGTCAAAGAATCAAGAATGGAGGCTCAAGAGCTGTCTACGGTTTAAAACCTTTCAAATAAGTCAGATAAGGCCGAATTGTTATCTGCTATAAAAACAGTTATTAACCACGTGACCAACATGGTTTCCAGGATGAGATCGTAGAAGGCCCATGTGGTGGAAATGGTTTCTGAAAAGAAATCATGGAGGGTTATGGAACATGGGAAGTTATGAGAGCTAAAGGATCGTGAAAGTGGGCAGTTAGTGGGCGAAGTATAAGGGGCGGTTACGAATGAAGCGTATAAAAGAAAAAGGAAAGCAACCATTTGAGGCCGGAAACATCAATCAACAAACCAGTTCTCAGGAACTTTATCTTTTTCGTTTTCTTTTAGAATTCTAGGACTTTAAACCCAGAAACGTGTGCTCCTTTCTGGTCAAAGGCGTGTGCACCCCTTTGTCTATCATTGTAATTCCAGAAATTGATCAATGAGAATGGCTTCCTCCGTGGTAAGCATTTCTTTTTAGTTTATGTTATTATTTTGTTATCTCAGTTACTTGTTACAGAAAAGTCCTTGAGTCCATTCAAGGCAAGGTAGAACCCGCAATTCGCCGCTGTTTAGCGGCTGGCATGCTCGCGCAACCCAATCCCCAGAATCGAAATTTTGGAGGAAACACCATGCCTGGTAATAACAACAGTTGGCTTTGATGAAATAAGCTCAATCAATACTACCCCAAAGCTGTAGACATCACTCTTGTTAGTAAGCTGGTAACAGTGATGATAATCCGGATCGACATAGATAGGGGTTCCCTGTGGAGCAGTCAAAACATGGGTCACATCGAATGGGAAGAGTCGAGATAATCCAAAATCTGCAACTTTAACACGGAAATTGTCATCAAGGAGAATGTTGTTTGTCTTGACATCACGGTGGATTATCTCAGAAGCATGGAGATATTTCAATGCACTGGCTGTCTCTATGGCGATGCTCATTCTAATAGGCCATGGGAGTGAGCCGGGTTTTGTTCTTTCACTGTGAAGATAATCAGCAACAGTGCCATTTGAAATGTACTCATAGACAAGAAGGAGCTCACGGCTGTGGCGGGAGGTGCACCCATAAAGGACAAGAAGATTTTGGTGGCGTAAGCGTGTTAAAATCTCAACTTCATTCATGAATTGCTCAACTTTCTTGTAGTTGTTTTTGTATAAGCACTTGACAGCAATAACACACCCATCTCAAAGTTTGCCTGATTAAGAGATTGTTAGTGTCAATTTATTTATACACCTAATCCATCAAATGGTGCATCTAGAAAAGAAAATTTTGAATCGAAAAGGGTCTTTTTCCTTACCATAATATACGGTGCCAAAACCCCCATCTCCTAGTTCTTTACTGGAATCAAAATTGTTGGTGGCTTCTACGAGTTCCTTGTAGGTGAAGATGTTGACTCCAAAGTACTTGCCCATGTTTTCAAGATCCATCATCGATGAGGGTTGAGAAGAGATGCTTCGAGAGATGAAATATGAATCATATAGATTTTTTTTTGCACCATGGATAGAAAAAGAACGCTAGACATGTTAGAAGGATGCCTGTCCCTGTGGCGCCTAAACCTGGGGAGGGAAGGAAGAAGATAGGTTAGGTGTTAAGACGTTTTAGAATTGCTGGAAACAGGAAGAAATTACATGGTGTCTGATGAAGAAAATTAAGGTGACAAAAGCAATTCCATGCAGGGGCATATTGCCTATAGGAAGCTTCTGTTGCCAATTAATCCCTCCGCCTGTGATGGTTGTCATAAAATAGAATAAACTGTTAGTCATTTAGAAAATGGAGATATTCATAAACATGAGAATCAGTCAAATTATACCCATTCATATTAATGTCCTCTTTATTTCAACTACCCATTAAGGGTAAAAGGAGAACAAAAACTTATCGACTTTGCAAGGTGAAAGGGCATGGTATCAAACTCATAGGCACAATTTACTAGCAGAAGAGGAGAACCAAAAATGATGTTTAGAGTGATTGAAAGAGGGAAATAGAATTTGAGTGTCACCATTTTTTTTCTTTGGATGTTTAGTAGTTCTACTCTGCCTTGTAGGATGACTTTTGAATCCGTTTATGCTTCCAAAATGATCCAAACTTATAAGTCATACAAATTTTATATTCATTCTTGGCAATGTAAGAAGGCAAGCAGAAGATAAAATATCTTGCAGTCCACAGAAACAAGCCTGCAAGGAAAGAAAAGCGGTTCCGTTTGGTTGCCATGATTAATGGTTCTTCCAAGCTTATAATGTTTCATTTTCTTAGAAGTGTCTTTTATTGAATTCATGGCACACATAAGACTATCAAAGCTATGAATCTCCAATATGATAAGGAAACAAATATTAAAAAATCATAGGTAAGGCCTAACTATTTGCTCAGACCAAATATTAAGCCTAATGAGACAAACTCAGAAATTACAACCATCCAATTTGTTGTTTTGATCAGCAAATGGTAGGAACTAGGAAGGGAAAGATAAAAATCAAAACGAAAACATCAAAACTAAAAAGAGCATCTTGCTCTCTGTTGTTTTTCAATAATTTAGCAGGAAAAAAAACTGAAGAGTTTACCGCAAGATGTTTGAAATAGTTAATTTGTAGTATAATTACCATCATCGCAGGTTTTGAGATGAGGTCGATCACTGCAAAAACAGAGGAATTCATTATCATCGAATCCGCAGTGCCCACCACTTCTCTCACAGTTGCTACAGTTATTTGCATTCCAATTCAAAACAAAACCCATCTTCAAAATTTTCGTATAATTCGTTTTCCACAAGCTCTCGAATTCATAATCATCACCCAAGGCCACAGGTGCATCAACCCAAGACTGGCACGACTCTATTGAATAATTCACGTGACTCAAAACTTCCGTATGAAAAACAGTGAACGAGTGGAAGGTAGCGTTGCTCATGCATTGAACTGAATATGTTAAGTAATCAGCAGGTGCGGAGGTGCAGTTATAGAAGAAGGAGAGATCGCTGTAAGTTGAACTATAGCTAAAAAGCGTTCCATCAAGGCTAATATTATGCAGAGGAGTTGGGCATGAGCCCTCAGAGAGAGCCGAATTGACCAAGAGAAATGAATGGTTTGTGTAAAATATATCTGTAATGATATAATCATCATTGGAAATTGCAAGAACTGGGTTTTCGTTACTGCATGTGAACTCGAAGTTTGGGAGACCGCAGTAGGATGCTTGTTTATGGCTAATTCAAACAGGGTAGCTTATGTTTGGGCCTTTTTCGTAGTTTTGAGGCATGCTGCAGGCCTCAAATTTTGGGTCCACAGAAAGAATTTTGTCAGCTAAAGTGACGAAGATGATGAAAATGAAAGATATATGGAAAATGTTTTTGAATATGAAGAAGTTTTGGAGATCTTTGTAGTAAAAGGAATGAAGAAAGCAGAGGAAAACAGAAGAAATGAAGAAAGCAGAGGAAAACAGAGGAGGGGGAGCAGGGGAAAGAGGGGTTGAAATGGAGGGAAGCATTGGCAGTAGGAGGAAAATTCTATCTAGTGGGTTTTGACGAAGTAGGGTAGTCTTTCTAGTTTATCCCATTCCTACCACTGTTTTGTTTTGGTATATAATAATATAATGTTTGTTTTTGTTTGAAAAGGCAGGGAAAGACAAGAAGTGGTTCAAGCAACAGAATGAATTTTGGTTCCTTCAAAATGATTAAGAGAGTGGACCAAAGCCCATGAGTTGTAATCTGTTTTTTTTTTTTTTTTTGCTTGGAGCCCATGAGTTGTATCCATGACTTGATTTCTTCCGTCTCATGTGGAAACTATAAATCAATTTTGATAAAATTCACATAGATATACTAATAAATTCTTTTTTTTTTTTTGTTTTTTTTTTTAATAAGTTCTTCAAGTTGCCTGAAATTTTATCTAAAAATTTTGGACTAATTTAGAGAAATCAAACGAAATTACTAAAATATATGAAGTTGAGATTATCAACTTTGGGCCCTGAAATTGACAATGAAAGACCACCTTTTTATTTTTTTTATTTTAGGAGAAGCTACTCAAGCTCATCGGAACAAAAACGCCAATCAAACAATAGCATTGGAGATACCATCATGTCCTTGTTATGGTGATATCATTATACATAGTTCAATGGCATTACTACCCTCTAGAGTAGCCAAAATCTGACTATACTGACGAATCAGAGATTCCCCTATAAAAAAAGACTACCCACATACCTACCTAATAGAATAGACGGGATAAATGGGTAAGAATAGAATAGGTTAAGAATTCGAACCCCTCTAATTGTAACACACACAAAAAAAAAAAAAAAAAAAAAAAAAAAGAAGGCGAAATATGAGAATAATTGGGTACAAAGACATTTCATGAGCATTTGAGGATATTTATGGTATATAGAAAGAAAATGTTATTGGACCCCCTTAACAGGTTAACAGCCTTTCTAAACAACCCTCATGATGTGTTATGAAAACAGATTGGGAGTATTACTATTGAGCCCCACTTATCCACTTCTATTTTTCACCCCATAATAATCATGAAAACATATTGGGATTATACCCTACTAGTCCTAATCTATTTTCATGACACATCATAGGAGCTGTTAAAAGGAGTCTAATAACATTACCTTTATATAAATTAAATGGTTCTGGTATGATTGTGAAAAGACAACTTTAGGATACTTGTGGTATATAGAAATTGAGTGATTGTGGTATGATTTTGAGAGGAAGACTTTAGGGTAAAGTTTAGTTGGTTCAACAGAAAGTGTTGAAAAGAGAACTCTTTTGCCCACTTATCTTCACATGCTAGGAAGGTAAAAGGAAAGAAAAAGATCGATGAGCCAATCTGATGGAGACAGATATGTGATCCCTCGGTTATTTGACAACAACGACATTGATTGATACCCTCAAATTCCTATCCATTGCTTTTCCACAAATCTCACAAAATAACAAACTAGAGAATCAGATTACAGTTGATTCCTGTTGGATTTGAAAGTTAATTCCAAGAATCATAATTCGGGGAATTCTGAGGACTTAGGATTAGAAGTGCTAAGCAGAAAGATGTTGAGAGACCTCACCTTATATTATGGTTGCCCCTTGCGCATCTCATCGGCAGTTCCACATCAGTATTCATGCCTAGTTCCTGGTACCGAGAATGGTGCTTTCTACCAAAACGAAACCTTGAGGGTTCAACCGGCAAATTACCTTGAAGCATGCGAGATCACGTGCGTCGCGAGCGTAAGACGTGAGCACAAGGAGGTGCAAATCCCGAAATTGGCTTCACGTGTGCGGGCAGAATTGACCCGCATTTTGATACTAGGTTATCCACGACCTAGTTCAGTGACCCATTTTTATACCAGGATTGTTCTAATTAAATCAGTTGACTATTTTATTTGAATTTAATTATTTTATGACTGTTGAGCTGATTTAAACCTATTGAATTTTCGTATTTATTTTTTTTGACTGTTGGAAATTTAATTTCGTAGTTATATATATTTATTTTTTTACTGTTGGGAATTTATATTGAGGGCTGTTACTGATTTCTAAAACCTATATAAACCAGCCATCTCATTCAGCAGAAAACACACCAAAAGAGCAATCGTCTCTTCTCTTCTTCTCTCTGTTTTCTTCTCTCTGCAATTTAATTTTTTGAGACTCAGGAGCATTTTGATTTCTTCATTTCACTCCTACACTTGCGAGTGTACGCTTGTGGGAATCCGGTTGTTGAATCCTGGAGGGTAGAGCGTTGTGACCTACTGCACCGAGTTGAATACTCAGAGGGGTGAAACTATTCTTAAGGACAGTGCCTTATACATGCCTCAACCGACACTGTTTGTATTTCTACAATTCTTGTACTACTTTTATTTTATACAGTAGCATCTACTCTATTATTCTCCAACAATGCATATATCTCCCCCTTTATTTTATTTTATTTTATTTTTCACATTATACCCTTGTAAATTCCACTGCAACATACGTTATTGTTCTTAGCCTCAGGTCTCATGGATAGGGTGTACTTACATGATTGCAGACCATATATACATAATTATTTTTCTCTATAAAACTTTTGTCACCCCATTGTGGGAAAACCATGAATCTACAAAAGAAATAATGAAAGACCACCAATGTTTCTAGCTCCAAACCAAAAGGAAATGCTCTAGTAAGCCCCACACTTTGTTCTACATTTTGCCCTATTATGAGAAAATAAAGGTTGTTCCAATTTTTAGGGTTTAATCAAATAAATGGGTCCCACAACTTTACTCCCTTATTCTCTCATAGCAGGGCAAAGTGTAAGGTAAAGTGTGGGGCTAACTAGCAAATTTTTATGACCTTTACCTCTTCAATTATACTTAGGACAGTTCATTGTCACACACATTAATGCATTTTGCATCTCTCGAGCCACTATAAACCAAGTTTATAATTGAGTGGCTTACTCTGGGATTGAACCTAATGGGAATAATGCCTGTCAAAATATTAATAGATAAAAAAAAATATTTAAAAAATAAATGAAGTGTGAGATTGGGATTATAGCTAGTCCCAGATCTATAGTTGGGCGCCTGCAGACTTGTGGTCCTCCCTTAGCGTTGTGTCAGTTGTAGGTGAAAATTTTGGTCATTAAGTATAGCATATATACCATGTATGATGTCATGTGTATGCATTGTGTTAATTCTTCTTGGAAGTTCAAATATAATACAAGTTAACTTTCTCGAGTTGTCCTCCTTTTGCCTTTTTTTTTTTTTTAAAATCCAAAAAGAGAGGTAAAAGCATCAAAGAGGAATAATGAATCCCAACTAGGTTGGCACCCAAAGCACTCATCATCATTTGCCTTCAGCTCCAAATTTTATTGAAAAAAAGAAAACTAAAGTAAATAAGAAAGCATACAAGAAGATAAGGAAATAAAAACCAAACTGTCTGGTCTTGGTGGCTTATAATGTCACAATCCAGCTCACATAGAAAGAATAAAAAGGCATTCGAAGACTCTCCAACAAGAAGAAAACCAGCTTTAAAAAAGAGCTTAAGAGACAAATTTATAAAAAGAAAGCCCCAACATATCTCTAGCAAGCTCAGAAGGAACAACACCAGAGTCTACATGCCACCAAGTAAGATCAGAAAAATTGAGAACCAAATTAGTTATTTTGTCTGCAACAGAATTTAAATATGAGAAAAAATCACATTCATCTTCTTAATGAGAGAAAAACAGTTTCGCCATTCATTTAACATGGGCTAAGGAGGCTTAAATGTATAATTCTACAAGGAGGAAATAACAACCGAGGAATCACTTTCAATCCATAAACTATGCCAACCTTTCTCCCAAGCAAAAGAAACTGCAATAATCATACTCTTGAGTTCAGCAAAAATGCAGTCTAAATACCCAAATGAAGTCCAAGAAAACCTTTCATAAAACCCCGATAGTTTCTAAAAACTCCACCACTAGCAGCAATGGCAGGATTTCCCTTAGATAAGCCATCAGTATTAACCTTAATCCAATCAGCTATAGGGGATGCCAAAATACCGGAATGACTTTAGGTCCTCCTTTTGCTACAATTAAGGTTTATTCAATGATGTGGGCATACTTCTTAGCTCCGAATTCAGGTTGGTAAGCCATTTCTTGTTATATTTTAATAAATTAATTATTATTATTATTATTTTTAATTTATGTATGGTTAAGGGTTTTTACGTAGATGATGATTGATGATAATTATGGTCCATGAAGCTGTGGTGTTCATTCAATTTGTGTTGATGTTTCGTCCATAATCTTTCTTTAGCCATAGAATAAAAGCCATAATTGGAAAGCACTATAAACCTAGTGCTATGTTTCTTTGACCATAGATCATGATGATTATTGCATTGTTTGATTGAGAAAACTATAGGAGAATAGAAGTAGAATCATTGGAATAATGTAATTGAGATATGTTGAGTTCATGTTCTTCTGAGTTTATTTTCCCATAAGATTAAACAATAATCACAGCAACGCAGTGAGTTCATGTTCAAACCATCTTTCAATATCTTTCACACCACTGTAGGTAGCTTTACTTTCTATAATTCTTTCCATCTAAGCCTCTCCAATGCAACTATTTTGCTGCAGGCTCAAGAAACAAATTGTCAAAGCGTCTAATAGGTAACATGCCCTTGATACCAGATCCGCAATCTTTTTTATATCAGTAGCTATAATATAGTCTTGAATTAAAATTCATACGTTCCTTTTGCACTACATGACTCAAATCTTTCATTGGATATAGTTATTGGCAGTGCCATGGTTGGAATAGTGTTGATCATTGGTGTCACACCCCATTTTTGCACCACCTTACTAGGGTTTGTCATTCCATGCATGTTTTTGTTTTTTTTTTTTTTTTTTGTCTAGTTACTTGCATTAGCTTTTTAGAATCACAAGGACATTGGATATGAATTTTGGTCCAATTTGGAGTTGATCTTGAGGGTTAATAAGAACTTTTGTGACTTGAGGGGCATTACCGTCTTTTAGGTCACAAACTTTCCATTTAACCTTGAAATGATCTCCAAGTTGTCAATTGGAGTTCATATGGATGTATTTGAGGTATTTGTGGGTTCAATTCGATGAATTGATGGTTCGAGATTAAAATGGCTCAATATGGTTCAAGGTGGCTAGGAGACCTACTTCGGGATTGGCTCAAATCGGCTCATGATTTTCACTCAATTCCCACTCATTTGACTTTAATTAGTCTTAATTTCATTCCTAAAGATGTTTTGGAAGGTTGAATTTTGAATTGGAAAGCATTCGGTGCGACCCTATGTGCATACCTAAGCTTAGTGACGGTGGTGCATAGCGGTTAGCCGCCTTTGTAAAACCCAACCATGCAGCCATGGCTAGGGATTTTTGTCCTAAAATGTCTTAAATTACATTCCTCATTGAAGCATGGTCGTTTTGGCTTTTGTTTCGTCAAAATCGGACTTCGTTTGACCCCCGAAACATATTTGGAAGCTGAAAGGGCTCAAATAAGGCAATTGCTGACGGCGCGCTCGGGTGACCACTTGGGGCTTGGCGGCTAACCGCCCAGCCCAGGTGGTCAACCGTCCAAGGCCAAGTGGTTAGCCGCCCAGCCCTGGGTGGTCAGCCGAGCCACCTTCCTAAAATCATGCTGAAGCGGGATTCCTTCCTATTTTTGACGGATTTTTTGCCTCCAGCCGCCATTCCATCTTATTTTCAGCCCTATTTGACCTATTTGAGCCCCAAGGAAGTCTCTAAGGACCCTTAGATTAATATTTAGGGTTTTAATCCCAACCATTGATTGATTCCACTCAATCCCTATAAATACCCCTCTATACTTCAGCATTAGAGGGGCCACCGAGAGGCAATGACAACCATCCTTAAGGCATTTAACCTAATTTCTAGAGAAAGAGAGTAAGAGAGAGTTCCAAAGGAGAGCTAGGGTTTGTGTGGAGGCTTGAAGGAGAGCATTTCAAGAGGAGAAGAAGTCTCTACAGCTGCAAGGGGACATCCACCATAGGTATACCTCTTTTCTCTTTATGCTAAAATTAAGGTTTCACTTAGAATAATTCTGTTACATGTTCAAGATAGTATTTTTATCATGTGTTGATGCTTCTAATAGTTAATATACATGGTTTAAATGTTATTCATAATGAGTTATGCATGTACTTGGATTATTTCATGTGGTTTAATGCATAGTTGGGATTTTAGGGTTTCTATTGTGCTGAAATTAGAATAGCTCTATTTCATGTTCAAGTTGGCATTTTTATCATGTGTTGATACTTCTATTGGTTAATATTCATGACTAAAATGTTATTCTTGAGGAGTTATGCATGTTATAATGTTATTCCATGTGATTTTATGCATAGTTGTGATTCTAGGGTTTCTAGTGTCTTTTTTAGGGTTTTGCATTGAATAGCTATTATTTCATGTTCAAGCTTGCATTTTTATCATGTGTTGATGTTTTCATTAGTTAATACATATGATTAGAATGTCATTTATGTTTATTTTTGCATGATTTAGGGCTGTTTCACATAGTTTAAAGCATGTGTGTGAGTTTAGGATTTCTTTTGCCCTTGTTTTAGGTTTGTTGCATATAGCATAGTAGTTTAGGCTTTTTGTTGTCTTTTTCTTCATAGTTGCTGTATATGTATTGCATATAGAATAGCTATGATGATTTTCTGCATTCATGGTAGTGGATTTTAGGGTTTTTGCATGTCATTGCATATAGGGTTGGATTAGGGTTTCTATTAGTTCATGATTCGTGTTGTTTACATGATTTATGGGTGATTTTAAGCTTTCTTTCAATTCTGTCCAGATCTGTTTAATGGCTTTAATGATATATTGTGAGCATGTGTTAGCCTATGTTTAAGCATGATAATTGTTTGGTTAGAAACTAGGTTGGTTTGTTGGTGTTTTTGGTGTGTTTTGCATGCAAATTGCAAGTGCTTGACAGGTACAAACCCATATAAAGTGGGATATGACGGGTGCAATAACCCCACCAATGTGGGGTGATTATTTTGGCTATTGCAAGATGAAATCTTGCAAATAAAGTAATTACCTTATGCAATAGGGTGGTTATTTTGACAGGTTGCTTTTGCTTAAGGTAAGTTGGGTATGAAGGTGCCCTAATTCACCTTTCCTTCCTTAAAACTTTCTCTTTCTCCCTCCTAGGGTTATTTCCTAATAGAGGGGTATGGTAACTTTATAGTTTCCATTCATAAAGAATTTATTTTTAAATAAAAGTTTCTATCTTTATGAAATTCCATACTTTTTAAAGATCTTTTGAGAACCATTTATTTTTGGAAACTTACCATATTTCTTATGAAAGGAAACTTAGGGTTTACCATAGGCCTCTATTAGGTTATAACCCTAATTCTAATCGAACTACGTGGACTTTGATCCATGTATTTCGCTACATGGTACGTAGGCACTTTGAGGTTCAAGTCCGCCCTAGGATCTAAGTATCCTAGTTTTGTTTTGTTTTTCTTTGTTTTGTTTGTTTGTTGTGGATGGATATATGATATGCATGCAATTCTTGATATGATATACTTGCTGATTTTTGTATGATAAGATCTTAACTTAGCCCAAATAAACTAAGAGACCGAAAGGGTGACATGGGTGCCTATAGGCTATGCCTAGAACCTTCCCATGTCATAACTTAGCCTCTGAATCCTCGATTTCTTTGGTTTCCAAAAGACTATTTTTGCCTTTCCTTTTTAAATATGGAGTCATTCTTTTGTTTTCTTAAAACAAAATTGGTTTTTAGGGTTTTCCTTGTTTCCTTTAAAAAATAAGGTAGCGACTCCTTTTCGTTTTCAAACCTATTTTCTTTTCAATCCTCGTGGGCCCACTTTCCAGGGTCCGCAATTGGTATCAGTATTTGTTGCTTTGGAAGGAAGTGTAGACATTAAAATAATTATAATAATTAAATTGGACCCCAAACTATTTCAAGCCCAATAATATCAAGTCTTTAAATTTATTATGGGTTGAATAGAGTCCAATTATCACAATAAGTACAAAGCCCAATTAGATCCATAAAAAGATGGACCTAGGAGTGTGGCCCAAGGCCTTCCAAGTTTATACTTTCCAAAATTACCCTGACTGACAAGGGTATTTCAAGTAATTTGGAATAACCACCCCTCTAGCTCTATAAATAGTGGGCTAAGGGAGGTTACACCACACACAGAAATCATTTCAACTCTTGGAGACTTAAAGACTTGAAGACTAGAAGAGACTTGAAGCTTGAGAATTCTCCAACTCAAAGAAACATCCATTCTTCATAGTCGAGTACGCGAAAAGTCCGAAGTGAAGAAGTAACTCTCCGTATTCCGAAGTGCAAGGAATACGCCACGTAGTTCTCATTTTCAACAACTTGATTGTTGACTGTTAATCAGAGGCCGCTCACGTGTACGAGTGCAATCCAAGAAAGTTCATCCCATTTCAAGTTTACATCAAAATTGTAATTTGTACTCTTATTTTGTGTTAATATCAATACACGAAATTTGTTGTCTACAAATTTCTGGCATGCCCGGTGGGACACTTTCTTCCTCTCATCTTTCGAGTCAACAAAAACTTTCAACGACAAGAATGGCACCTAAGAAAATTGTGGTTTCTCCTTTCAACAAGTCCTCCAGCGTCAACACTGGAACGCTTCCGGTTACACGCGCTCGGACTAAATCTGGAGAATCTTAACTGGTGTCACCACTTGAGGGTTCAACCAAGCAACATAGCAAGAAAACCCCTTCGGCGATGAAGAAGTCGACTTCCTGCTCCGCTTGTAGCCCGAAGGAAGGAACAGAAGTTTCTCTCTCTGACACGCAATCAAGCACTGGGTCGAGGACCGGATCTTACTCTGAGACCTCCCCTGTGCATAGATGGGGTGATTCTCGCTCTACTTCAGAATCTACCATGCCGGTGATGGTCACAGAAGCCGCTACGTCTGATGATCGTTTCCAGCAGATGACTGAAGCTATTGAAAAGTTAACAAAATCCCAAGCGGACAAAGATGCAGAAATCGCCTCACTTCGTTCACAAATGGCTACGCTCCTTAGCTGACCAGAGTCACAAAACCATTCAGGTGAGGCCAGTCGTGATTCCATTATTCCTACTAGGCCTGTGGGGTCAACAAATTCAAATCAATCGGAGCAACAGCAAAGGCAAGAGCAGCATCATCGCACTATGTCACAAAATGCCATGCGTGGTGGAACGCAGATGTCCATTGCTTCCCTTTCTGTGCAATAGCTTCAGCATATGATTGCAGACACAATACGAGCTCAGTATGGAGGAAGTCCTCAGTCATCTCTCGTATATGCCAAACCGTATTCTCAGCGTACTGATGAAATGCGTATGCCAGTGGGCTGCCAACCTCCAAAATTCCAGCAGTTCAATGGAAAAGGCCATCCTAAACAGCACATAGCTCACTTCATCGAAACTTGCAACCACGCTGGTACGTTTGGTGACTTGATGGTGAATTAATTTGTTCGCTCCCTCAAAGGTTTGGGGTTTGATTGGTACACTGAACTCCAGGCTGGATCAATTGATAGTTGGGACCAACTTGAGCGAAGTTTTATTGATCGATTTTATAGCACCAAGCGAACAGTGGGTCTTCCAGAACTCGCTAGTATGAAACAAAGGAAAGACGAGCCTGTTATTGAATTCATTGAGAGATGGAGGAACCTTGTACTCAATTGCAAAGAACATATCAGTGAAACTTCTTCTATCGACATGTGTGTTCAAGGGATGCACTGGGGTTTGCTCTATAGCCTACAAGGTAATATGCCACACAGTTTTGAGGCACTTGCTACGCAAACCCATGATCTTGAGATTCAAATAGCTCGGCATGGTAGCCATTCATTAAGTGATCCTCGAGAGAAAAAGGAACCCAACAAGGAGCCAAAGAAGGATGGAAAGTCCTCCAAAGGGAAGGAAGTTATGACAACTACTACCTCTCCTGCAAAAATCTCTACCAAGAAGAAAAAGGAGGTCAAAGCCAACATTACCCAAGATGAACTTGAGAAGAAGACTAAGCTCACTTTAAAAGAGCTTGAGGAAAAAGAGTACCCATTCTCTGATTCTGAGGTTTCTGATATACTTGATCAACTTCTCAAACTCAATATGATTGAACTCCCAGCTTCTAAAAGACCTCATGAGGTAGGACGTGTTGATGATCCAAAATACTGCAAGTTCCATAGGATAGTTAGCCATCCTATAGAGAAATGCTTTGTTTTGAAAGAAGCAATCCATCGCTTGATGAAAGAGGAGAAGATAAAGCTTGATGACAATGATAATGTCGCTGCCACTAATGTTACTATGGTTACCTTTGGGTCTTGTGATCCAACTCCAATACCATATAATAAAGCATGGCCAGCTTTGTCCACGAAGCACCCAGAAGCATCAAATCCAACACATACTCCTATCCTTTTACAGGGGGCATATACCTCGCAAGTTAAGGAGTCAACCGC
The DNA here is from genome assembly GCA_039720395.1 of Liquidambar formosana. NCBI lineage: Eukaryota > Viridiplantae > Streptophyta > Magnoliopsida > Saxifragales > Altingiaceae > Liquidambar > Liquidambar formosana. Next base: position 17,124,817 of record CM077828.1, on the reverse strand, counting down.
TTTTCTTCCAGAAGGAGCAGTCCCCATGGAGTTCTTTGTAGATGGAGAAGTGACAACAGTCTATGCATACCCTGGAATGCCGAGACCAGAAAATCCTAATGCACCAACTCTTTTTGAATTGATGACCGATGATTTGGACAATTGGTACACTTCGTCAGAATCAGAAGACAATATTGCTGATGGTTGTTCGACTTTTATCAGCAAAAGGAAAAAATATCGAAGGTCACCCCAGAGAAAGCAGGTGGACTCGGCATCAACACCAAAAATAGTCAACGCACTTCCTCGGCCAGATCCTCAAATGTGTATACCAGAGGCATTGTTAGTGCAGCAAGAACAGTCTAATCTTGAAGAAGATGACCAAGGATGGACGATTGTGTCTCGACGAAAACACCGCTTGTCGCCTTTACTTCCATCCACATCCTTAATGGAGAAGCCAGACTATCTTGTAAAAAGGGGACGATCCTAACGTCGGCCAAGGCGAAGGAAGACTCTTAAAAAGAAAGATCTTAAGGTCACATTGATGGAGAAGGAAGAAGTTAATGAACATTCTCACTGGAAACCAATAACTCTACGAGAGTTCTTTCTAATGGATTACCTTCCAGAAGAATGTGTAGCCACATATGCTATAAGCGCTTGTGAGGAAGAACAACCTATAACAAGAGAGGACAACCAGTCAGAAGTGAAATATTCATCTCATGAATTGTTCATCAATGCAAATGCCGTTGACGAAAAACTAAAAGATATGTCACCCAATCTGAGTTTATCAAAAGTGCTTTCTTTGCCAGAGGAAACCCGCTCAGCATTAGTTCATATTCTGACAAATCTAGAAAAATTTCGAGGCAAAGGTGTGAATCAGGAAAGTAGGTCATCCTATGCAGATTGCATGTCAACGATCTCTTTTAGAGATGAAGATCTACAGTTAGGTTCTCGTCCCCACAACAGACCTCTTTATGTTCGTGGATATGCTCGAGAACACAGGATCACACGTATCCTAATTGATTGTGGGTCAGCTGTAAATATCATGCCAATTCGGACAATGAAGCAGCTAGGGATCACCAGGGACGAGTTGTCAAAAAGCAGGTTAACGATCCAAGGTTTCAATCAAAAGGGGCAATGTGCAATAGGTATGATTCGTGTTGACATTGAAATTGGAGAATTGAAATCTTCGGCTCTCTTTCATATCATAGACTCTAAAACGTCTTATGAGTTGCTTTTGGGACGTCTATGGATGCATGAGGCAAGAATTGTACCTTCAACATGGCATCAATGCTTTAAGTATATCAGAGATGGTGAAGAGAAGCAGTTGTAGCTGAAATTGAACCTTTTACTAAAGAAGAAGCGCACTTTGCTGATACCAAATTTTATGGTGATTTAGAGGTTATTCCAGAAGCTCTACCTATCTCCATGCCAGAGGTTAAAGCCAAAGAAGGAAATCAACAACATCCTCATTTACTAAAAACAGTAAAGGTCATCGCACCATTAGAAGCAGTCCCTCAGACAGGCCTGATACCTTGCTCCACCTTGAAACTTCAAAGTAGAAAATTGCAAACCTCTTCTAAGGATTCTTTGGAAAATCCTAAAACATTGCTTTCCATAGATGACTTGAAGGTCTTAAAAGAGGATTTTACTCTACCAATCTCAAACCTTATTGACTTGTTAGTTTCCGAACCTTCAATAAAAAGCGTCGCAAAAGCTTCGACTTCTAGAGAAGTTGAATGTAAGCCAAAGGCATGGTTCGATCCTCAAGTCCAGAAGTTGTTTGAAAGTGCTGGGTATGGAAAAGGAGAACCTCGTGAGCTTGGGAAGCTTGATTTAGTCCTTGTTAGTGGGCAAGCTTATGCATTGGCAGACAATCAAGAAGCTGTACAAGAAAGAGGCAAGTCAATACTACAACATAAATTTGGTATAGGCTACCGCCCAGATGGCCCTATTCGTATCAAAGTAAAGAAAACGTCATCAGATCCCATCATGATACAAATAATCGAAGTGCCAGAAGAAGAAAAAAATACACAGCCAAATATTCCTACCAAAGATGAAACCATTGTACAGAATGTGCGAATTTCGGTGTTTGAGTGATTGGGTGAACAAGCTTCATCATCAGATCAACAAGCTTCGATACAAAAACCTTCGGTGTTCTCCCGGCTTGGTTCAAAGTTGGTCACTCCCAAGTCAAGATCCCAAAAACAAAATTTTAGACGGTGTTACAGATATGGCCACCAAAACAAAGAAAAAGGAGATTCTAGCCAACAAGAAGTCCCACAGAAGGTTGATGATGATCAACGGAGTTCAACTAATTCCATCAATCGGTCTAAAACCCTTGCTGTTCGTCAACATCAATTAACAAAAGGTAACAAAATGAAAAATCTAATTGATGTAGAAGTCAAAGATGAAAAGATTGTTTCAGTTAGCTATGTCACAATTGAAGAAATATCTACAGAAGGGTCATTCTCAGATGATTCATCTTCTGAAGATGAGCTTGAACCTGCACCTCGCACTTTTGAGGAAGGGGGCCAAGCCACTGTCGATGATCTTAAAAAGTTGAATTTAGGGACAGAAGAAGATCCGAGGCCCATCTTTGTCAGTGCTCTTTTAAGTCCAGAAGAAGAAGCTGAATACTTTAAATTACTTTAAGAATACAAAGATGTCTTTGTATGGAGTTACAAAGAAATGCCTGGACTCGATCCTAAAGTTGCAATTCATCATCTTTCAGTGAAGCATGGTGTACGCCCTATCAAACAATCCCAACGCCGATTCCGTCCTGAGTTGGTCCCACAGATTAAAGTAGAAATCAACAAGCTTTTGGAAGCGGGCTTCATTCGAGAGGTTAAATATCCAACGTGGATTGCAAATATTGTCCCTGTAAGAAAGAAGAATGGGCAGATTCGAGTCTGTGTAGACTTTCGTGATCTAAATCGAGCATGCCCTAAAGATGATTTTCCATTACCCATTACAGAACTCATGGTTGATGCAACCACTGGTCATGAAGTTTTGTATTTTATGGGTGGATCGTCTGGTTACAATCAAATTCGGATGGCCCCAAAGATGAAGAGCTCACTGCGTTTCATACTCCGAAGGGTATATAGTGTTATAAAGTTATGCCTTTTGGACTCAAAAATGCTGGTGCAACATACCAACGAGCTATGCAGAAGATTTTCGATGATATGCTACACAAAAAAGTCGAATGTTATGTTGACGACCTTGTTATAAAATCAAGAAAACGCCAGGATCACTTGAGGGACCTTCGTGATATCTTTGAAAGGCTTCGAAGATATCAACTAAAGATGAACCGATTAAAGTGTGCTTTTGGAGTTACTTCAGGGAAATTTCTAGGTTTCATCGTCAGACACCGAGGCATTGAGAATGATCAGTCAAAAATTGATGCTATTCAAAGTTTACGTGAGCCGTGCAACCTCCACGAATTGAGAAGTCTCCAAGGACGACTTGCATACATTCGAAGGTTCATATCCAACCTCGCTGGGCGCTGTCATCCATTCAATCAGTTAATGAAGAAAAGTGTTCCATTCGAATGGAATGAATCATGTCAAAAGGCTCTTCAAAGCATAAAAGAATACCTCCTCAGGCCTCCAGTGCTCATGGCCCCAACTCCTGGAAAATCACTTCTCCTGTACATTGCTGCACAAGAACAGTCGTTAGGAGCTCTTCTAGCACAGGCCAATGCAGATGGAAAAGAAAATGCTCTGTACTACCTAAGTCGAACACTAGTTGGTGCAGAGTTGAACTACTCACCCATTGAAAAGATTTGTCTCACTCTCGTTTTCTCCACAAAGAAATTGAGATACTATATGTTGTCACACATCATCCATCTTATCTCACGGGCGGATCCAGTCAAGTACATCATGTCAAGGCCAGTTCTTTCAGGGAAGTTGTCAAGATGGGCATTTCTCTTAATGGAATTTGATCTAATTTTTATCCCACAAAGAGCAATGAAAGGGCAAGCTTTAGCTGACTTTTTAGCAGACCATCCCCTTCCTGCGGATTAGGAGCTTCCTGAGGACTTCCCAGATGAAGAAGTTTTTCATGTTGATGTCATTCCATCTTGGAAGCTATACTTTGATGGCGCAGCTCGACAATATGGTGCAGGTGCTAGGATTTTATTTACCACTCCTGAGAATGACGTCTTATTATTCTCCTTCACCCTAGCCGAGTTATGTTCTAATAATGTCGCAGAATATCAAGCCCTGATTATTGGTTTAGAGATGGCTTTAGATATGAAACTTCATCAATTGGAGGTCTATGGCAACTCAAAGCTAGTAATCAACCAGCTCTCAGGCGAATATGAAGTTCACAAAGAGGACTTGATTCCGTATTGTCGTTATGCCGCTCGATTGATAGATCAGTTTGAAGAGATCGTGATTGGACACCTTCCATGTGGAGAAAACAAACAAGCTGATGCTTTAGCTAATCTTGTCGTTCTACTTACACGATCTAACAATGAGTCCATGTCAGTCCCGGTTTGCCGAAAATGGGTGGTACCATCTATATCATTAGCAGAAGAGGAAAAGGAAAGCAATGTCACTTCCGTCTCTCAAGTAGAAAACGAAGATTGGAGACAACCACTTATTAACTACTTGCAACATGGTAACTTACCCAATGATTGACACCACAAGATCGAGATAAGGCGCCGAGCACCTCGATTCATCTATTACAAAGATACACTTTATCGTCGTTCTTTCGATGGTGTATTTCTGCGGTGCTTAGGCGAAGAGGAAGCGACCCAGGTACTCGAGGAGGTCCATTCTAGAATTTGTGGTGCTCATCAATCAGGTCCTAAACTCCACTTTCGCATAAAGAGAATGGGGTATTATTGGCCTACAATGGTGCGAGATTCTACAGAATATGCAAAGAAGTGTCAAGCTTGCTAGTTTCATGCAAATTTCATCCACTCACCACTAGAACTGTTGCACCCAACAGTAGCTTCTTGGCCCTTTGAAGCATGGGGACTTGACGTGGTGGGACAATTGAAACCAAAATCCTCAACTGGTCACATGTACATATTAGCAGCAACTGATTATTTCTCAAAGTGGGCAGAAGTTATTCCACTCAAAGAGGTAAACAAGGAAGCAGTCATTGACTTCATAAGGACTCACATCATTTATCGATATGGTGTTCCACGCTTCATCATAACTGATAATGGGACTCCATTTTACAATTCCCTTATGAAGAAGCTCTGTACACAGTTCAGCTTCACACAACGTAACTCTTCCATGTATAATGCTCCAACCAATGGACTTGCTGAAGCATTCAATAAAACCCTTTGCAATTTACTCAAGAAGGTAGTCTCTAAGTCGAAAAAGGATTGGCATGAAAGAGTTCAAGAAGCTCTTTGGGCATATCGAACAACTTTTCGAACACCGACGCAAGCTACTCCGTATTCTCTTGTGTATGGCGTGGAAGCTGTTCTCTCGCTCGAGTGTCAAATTCCTTCTCTAAGGATTGCTATACAGGAAGGCTTTACGCACGAGGAAAATGCTCAGCTTCGCCTTGATGAATTGGAAGCATTGGATGAGAAACGACTAGAAGCACAACAACGTTTGGAATGCTATCAAGCCCGTTTTTGTAGAGCTTTTAACAAGAAAGTCTGTCTTCGCTCATTCCAAGTGGGGGATCTAGTCTTAGTTGTTCGAAGACCAATTGTGGTATCACATCGAACTGGTGGCAAGTTTACATCAAAATGGGATGGTCCTTATGTCGTCACAGAGGTTTACACCAATGGCGCATACAAGATAGTGGATCAAGATGGTTTGAGGATTGGTCCTATCAATGGAAAATTCTTGAAGCACTTCTACGCTTGAGGTTCCATGATGCTCCTGGCCCGCATGAGCCTAAACTGTGAACGGCCTCAGAAAAAAAAAAAAAAAAAAAAAAAAAAAAAAAAAAAGAGCCTGTTGGAATGAAAACTCGAAAGAGCGGTTCAAGCAAAAGTTAAGGCCGAAAAAAAAAAAAGAAAAAAAAAAAAAGAGAGCCTATTGGACTGAAAACTCGAAAGAGCGGTTCAAGCAAAAGTTAAGGCCTTGAAAAAAAAAATGCGCCTGTTGGACTGAAAACTCGAAAGAGCGGTTTAAGCAAAAGTTAAGGCCAAGAAAAAAAAAAGGAGCCTGTTGGACTGAAAACTCGAAAGGGCGGTTCAAGCAAAAGTTAAGGCCAAAAATAAAAAATAAAAAATAAAAAATAAAAAAATCACATGCACACACACTTGAACTACGCGATGACTTGATCCTTTTCGGATACGTAGGTAACTTAGGATACCATCCTAGGTTCAGTCACACCAACAATCAAAGCAATGTTTGCTACCTTTTTCCCTGAACTACGTAATGACTTGATCCCTTTTGGGGTACGTAGGTAGCTTGGTGTTACACCCCATTTTTGCACCACCTTACTAGGGCTCATCATTTCATGCATGTTTTTGTTTGGTTTTTGAGTCTAGTCACTTGCATTAGTTTTCTAGAGTCACAAGGAAAATGGATATGAATTTTGGTTCAAATTGGAGTTGATCTTGAGGGATAATAAGAGCTTTTGTGACTTGAGGGGCATAATTGTCTTTTAAGTCCCAAACTTTTCATTTGACCTTGGAATGATCTCCAAATTGTCAATTGGAGTTCATATGGATGCATATGAGGTATTTCTAGGTTCAATTTTGTACCGGTTGTCATCTTAAGTCTCGTGGCCCTGATAATGAGTTTAGTGTGGTTATTTACGGATTATCCTTGAAGAATTAGTGCGAATCACAGCATGAGATTTTTGGTTAAAATGAAAAGAAAATTATTTTATTAAATTAGCCATTTTTATCATGACACTAACACGTGTACGTATGTGATGAGTGTGTGTGCGCACATACGATACATGTGCATGCGTGTTAGCAGTCAGTCTCCCAATTTTTATAAAAGACAGTTTCCTTTTCCTATTCAGATTAGAAGTCTTTTATCATTATAAAATACCTTTTGATTATTCTCCAAGAAAACCTAGTCCAGGAAGGAAAGGGAAACTCCAGATTTCAGCTATAAATACTCTCTTAATGTCTTTAAACAAGGGGGAGGAGAAGAGGGTTTGGAGGGGAGTGAAATTCGTCATAATTCAGCAGCAGATTTTCTGAAAACCAGCAGTCGTATTTTAATCATAACGTTTTCATCCGAAGTCAGAATTTGATGAAATTAGTCTTGTTAGAAAGATAATTCAATTCTCTACAACTTTGTATTTCACAAGATTTGTCCAAATCCAACGTTTTCATACCCAAAAACGCGATTGAAGTTGCTGCTGCTGCAAAATGACGAAAATCACTTTTCTTTTCTCTTGTTCTCCTTTTGTTTTCTATTTCTTTTCAAAGTTGAGTGAGTTTTGATCTCTTTGCTGTGATACCACTTTGACAAAGAGGAGGATTCGTGTTAGTTTGATTCACTCTAAAGACCTGAGGAGCCACGAACAATTACAAACACAAGGGGAGCCACTTCCTAAGGTATTCTCCTTCTCTATTCAAGCTTAAACTAGGTTCTCATATGGGTTAGGCTTATTGCATGTTAAAGGTGACTTTTTTATCATGTATTAACACTCTAGTTAGTTAATATACATGGAATATCTATTTTTTATCTACTGTTTAGCATGCTTTAGGGCTGTCCTTTAGGTTTTTAATGCATAGTTATGATTCTTGTGCTCCTGCTTGTCCTTGTGCTAGGATTAGTGTCATTGCATGTTAGAGTTAGGATTTTCATCATGTTATATTGCTTTAGTTAGTTAATATGCATGATTTAATTTCTGTTTAGTTTGGTTTTAGCATGATTAAAGTATGTTTTGTATGTTTTTAAGTATATTTGTGAGTTTAGGGTTTTAGAGTCATTGTTTCATGTTTGTTTTCATATAGCATGATAAAGTAGACTTTTTTATTTGGTTTTTCTTCGTGTTTGCTGTATATGTTTTTCATATGGAGTAAACATGATAGTTTTGCATGCATGTTAGTATGTTTTAGGGTTTTTATGCATAATATGGTTCTAGGAATATGTTAGGACTTATTATTGTTCGCTGTTTTTGCTATTGGCATGCTTAGTGGATGATTTTAGGTCATAATACTATTCTGTCCAGATTTGCATGTTAGTGTTTTTGCATGGTTTTGAGCACTTGTAAGGGTGCAAATAGGTGTGGTATTTGTCCTATGGCAAATAGGGCTGCTTATGTCTGAAATGGCTAAATGCTTGGAGCTAATTGCGCTCAGGTAAGTGGGTGTGAAGGTGCCCCAATTCACCTTTCTTCTTAACTCATTCTCTTCTCCCTATCTAGGGTTAATTTTTAATATGATCCTATGGTTGAATTAGAGGTTTCCTTCATAAACAAAATTCTGGTTTTTATTAAAGTTTCCATTTTGTGGATTTCTTTCCTAAAATCAAACTTTCTATCAATTCTCTTTTAATCAAATAAGGAAACCTAGGGTTTTTACCATAGGTTTGTATTAGGATTTAACCTTAGTTCTAATCGAATTACGTGGACTTTGATCCATGTATTTCGTTGCATGGTACGTAGGCGCTCTTCGTGAGGCTCAAGTCCGTTCTAGGATCCAAGCATCCTAGGTTTATTTATGTTTTCTTTTCTTCTTTTTATTTTCTATTTTTATTTGCTTATTATGCATGGATGGATGAATGAAATATATGATATGCATGCAATTCTTGTGATGATATACTTGCTGATTTTTGTATGGAAAGACTTTAATTTAGCCCAAATGAACTGAGAGACTGAAAGGGTGACATGGGTGCCTATAGGCTTTGCCTAGAACCTTCCCATGTCATAACTTAGCCTCCGAATCCCCGATTTCTTTGGTTTTCAAAAGATTGGTTTTTGCCTTTCCTTTTTTATGGAGTCATTCAAATTGTTTTCCTAAAACAAACTATTTTTAGGGTTTTCCTTGTTTCCTTTAAAAAATAAGGTGGCGACTCCTTTCCTTTTTCTTTTTCAAACCCACTTTCTTTTCAATCCCTCGTGGGCCCAATTTCCGGGGTTCACAGTTTGGCGACTCCACTGGGGATTTGTGGGCTAGACTCTATAAAGTTTAAATGGGCTAGGTTAATTTCTTATGTTTAATTAAAATCAATCACATTGCATCCGCTTGATTGTGTGCTTTCATTTATTGCATTGTGTGCGCAAACTCTTGCATGTTAGGATCGATGTCCCTCGATGTATCCTTGCCAACGATCGGCCTAGTCTCAACCTTGGTTTTCCTGATTCCATGTGTTGGGGCAAAAGCTATCAACCTCTCTTGCCTAGTACCCTTGGGCTTGCCCTTGGGTATATTAAATGAGTTAATCACGTACTGCTGGACCCATGCGGCGTTCCTGATGCCACATGTGGTTAGGTATAAGGATTGCTCAAGCAAGTGAAGGACCCTAGCCTACCCTTATCATTAGTCCATATAGACAGACTTGTAGGACACTATGGTCTCACCTTTATGCACCCACAATTGTTTGTAATGATGCTATGCCGTGTTTGTGGTGTGAGGCTTTATATCTTATGCCCTTAATATAGACCTTTAAACCCTAGCCTTCATTAAGGCCATGGGTTAGGAGGAATAAATTAAGGAAATAGGATGTAAAGCTATGTTTGTGATGTGCTAGTCCTAGGGGATTAATTAAACCTAATTGAAGGACTCTATGCCCTATTCTTTAAAACATACCATTAATCCATGACCCCTGTAAAGGTAATTGGATAAAAGGAATGAATTAATTGAACATGGTGTAGAGACCGAATTCATTAAGGAAAATATGGAGGTTTAGGACAGATCCTTAGGCTAAAGGTTAAAACTTTTCTATCCATAGACGTGCTGGCTTGGATCCGCAATCCACAAGGGCGTCTAGTGAGTGTTGAGTCTACCCATCAGACAGACATGGCCGACGAAAGAACTAGTGAGGGGCACTTTGACCTTGAGGCTTGCCTGAAAGCCATCATGACCAAGCTTGACCATACCGCCGAGACATCCGATACCGCATTGAAAATGGCTCAAGAGAACCAACAGAAGATGGCGGATCTTGAACAAAATGGCTCTAAGGCCCATTCCTCGGGTATACCTCATGGGGCTGGCACCGAAGAGGGACCTCAATCCAATGAGAACACCAAGACAAGGGGGGAAAGTAGCTCGAAACCTGAGGTCACCAACCTAGAAGGGGAAGCCAAGGGGAAAGTTACTAGCAGTGATTCCGTGTTAGCTAGCAAGGTAGAAGCTTTGGAGAGAACTATAAAAGGGATTCGTAGGGCTGATGACATGGTCGATGTGCGGACTCTATCCCTGTTTCCAACGGCTCGTATTCCACTACAATTCAAGATGCCGGAGTTAGAAAAGTTCGATGGGACGGGTTGCCCTAAGACTCATTTGAAGATGTACGTGCGAGCTATGCACCCTCGAGGGGCTACTGACGAGCTTTTAGCTCAAATGTTCCATGAAACCTTGGCCACTTCTGCTTTGAAATGGTTCTTATCCTTGGATGAGAATAGAACCCGGACTTGGGAAGACATATGCAATGAGTTTTCAGAGCACTACAAGTATAACACAGAGGTGGACGTTACTCGAAGGGACCTAGAAACTACCAAGCAAGGGGCTCATGAAACTTTCTCCGCTTACATTACAAGGTGGAGACAAAAGGCGTCGAGAATGACGGATAGGCCGAATGAGGAGGACCAAATTCAGTTAGTGGTTAAGAACCTGCTGCCCGTGTATCACAAGCACCTATTTGCCCACTATTTCCCAAATTTCAAAGCTCTCATTGGGGCTGGCACGCAGGTTGAAGATGCTATCAATGATGGGACAATCAAGACTGAGGAAGTGAGGAGTTGCAAGACAAACTTTACTGGGAAGAACAATGCTGAGGTCAACACCATAACTCAACCAATCCAACCCTTTTCTCTCAATGATGTCAACCCACCTCGCCAATTCACTGACCTATTCATGCCACTCGAAAGAGTCCTTGAAAAGCTCATAAGTCGTGACCTATTGAAGCCACTCGACCAAAGACCTCCACCAAATCCCTTACCCAAGAGCTACAATGAGAATGAGTACTGCAAGTACCATCAATCCAAAGGCCATGCCACCAATCGCTGTATTCGCCTTCGCCACCAAGTCCAAGACCTCATTGACAAGTAAGTCATTTCACCACCAACCCGTCCAAATGTCACCCGTAATCCTCTCCCATCACACAACAACACACCCCCACCTAACACCATAAATGCCATTGGGGTTGAATCCTCTTGCCCTCGCCATCCCATAAGACAATACACTCCGCTCCCCATGACCTTAACCCGTCTCTTCACCATTTGCCGCAATAACAGCCTTATCATGCCACTTCCACCAAAGCCAAGGCCCTCAACCCCTCACCAATATTGCCAATACCATCGTGCACCCGGCCATGACACCGAGGCTTGTTCTCTACTAAAGAAGATCATTCAAGACCTCATTGACCAAAAGGTTTTATTGTTGCCAAAGAAATCTATCCAACAAGAGCTGAAAGAAAGATATGAAGCAGGGGATCCTCAGGTTGGCCTATTAGGTGAATCGTCGGGGAAATTTGACTACTATGTACTGTACTCAAGCCCAAGTCCAATATCAGATGAGCCGATAGTCCCTACAGGTTGGGATGACTTGCCGACAGAGATGGAGAGCATTGACATGATAGAATGGAATGACTTAATGAATGACTCCGAGGAAGTCCATGACATATGGGCTAGCGATGATGAGTTGGACCATATAACCAGAGGGGGTCGTCATTTCAAGCCTCCCCACCTAGAATCTGAGAATCCATTGGAAGATTTGGAAGGGCAGAGGCGTCCTAGCTTGCAAGAAGAAGAGGATGAAGTGTTGAGGCAGCTGAAGAAGACCAATGCCAACATCACTATTTGGGGCTTACTCATGGCCTCACATAAGCACAGACAGACCGTGTTGAAACTGCTGAATCAGATACAAGTGCCTGTTGACACATCCCTCGAGGGATTGGTACATTTGGTGAATCCAACTCCCAAGAACTCAACCATTGTGTTCACCGATGTGGACCTACCCAAAAGCGGGCCAAGCCATTCTCAAGCTCTCTATGTGACCGTTGACACTATGGGGAAGAGGGTACCTACCGTCCTTATCGACAATGGGTCTGCACTGAATGTATGTCCTCTCCGAACTGCCACTGTCTTGGGTTTGGGACCCACCGATTTCACGCCATCTGGGCAGACTGTAAGAGCTTATGACAACACCCGCCGTGAAGTAATAGGGGTAGTTACTTTGCCTCTTATCATGGGACCCACTGAATTTAGGGTGGAATTCCAAGTATTGGATGTGCCATCATGTTTCAACTTGCTGTTGGGCCGACCTTGGATCCATCCCGCTGGGGCTGTGCCATCTTCACTCCATCAAAAGGTAAAGTTTCCTTATGAAGGAGCCATAGTAACACTTCAAGGGGACTATGAACTGAAACTCGCAGGCAAGCCTATATGTGAGATACAACCAGAATCAGCGGCGGTGCCACTATCTGGGTTTGACTATGTCCAATGCATTGAGAAAGAGCTCGAGAAGGGTGAATTAATACCCTTGGACTTTTGCCCCCATGGTAACTTGCACGTTGGTGAGATCATGAGAAGAATGAGCTTCTTTCCAGGCATGGGGCTAGGGCGTCGCCAACAAGCGATCCCTACGTCCATTCAAAGCTGTGTCACCTCATACACCTTTGGGCTAGGGTATGAGCCCTCTAAAAATGATCATGCGGAAATGCTGAAGAGAAACAAGGAGAAAGTAAGAGCCAAAGCCGAGGGAAGGGTGCCAGACCTGAAGATCTCGCCATATCGACCTACTTTGAATGGTTACTTCGTCAAAGAAGGGGATGATTTTCTATATTGCGGGTTTCCAGAACCCACCTTTGACCAAGCTGCCAAGATCCGAGTTCCAGGTTTTGAAATCTTCTTCACCGAATGGTATCCAATCACAGCTGAAATGGTGGATGATGAAGCCATCAATGATGAGTTCTGGGAAAAGAAAGAAGAAGACTGGGCAGAGAACCTTGATGCAGGGGCTATGACTGAAATGTTCCAAGATATGATCCTCACCGTGGAAGACTCGACCATTGAAGAATTCCAGGGTTCGTCCATTAGCCATGCTACCATGCCACTCCTAAATTGGTACCTTGAATGTGGTGTCATTGCGGAGCTCCATGAAGAAAAAGACCTTGGCCTACCTGATAGCAGCTTGTAGGTGTCTTAGTTTAGTAATATTTCCCTAATTCAATAAGATGTATCTACTCAACTCTCTTTGTGGAGTCATAGTATTGATACAGATTTGTTTTTCTTTCTTCTTTTTGTGTGTCATTCCTACTATTCCTAGTCAATAAAGTGTGTTTTCTTTCTCTATATATGCAGTGTCTCTTTTCTCTCCTCTATGAATATTTATGGCATGGATATAGATCCTAGGAACGATGTCCCTCCGGAGCTCGTTGAGCAAAGGAAAAGGGGCGTCACCGAACCTAGTATGGATGAATTAGAATCAATCAACTTAGGGACAAGTGAATTGCCAAGAATAGTTAAAATTGGGAAAACTCTCTCCCCCGTTGAAAAAGAAAAGATGATCTCCCTCTTGAAGGCCAACATTACGGCTTTTGCATGGTCTTATGAAGACATGCCTAGCATCGACCCCAATATTGTGCAACACTATATCCCCACTAATTCCCTAAAGAAGCCGGTAAAGCAGAAACTCAGAAGATTAAAACCCAAATGGGCTCTAAAAGTAAAAGAAGAGGTAACTAAACAACTAGACGCGGGTTTCCTCCAAGTTGTGGAGTACCCCGAGTGGTTGTCAAATATAGTGCCTGTGCCTAAAAAAGATGGGAAAGTGAGGATGTGTGTCGATTTCCGAGATCTCAACGCTGCAAGCCCTAAGGATGATTTTCCTTTACCCCATATCGACGTGTTGGTGGACAGCACAGTGGGACATGCGCTTCTCTCCTTCATGGACGGATTCTCTGGGTATAACCAGATAAAGATGGCGCCTCAAGACATGGAGAAAACAGCCTTTATCACGCAATGGGGAACGTACTGTTACAAGGTAATGCCTTTTGGCTTAAGAAACGCTGGGGCTACTTACCAAAGAGCAGCTACGACCTTATTGCATGATATGATCCACAAGGAAGTCGAGGTTTATGTCGATGATATGATCGTGAAGTCCGTGGATAGGGAAGGGCATTTCAAGGCATTGGAGAAGTTCCTAGAGCGAGCAAAGAAGTACAATCTCCGCTTAAACCCACAGAAGTGCGCTTTTGGTGTCACTGCAGGCAAGCTATTGGGGTTCATGATCACTCAGAGGGGAATCGAAGTGGACCCAGGGAAGATAAAAGCTATTGTGGAGATGGAGCCGCCTAGCACTGAGAAGCAGATCCGGGGTTTCTTGGGAAGGGTTCAATACATAAGCCGATTCATCGCCAACTTGACCATGGTTTGCGAACCGATCTTCAAATTGCTTAAGAAAGGGGTGCCAAAAGTATGGAACGAAGAATGCCAAGAGGCCTTTGAGACCATTAAGAGATATTTGAGCAATCCTCCAATCTTAGTTCCCCCACGGCAAGGTGCGCCGCTTTTGTTATACTTAACGGTCACCGAAACCGCGACGGGAGCTATGTTAGCTCAATATCTTGAAGGGTCTACAAAGGAGAATGCCATCTATTACTTAAGCAAGAAAATGACAGACTATGAAGTGAAGTACAATGCAATTGAAAAGGCTTGTGTGGCACTAGTATGGACGACGTAGAAACTCCGGCACTACATGATGTCCTTTGAAGTGTTCTTGATAAGTCGCATGGACCCGTTGAAGTACCTGGTAGAAAGGCCAGTATTGTCATTCAGAACTGCTCGATGGTCAATTCTCCTCAATGAATTCGACATCAAGTACGTGAATCAGAAGTCTATCAAGGGAAGCGTCATCGCAGACTACCTAGCCAGCTGTCCGGTGTCATCATCCGCTCCGTTCAACGATCAATTCCCAGATGAGGACGTGCTAGAGATTGGTAGAAAAACTTGGATGGGGCAGCCAATAAGAAAGGTTATGGGATAGGAGTCCTGCTGGTCTCACCCGAAGAGGCATTTACACCGTTGGCGGTCAAGTTGGGGTTCGAAGCCACCAACAACATTGCTGAATATGAGGCTTGTATCCTAGCATTGGAAGCGGCACTTGAATTGGGGATCAAAGAATTAGAAGTGTTCGGGGACTCGGCGCTAATCATTTGTCAGATAAAAGGGGAATGGAAAACTCGAGATGAGAAGCTGCTACCCTACCATGCCTATCTGGAAGCTCTAACCAAGGAGTTCTCAGAGATAGAGTTCAACTACCTTTCAAGAAACAAGAACCAGTTCGCCGATGCCTTGGCGACCCTAGCATCCATGGTGGAGATACCTGAAGGGGGAAATGTGAAGCCGTTGGTAATAGAATGCCGAGACAAGCCTGTGTACTGTTGTGCAATCCGAGGAGGGGAAGTGAATGATGGTCGTCCGTGGTTCCATGACATAAAGAAGTTCATTGAAGAAAGGGAGTACCCAGAAGGAGCATCTCGCATTGATAGAAAAACCCTAAGGCGGTTGGCAAGTCACTATGTACTTTGTGGAGGAAAGCTATATCGGAGATCATACGACGGGATCCACCTGCTGTGTGTCACCGAGGAAGAAGCCGAGCATCTGATTAAAGAAATCCATGAAGGGACAGGGGCTCCGCATATGAATGGCTATATGTTAGCTAAGAAAATCATGAGGTTAGGCTATTATTGGTCTACCATGGAAAGAGGCTGCCACGCACATGTCAAGAAGTGCCACAAATGCCAACTGTTCGCCTGTGGACAACATTTGCCTTCTATGCCTTTAACAAGTATGTCGTCACCATGGCCATTCGCGGTATGGGGGATAGATATCATCGGACAGATCAAGCCAAAGGCGTCAAATGGGCATGAATACATCTTGGTTGCCATCGACTACTTCACTAAGTGGGTGGAAGCAGCGTCCTTCAAGACCTTGAATTCCAAGAAGGTAGCACAGTTCATACAGCACAGCATCATCTATCGATATGGGGTACCGCATGAAGTTATCTCAGACAATGGCCAGCACTTTCAGAAAGAAACCCATGAGCTCTTGCAAAAGTACGGCATAGCCCACCATCTGTCGTCACCATACCGTCCTCAGACTAATGGAGCGGTGGAAGCAGCTAACAAGAACATCAAGAAGATACTACAGAAGACTGCGGACTCACACACAGACTAGCATGAGAAGTTGCCATTGGCTCTATGGGGTTACAGAACATCAATAAGATCGTCAACAGGGGCTACCCCTTATTCTCTAGTTTATGGAATGGAGGCCGTGTTGCCAGTTGAATTGGAAGTTCCTTCACTAAGAGTTGCCGTGGAGAGCCAGATAACAGAAGTGGACTGGGTTAAGAGCCGCTATGATGAGTTAGCTTTGCTGGATGAAAGGCGTTTAAGGGCGCTGTATCATGTTCAAGGGTATCAACGGAGAGTTGCCAGAGCATTCAACAAGCATGTCAAAGATCGAGGTCTAAAGAAAGGGGATGTAGTGCTGAAAGAAATCAGAGCTCCAGTGTTCGATCCGCGGGGAAAATTCAAGCCAAGTTGGGGTGGGCCATACATTATCAAAGAGATATTGCCAGCAGGGGCTGTTCGCCTCATGGATTTAGATGGAATTGAGTTCGTTCGTCCAACTAATTTGGACCAATTGAAAAAATATCATGTTTGAGGCCTGCTAGGTTGAAAACCCGTAAGGGCGGCCTAGGCAAAAGTTAAGGCATAAGAACTACGTAAGACCTGATTCTCCATTCAAAAACAAAAAAAAAAAAAAAAACAAAAACAAAAAAAAAAAGAAGAAAAAACCATGGAGATACGTAGGCAACCCATAAAGTTACCTTGGGTGCGGTCTAAATCAAACAAGAAAATCCCAAATTTGATTTATTATTGGCAATTTATTCAAAACTAAAATTGATTGACATAGCAATTCATTGGTATTAAGTAAAAGAACTATAAATATGCCATAAATATCCTATTCTATTTTCTTGAGCCTCTTTGCAGCTCGCTCCTCAGCTTTCTTCTTCTCTCTTTCATGTCTTCTTTTCTTCCTCAAGTCATGTTCATAAGCTGTTGTCACTGCTTCCATAATATCTTCTCTGCAAGATCCAAGTTCATTGTTCTTGATAAGTCCAAAAATCCTTTCTCTTCGAGTACTCTCTCTCTCACCTAAATTGCTTTTCAACCATTCCTTATACTCGGGGCTCATCATATACGGACCATCAGTATTCGTAACTTGGGTTAGTATCAACTTGCTAGGCCATCGGTCCTTCGCCCAAGTCACTACAGAAAGACCCGCGGGCACCACAGGATAGTCACCTTTCAAGGAAGTAGGTATGGTTTGCATGGCGCCCATCTGACGCAGAACCCTTGAAGGCCAATAAAAAAAAAGTAGACCTCAGTCCTATGAGTCTCACCATGGCGCATCCAGAAGTCTGCAGAAGCACCTGGTCACTGCAGCCCTATATGAATACAAACCACTTGACACTCCTCCAAGAAAGGGTTTGGAAGTAACCTAGCCAATCTCTCAATGAAAATTGCCCAGGTAGTTCAATGCGGTGAAGGCAGTAATGCTGGGGCTTGTATGGTATAATGGCAACTGGTGACAAGAAATTCAGTCTTTCAAGCAACCACATCTGCAGTAGAATGGGGATACCTCCTAAAGGAACCTTTGGTTCCTCATGAGTTTTATCCAAACCATTCAGGGTTTCAGCTAGCACCATGGGAATCAAGTTATGGCCCTTGGCAAGGAGAGGAATCAAGTCACAGATTTGAATGGGAACATGTAGAGTACCAGTGGAAATAAGAAAACGACCAATGAGGCAAAAGGCAAGAGCATGCTTAATAGGAAAGGTAAAATTCAGAATACCTTTACTATCATAAGCTAAAAAAGAGGTTGCCAATTTCATCAAGTCTACCATATGGTCCTTTACAAACGTAGAGGCATATTGTGGGTGAATCCCAAGTAGATTGGAGAAAGAAGTAAGAAAGCTTGGGCGAGGAGTAGGGAGAATGAAAGGACCTACCGTTGAAACTCCATACAATGCACAGAATTCCTCCAGGGTTGGGCACAGTTCTTCATAGTTGAAGCGGAACACATGAACTTGAGGATCCCAAAAATATGTAGCAGCAGTTAAGAGGTTCGTTTCAAGCCTCACATGCCTCAAGGAGAGCAATGGATCCAAGCCAAAGCACTTGAACTCAGATTTTGCTTCAGCACTCATAACTCTCAAAAACCCTCCTAAAAATTTGTCTAGAGCCTCCATAATTTCTAATGAATGAATACAAGTAGGTTTAGGAACCTCTTGGATGTGTTTTTATAGGGAAAAGGTCACAAATCCAAGTTCAAATAGGAAAAAACCCATCAGAATAGGAAGTTTCCTATTCAAAGTGGGATTTCCGCTTTGGGCTCGGGTAACCACCCAGGCCTGGGCGGCTAGCCTCCTGAGGCCTGGTGGTCACCCAAGCCACCTTGTTTTGGCTTTCTCTCTCGCTTTGTCTCGCCTTGACGCGTGATCAAACCTCCTTCCAAATGAGATATTCAACACTTTTTGAGCTGAAAATCAATCAAATTCCATCTTGAAATCAATTCCTTGAATTGATTTTATGTTCAAAAGGGTTGAATATATTTCCCCTGTGTCATGCCAACTCAAGTGACAATGTGTTAAGTCACTTTCCTCTTGCACCATGCCTGTTCAATCTTGATAAATTGATCATATATCCTCATTTCAAATCTTGATTTTTCATCCCACTTGGTTGAATATACTCATCACTTGAATATATTCTTCCATTTCAAAAGTGTATTCACTCTTTGAATATGCTTCTCGGTTTCAAATTCTCATTCCCTATCCTACTTGGTTGAATATATTCATCACTTGAATATATTTTTCCATTTCAAAAGTGTACTCACCCTTTGAATATGCTTCTCAGTTTCAAATTCTCATTTTCTATCATACTTGGTTGAATATATTCATCACTTGAATATGTTCTTCCATTTCAAAAGCATGTTCGCCCATTGAATATGCTTCCTAGTTTCAGATCCTCATTATCACTTACTTGGTTAAATATATTCATCACTTGAATATATTTCTCCATTTCAATGGTATGTTCATCACTTGAACATACTTCTCAGATATTTTGTCACTTACTTGGTTAAGTATATCCATCGCTTGGGTACACTTCTCCATTTCAATGGTATGTTCATCACTTGAACATACTTCTCAGATCATTTGTCACTTACTTGGTTAAGTATATCCACCACTTGGGTATATTTTTTCCATTTCAATGGTATACTCATCACTTGAGTATACTTCTCAGATATTTTGCCACTTACTTGGTTAAGTATATCCATCGCTTGGGTATATTTCTCCATTTCAATGGTATGTTCATCACTTGAACATACTTCTCAGAATATTTGTCACTTACTTTGTTAAATATATTCATGACTAGAATATATTTCTCCATTTCAATGGTGTACTCATCACTTGAGTACACTTCTCAGATTATTCTCTATCTTACTTGCTTAAGTATATCCATCGCTTGGATATATTTCTCTATTTCAATGGTATGTTTATCACTTAAACATACTTGTCACTTACTTGGTAAGTATATCCATCACTTGGATATATTTCTCTATTTCAATGGTATGTTTATCACTTAAACATACTTGTCACTTACTTGGTTAAGTATATTCGTGACTAGAATATATTTCTCCATTTCAATGGTGTACTCATCACTTGAGTACACTTCTCAGATTATTCTTATCTTACTTGGTTAAATATATCCGTCGTTTGGATATATTTCTCCATCTCAATGGTATGCTCATCACTTGAGTGTACTTCTCAGCTTACTTGGTTAAATATATCCATCACTTGGATACATTTCTCCATTTCAAAAGTATGTTCATCACTTGAACGTACTTCTCAGTCTTTTTCAATCATTAAGTATACTCATCACTTGAGTATATTTCTTAGCATCTTTTTCATCACTTGGTTAAATATGTTCATGACCTGAATATATTTCTCCATTTCAAAAGTACACTCATCACTTGAATACACCTCTCAGATTATTCTTATCCTACTTGGTTAAAGATATCCATCGCTTGGATATATTTCTCCATTTCAATGGTATGCTCACCACTTGAGTATACTTCTCAGATTTCATTCTCAGATTACTTGGTTAAATATATCCATCGCTTGGATATATTTCTCCATTTCAATGGTATGCTCATCACTTGAGTATACTTCTCAGATTTCATTCTCAGATTACTTGGTAAAATATATCCATCGCTTGGATATATTTCTCCATTTCAATGGTATGCTCACCACTTGAGTATACTTCTCAGATTTCATTCTCACATTACTTGGTTAAATATATTCGTGACCTGAATATATTTCTCCATTTCAGTGGTATACTCATCACTTGAGTATACTTCTCAGATATTTTGTCACTCACTTGGTTAAATATATTCGTGACCTGAATATACTTCTCTATTTCCAAGGTACGTTCATCACTTGAACGTACTTTTCAGATCTCATTCTCATCACTTGGTTAAATATATTCGTGACTAGAATATATTTCTCCATTTCAAAAGTATGTTCATTCGTAGTGGCTTGAATATGCTTCTCTTATCAATTCTCAACCCCCAGTGGTTTAAGTATACTCATGACTTGAGTACACTTCCTTATTTCAGTCTCAGGTTTTCAACCTCCCATCATTGTTGGTATCAGTGTGTGATTTCTCCGGGCTTTTTGGCCAAAAATGGGTTGTTCTTTATCATTGGTTCACAAGTGTAACTTGTTCGCCAATGAGGGGCTTCTGTCACACCCCATTTTTGCACCACCTTACTAGGGCTCATCATTTCATGCATGTTTTTGTTTGGTTTTTGAGTCTAGTCACTTGCATTAGTTTTCTAGAGTCACAAGGACAATGGATATGAATTTTGGTTCAAATTGGAGTTGATCTTGAGGGGTAATAAGAGCTTTTGTGACTTGAGGGGCATAATTGTCTTTTAAGTCCCAAACTTTTCATTTGACCTTGGAATGATCTCCAAATTGTCAATTGGAGTTCATATGGATGCATATGAGGTATTTCTAGGTTCAATTTTGTACCGGTTGTCATCTTAAGTCCCGTGGCTCTGATGAGGAGTTTAGTGTGGTTATTTACGGATTATCCTTGAAGAATTAGTGCGAATCACAGCATGAGATTTTTGGTTAAAATGAAAAGAAAATTATTTTATTAAATTAGCCATTTTTATCATGACACTAACACGTGTACGTATGTGATGAGTGTGTGTACGCACATACGATACATGTGCATGCGTGTTAGCAGTCAGTCTCCCAATTTTTATAAAAGACAGTTTCCTTTTCCTATTCAGATTAGAAGTCTTTTATCATTATAAAATACCTTTTGATTATTCTCCAAGAAAACCTAGTCCAGGAAGGAAAGGGAAACTCCAGATTTCAGCTATAAATACTCTCTTAATGTCTTTAAACAAGGGGGAGGAGAAGAGGGTTTGGAGGGGAGTGAAATTCGTCATAATTCAGCAGCAGATTTTCTAAAAACCAGCAGTCGTATTTTAATCATAACGTTTTTATCCGAAGTCCGAATTTGATGAAATTGGTCTTGTTAGAAAGATAATTCAATTCTCTACAACTTTGTATTTCACAAGCTTTGTCCAAAGCCAACGTTTTCATACCCAAAAACGCGATTGAAGTTGCTGCTGCTGCAAAGTGACGAAAATCACTTTTCTTTTCTCTTGTTCTCTTTTTGTTTTCTATTTCTTTTCAAAGTTGAGTGAGTTTTGATCTCTTTGCTGTGATACCACTTTGACAAAGAGGAGGATTCGTGTTAGTTTGATTCACTCTAAAGACCTGAGGAGCCACGAACAATTACAAACACAAGGGGAGCCACTTCCTAAGGTATTCTCCTTCTCTATTCAAGCTTAAACTAGGTTCTCATATGGGTTAGGCTTATTGCATGTTAAAGGTGACTTTTTTTATCATGTATTAACACTCTAGCTAGTTAATATACATGGAATATCTATTTTTTATCTACTGTTTAGCATGCTTTAGGGCTGTCCTTTAGGTTTTTAATGCATAGTTATGATTCTTGTGCTCCTGCTTATCCTTGTGCTAGGATTAGTGTCATTGCATGTTAGAGTTAGGATTTTCATCATGTTATATTGCTTTAGTTAGTTAATATGCATGATTTAATTTCTGTTTAGTTTGGTTTTAGCATGATTAAAGTATGTTTTGTATGTTTTTAAGCATATTTGTGAGTTTAGGGTTTTAGAGTCATTGTTTCGTGTTTGTTTTCATATAGCATGATAAAGTAGACTTTTTTATTTGGTTTTTCTTCATGTTTGCTGTATATGTTTTTCATATGGAGTAAACATGATAGTTTTGCATGCATGTTAGTATGTTTTAGGGTTTTTATGCATGATATGGTTCTAGGAATATGTTATGACTTATTATTGTTCGCTGTTTTTGCTATTGGCATGCTTAGTGGATGATTTTAGGTCATAATACTATTCTGTCCAGATTTGCATGTTAGTGTTTTTGCATGGTTTTGAGCACTTGTAAGGGTGCAAATAGGTGTGGTATTTGTCCTATGGCAAATAGGGCTGCTTATGTCTGAAATGGCTAAATGCTTGGAGCTAATTGCGCTCAGGTAAGTGGGTGTGAAGGTGCCCTAATTCACCTTTCTTCTTAACTCATTCTCTTCTCCCTATCTAGGGTTAATTTTTAATATGATCCTATGGTTGAATTAGAGGTTTCCTTCATAAACAAAATTCTGGTTTTTATTAAAGTTTCCATTTTGTGGATTTCTTTCCTAAAATCAAACTTTCTATCAATTCTCTTTTGATCAAATAAGGAAACCTAGGGTTTTTACCATAGGTTTGTATTAGGATTTAACCTTAGTTCTAATCGAACTACGTGGACTTTGATCCATGTATTTCGTTGCATGGTACGTAGGCGCTCTTCATGAGGCTCAAGTCCGTTCTAGGATCCAAGCATCCTAGGTTTATTTATGTTTTCTTTTCTTCTTTTTATTTTCTATTTTTATTTGCTTATTATGCATGGATGGATGAATGAAATATATGATATGCATGCAATTCTTGTGATGATATACTTGCTGATTTTTGTATGGAAAGACTTTAATTTAGCCCAAATGAACTGAGAGACTGAAAGGGTGACATGGGTGCCTATAGGCTTTGCCTAGAACCTTCCCATGTCATAACTTAGCCTCCGAATCCCCGATTTCTTTGGTTTTCAAAAGATTGGTTTTTGCCTTTCCTTTTTTATGGAGTCATTCAAATTGTTTTCCTAAAACAAACTATTTTTAGGGTTTTCCTTGTTTCCTTTAAAAAATAAGGTGGCGACTCCTTTCCTTTTTCTTTTTCAAACCCACTTTCTTTTCAATCCCTCGTGGGCCCAATTTCCGGGGTTCACACTTGGGACCTCATTCCAAGTTCAGTCAACAACCACAGCAACAACATCATTCAAAAAGAGCAAAGGGGCTTAAGAAAAAGTACTGTCTTTTTATTTAAATGAAATGAACTGGCATATACAGTCCCTAAAATGAAAGAAAAAAAAAAGCATAGTCAAAATGAATTAAAAAAAATACATGAATGAGGTCTAAAGCTGAAACTATGGATTATCTACAATCCAATTGGTGTTAGCCAGGTTTAGTAAGGTGTTCTCCAAATCGATCCACATCTGATCAATTTCCCGCACTTCTGCAGCATCTCGTACCTGAGAATCCATAAACTCAGCATACTCATTGTCCTTCAGCATGAGTTTTTCTTCAATTTGTTGTCGCTGATCACAGAGAAGGTCAATCTTTGAAGCCAATTGACTCCTTTCATTTTCCAACTGGAGGATTTTAACTTCAATGTTAGCTACACCTGCTTCAGCCTTGGAGATCTCTTCGAATAACGCTGTATTTTGGGATTGAAAAGCAGATATCATACTCCGAGCAGAAGTCAACTTAATTTCCTTCTCTTCTGAAGTTAAATTAGAGGCATCTCCTGTACGTCTTGAAAGGTAAATGTCTACCTGTTGCAGAAAAGACTCCATCTTTGTCACAAAGGAAGTAGCATCAACCTTGAAAGCTTCTTTGAGGACTTCTTTAATTTCAGAAGACTTCTTGCTCCACCAAGCTCTTAACTGGGAGAAACCACCCTTCATACCATGGCTCAACTCTCCTCGTAGGAATGAAGGCAATGCAGATAGTATGATCGACCTCGTGTAGTCTTGGGAGACAATTGGTTGCAAAGGTGATCCAATCATGGAAGAAAACTTTGGCATTAAGTCCCTATGTTCTTGCGCGACTGGAGGAAGCTGTGAAGTTGAAGTAGCCCCCTTACTTACTTCAAATTTGTTTGCTTCAATGATAGCTGTAACATCACCAACAGTTGGATTGAACCTAGAATCAATTTCTTCCTCATTGATATGTTGGTGCTGAGTGTCTTGCAATCCTAAGATACCACCTCCAATGCTGCTAACATCTCCCTCAAAAAACTCGTGAAACATTTCATCACCATCCTCTCCTATTGTGTCAACAAGAGCTTCAACTACGTCACATTCTTTGTTCTGAAGATCAGAAAGATTGGAAATAGTTGGTAAAGTCGTAGAGTCTGGCACTGGGGGAAAGGCTGTAAAAAAAAAAATAAAAAAAATTTTGTGAGCAAAAAAAAAAAAATAATAATAAAAAAAAAAAAGGAGAAGAATGTTCACCCGCATTCCGGGTATGAGGGGACATTTCCAAGTCAACAGTTTTGGAAGTCAAATTCTCCGTACACCCTTTGCTCCCTTGGCAAGGTGCAACCTCTTGTGATTGAAAACGATTGAAATCCTGCTCAATCACGGTTGCTCTTTCTTGACACCTTTCCTTTATTTCTCGGATTTCTTCAGCACAATAGGCATCCCCATCTGGGAATAAACTTTGTGCAGCACCAGAAGCTCGATGATTTACCCGAGTTATAAGAGGAGCATAATCACTATCATCTGACGAATGTGATGAAGTGGCTTTCACATCAACTGCACGTGCAGGTACAACTGTAGATTGTGATTTTGGTCCAATAATCTTCAATGTCTTGGCAAGAGGACGCTCCACATCAAGTAAAGCAGTCTCAGGATGACTTCGCTTCTAAAGCTTAACTTCTTTACTTGATGTTTTGCTAGCTTTGCGAATGCGTTCCCGATCAGTTTTGCCTTTGTCTAAGTCAATCTCAAATTCCTTACACTCACTAGTAAATAGAATGTGGTGATCAATGCTATCAAGCAACGGATTTGCTTCCTTCACCTACCGATCGAGATAACTCCTATCATATTGGTGCCCAATATGACTATGAGGATCAGAGATATGAAATTTTGCATAACTGAGCGTTCTTGTGAGAGACAGCCACAAGCGAAACAAGGTAATGGCATCAGCATGAAGCTCAAGAGTTGAGGGAGTCCCGGGAAGTCGTTGATGAAAACCTTGCTGACGAGCAAAACGATGTGGACTGTACATCTCCATATCATAATTCAACCTGTGACGATACGTTACATATCCGGGGCGAATACTTATCATGAATTCAAGAGTCTCTTTGGATCTCAATCCATCATCTCCTCGTAATCCAGCTACAGCTCCGTTAGAAATTGGGCACCAGCAAAAGTCTCTTTGTTCTATACCTCCTCGAATGGTCTCTCGATTCCTTTTTGCTTCTTCCTCAAAAAACAAGAAAGCATTTAAAGTTCCCTGAAATCTCCGAATTAAAGGACTATCGGTATTATGGTTGACTATGCTGTAGACATCCCGATAAAAATACAAACCAGCCCAAGCGTAGAGGAAGTGACCTGGGAAAGGAGAATTAGCAAATCCTAACTCATCATGCTGCCCCAAATAGTAATATGTTTGGGATAGACCTCTGTAAATGCTTGCCAGGATAGGAAGAGCTAAGCTGTATTCAATCCCACTAGCCATACGAGAAGCTACTTTGAAAGTAGTTGGTCGAATCACATCATCTCCAGATGGAAGTAAAAATCGACAAATCCAGAGTGCTAAATACGCTGCGATCTCTACTTCATCTTTGTCATTGCTGTCATATGTGTAGCCCAGGCGAGAAAATGGATTAGCACCTCTTTCTTTCTTGGTTGGCGCTTTCAAGCGAAAAGGCTTTATGATCTTTTTAGAAGGAAAAGGTTCTTTGTTTTTGAAATAAACTGCACCAACATTGCCCTTGTATTCTTTAAGTCGTCGGGGATCCGGAACACGATTGAAATTGGGGAACTAGAAGTCTAACCAATCTGAGTGCCTGATTCGATCTACGTTTTTCTCAAGAGTAATTAATGCAAATGCTTTGAATAGATACAAGCATGACTTGGGTAGTATTTGAGGCCCTAGTTCTATCAACTCTTCTAAACTCGAGACAACTTCCTCGTAATATTCACCAAGAATCGAAAGCCCAGTGATTTGCCGAATATCCCAAAGAGAAATGCCTATTTCACCACAACCTGTGACAAAAGTATTAGTCTCGGGACACCAAACTTCACACAAAGCGCGATACATACTTGCCGGTCTGCTGTAGTCATAAGTGGCTGAATGAATTGCCAATCCAAGGCTTTTCAAGCCTTTGTCAAGAGTAAGCTTGCTATGAATTCTTGCTGACCATTCCTAAAACCCATTTAGATACTGGATTTCTCCCCTGGCATTAAGCGTGGTGCTCCATTTTGTCAATCTCTCACTAATCTTTTGTGCAATAAAAGGCTTAGGAGTGAAAGGAATCTAGGTATGATGAGGAGGAAGACATAATGAAGGGAAACGTCCAGGTATAATTGAATCCCCGGCATGCATTTGATTTGCCATGGGGAATTCACTAATAGTAGGCATATCAAGTCTTCCTTCACGCTGTAAATCTCTACAACCAAAAGAACCTGTCATAGCTCGATTCACAGCAAGTTTCAATGTCTTCCCCATGTTAGTTGAATGAGACTTAACACGTACATGAGGAAAACATAGAAATTTTCCTTTTTGAGTTGGGTCTTCATGTTCTGTAATCCAACCTTCCGCTGGTAGACTTGCTTGAGGTCGTGAAGATTTAGAAGTGTGTTTTGAACCCGCCGCTGATGAAGATCCCATCTTTCTATTTTAAAAAAAAAAAAAAAAAAATTTGTTACATGGTGGCAATTATAAAATAAAATATATATATATATACTCGGTACAAAGTGACTCTAACTCAAGTCATCCCGGTACAAAGTGACTACGTCCTAAGTTGTCTGGTACAAAGTGACTCTAACTCAAGTCGCCCCGGTATAAAGTGACGTCATCCCAAGTTGCCCGATACAAAGTGATTCCAATTGAAGTCGCCCCAGTATAAAGTGACTCCATTTCAACTTGCTTGGTACAGAGTGACTACGTTCCAAATTGCCTGGTACAAAGTGACTCTAACTCAAGTCGCCCCGGTACAAAGTGACCACGTCCTAAGTCGTTCGGTACAAAGTGACTACGTCTCAAATTGCCCGATACAAAGTGACTCTAACTCAAGTCGCCTCGGTACAAAGTGACGACGTCCCAAGTTGCTCGGTACAAAATGATTCCAATTAAAGTCGCCCTGGTATAAAGTGACTCCATTCCAACTTGCTTGGTACATAGTGACTACGTCTCAAATTGTCCGGTACAAAATGACTCTAACTCAAGTCACCCCGGTACAAAGTGACGACGTCCCAGGTTGCCCGGTACAAAGTGATTCCAATTGAAGTCGCCCCGATATAAAATGACTCCATTCCAACTTGCTTGGTACATAGTGACTACGTTCCAAATTGCCCGGTACAAAGTGACTCTAACTCAAGTCGCCCCGGTACAAAGTGACCACGTCCTAAGTCGTTCGGTACCAAGTGACTACGTCCCAAATTGCCCGGTACAAAGTGATTCCAATTGAAGTCGCCCCGGTATAAAGTGACTCCATTCCAACCTGCTTGGTACAAAGTGAGTACATTCCAAATTTCCTAGTACAAAGTGACTCTAACTCAAGTCGCCCCGGTACAAAGTAACGACGTCCCAAGTCGTTCGGTACAAAGTGACTATGTCTCAAATTGCCCGGTACAAAGTGACTCTAACTCAAGTCGCCCCGGTACAAAGTAATTCCAATTAAAGTTGCCCTGTTATAAAGTGACTCCATTCCAACTTGCTTGGTACAAAGTGACTACGTTCCAAATTGCTTGGTACAAAGTGACTCTAACTCAAGTCGCCCCAGTGCAAAGTGACTACGTCCCAAATTGCCCAATATAAAGTGACTCTAATTCAAATCACTCAGTACAAAGTGACCACATTCCAAATTGTTCATCACAAAGTGTGTCATGCCAAGCAAATTGATAGCCTGACTCAAGGTGAGTACGATTATTCTTCCCAAAAAAAAAAA
The DNA here is from genome assembly GCA_039720395.1 of Liquidambar formosana. NCBI lineage: Eukaryota > Viridiplantae > Streptophyta > Magnoliopsida > Saxifragales > Altingiaceae > Liquidambar > Liquidambar formosana. The sequence goes on along the minus strand of CM077828.1, from coordinate 17,096,338 downwards.
AAAAAAAAAAAAAAAAAAAGGGGAGGGTGGGCCAAAGTGAATTCATAGGATTATTCTCACAGTGATTTTCACATAGTCTATTGTGATTATTTATTCTTCAAAAAAAAAAAAAAAAAAAAAGAAAAGGGCGAAGTGAACTCACGTTGGCTTTCACATAAGCCTATTCTAATTATTTATTCTTTGTCCTTAATTGTTTATGTATTTTCAAAAGTTATATATATATATATTAAAAAAAGAAGGGGGAAAAGAAGAAGGAATCTTCCTTCACGTAGTGAGTCTACTGGCAGAAAAGTAAAAAATGAGAAAAAATGGTGTACATGTTTACCTTTTTTGTTGGTTTGTGTTGAAGAAGAGTCAACTTGACTTGATATAGGGAGACATGCTCTTCAACTTCAGAAAGCAGGTAAAACTACACTTCCTTCAGCTGAAATACAATGGACTAAAAGAGACTAATAGTTTCTTTTTACCACCGTATTTATAAGAGTAAAATTCTGCAAGGATTTTATATTGACTTGGAGTCCTTAATGAATTTGACTTCTGTATGGATTACCAAGGATATAATTCCACATATCCTCACATATGGTATATTCATAAGCCTTTCTCTTAATTGGATAATTCGATACTTATTCACCTATACTAAAGTATTTAGGCAAAACAAGTATTGAAGGGGCATTTGTAGACATCAAAATAATTATAATAATTAAATTGGACCCCAAACTATTTCAAGCCCAATAATATCAAGTCTTTAATATCAAGCTACACAATGGCCATCCTGTGGTAGTGAAGGTCTTAAAGGAAACCAAGGGGAACGGAGAAGATTTTATTAATGAGGTTGCAAGCATTGGTAGGACTTCATGTTAATGTTGTGACTCTTTTGGGATTTTGTCTTGAGGGTCATAAACGAGCTCTCATCTACGAGTTCATGCCCAATGGATCGCTTGACAAGTTCATATACAATGAAAATTCTTTGAAGACTGGTTAGCACTTGGGATGGGAAAAATTGCACCAACTTGCAATGGGGATCGCTCAAGGACTGGAGTAATTACACTGTGGGTGCAACAAAAGGATCTTTCATTTTGACATAAAACCTCATAACATCCTTCTTGATGAAGACTTTTGCCCAAAAATCTCTGATTTTGGGCTTTCTAAACTATGTCCTGGGAAAGAAAGTATAATATCAATGTTGGAAGCTAGAGGCACTATTGGATATATTGCCCCAGAAGAATTTAGTAGAAACTTTGGTGGAGTATCACACAAATCTGATGTCTATAGCTACGGAATGATGGTTCTAAAAAAGGTTGGAGGAAGAAAGAACATCGATGTTGGAGGTAGTGAGATATACTTTCCGCATTGGGTTTATAGGCATCTTGAGCTTGATAATAATTTAAGATTGCAGGAGGATATGAGTGAAGAGGAAAATATAATTGTGAAGAAGATGATATTAGTGGGTTTGTGGTGTATACAAACAAATCCATCAAATAGGCCATCCATGAGTGAAGTGACGAATATGTTAAGAAGGAAGCATTCAAAGCTTGCAAATACCCCCAAAACCGTATTTGTCTTCTCCTCCAAGATCACAAGCAAATTCTTCCACTCTTTCCATAGCATCAGTGTCATAATAATGTAATTCTATGATGTTACAAGGGTTATTTTTTATTTTATTATTATTATTTTTTATTTTTTCTGGTGTGTGATTTGTATGGATTAGTGAATGATAGTCAATCACAAATGCTGAGTATTCACACATTTTATTTGTTTTTGGGCTGCTAATTGAGGCCATTATTTCACTGTCATTTTCTGTTCATGTAAATTCATATAAGCATATCGAGCTTTTCAATCTTATTTTAAAATCAGGTTCCATTTGTTTTAAAAGGAGTTGGCCCATGAATGGTAGTATTTTTACTTTTAGGTTTTCTAACAAGTCCTTCACATCTCAATGCTTTGTTGATTTGGGTGCATTTCTTGCCCCTGGAGATAATTTGATCGAGTGACCATGAGTCAGGCCAAACATAGAGTGAGGAGTTCATCAACACCAGAAGTATTGAGTGGAAACTTTGGTGGAGTCTCGTAAGTCTGATGTCTACAGTTATGGAATGATGGTTCTAGAAATGGTTGGAGGAAGAAAGAGCACCAATGTTGGACATTGCTCCAGTGCTGGGTTTATAAGTGCCCTGAGCTTGATAACTATTTAAGATTGCTTGGCAATATGACTGAAGAGGAAAATCTAATTGTGAGGAAGACGGTATTAGTAGGATCATGGTGTAACCAGAGTGTATGGGGCTCTGTGCTAGCCATCAATGGCATTGTCTCCCACCTTCCCTATACAATCCAGAATGGGACCACCCCTTTGAGTCAACTCACTTTTGATTGAGCTCTCACTAGTTTTGAGCCATGACAATGAGCCTCTTCACAAATGAAATTGCCCCAAGTCTGTTTGTGATTCGGCCAAAATATCAGTTTGCCGAGCACCATCAGTCGGCGATGATTTTTTGGCCAAAGATCTGGGCCATAAACATTACCATTAACATGGTTTTCCAAATTTTTGGTTCCAGATGAAGGATCTTGATTACTAACAACTTATGCCTGAGATTCACCTTAATCCAAGGCAAATCAAGACCAGAAAAATTAGTCACATATTTAAACCTACAGTAAGACATTCATCTATAGGCCTTGGAAGGCAAATCTCAATCATATAATGCCATTAAGATTTTACCAATAACATTATTTCCTCATATTCCAACTTGTATCTTTCTATATAATGCCAACAAGATTTTACCAATGTTGATTCCATTATGACACATGGGAAGTGTGTTGCCTGGGTTCCTTCGTTTCCTTCCTTTCTCTTTGTTTTCCATCTTGGCTTAAGCTATTGCTGGATAAGCCATTATTTCACCATATTCTCAAAGAATTCCCCTTTTTTTTCCCTTTTTTTCTTTTGTTGGGTTGAGCACTTATATTTTTTTGGGTTTATTTCATCAAATATTAGTTGATGTAAAGTAGACAGTAACATTACTGGAGAATGAAAATTAGTCGTGTCAATACTTTTAAAAAGAAAAAAAACAATTAAAAACTAAGAAAAAGAAGTCAGAGTGCAATCCAAGGCAAACATGGATATGATATCTTTCTAAGTTCTGAGGTATCGTAGGCAAATTTCAACCCATTTTTCTCATGAAAGATTCATAGTCCAAGTCAACAGCCATCTCTCTCAGTCTCTATGAAAATTCTAAGCAGCTTACTTTTCTAATGGTGGAAGAACTTTCCTATCACTTTCCTCTGAATATTATTATTATTATTATTGATAAATCCTCTGAATATTACAATGCTGCACATTGCCCACTAGGTGTTCTTCCTCGTGTTCTTATCAAATGAATGCCCATGAGCTCTTCCCGTCATTCCTTCTACGCTTTGCCATCACCTTCTTTTTCATCTTTAATATGATTACCACATCTTACAGTGTGGGCAATGAATCGGAGTGCAGTCATCTTTACGGGTGCGGAGACATTCAAAACATTAGGTATCCTTTTTGGGGAAACGTTAGACCCCACTTCTGTGGTCTCCAAGGGTTCGAGCTCAAGTGCATAAATGGTGAATACCCCATTATAGATATTGATACACAGTTTCCGCATACTAGATATCAATGAATCTCATCATACCATGAGGATTGCTCGAATGGACTTGTGGTACGATATTTGTCCTGTGCAATTCCGCAACACTACCCTCAATTACACTCTCTTTGATTACACACGTAACGATAGGAACCTAAGCTTATTCTATGGTTGCCCCTCCGAGATTTGGCTGAATTCATCGGTAAGTAACAATTTTACATGCCCCAGAGATGGAAGAGAGATTGGTGCTTTCTACGCAGACGAATCATTCCAAGAACTTCACATTCCAATGCTTGAGACATGCGACATCAGCCTCACAGTTCCAATTCTTCCAACGGCTCTTGAGGAACTCAATGGTAAGAGGGCAACTCTACAAGAAGCTTTGAGGCAGGGGTTTGATGTGGAGTACAATATTGACCAAGATGCGTGTAGCGCTTGTGTGGATTCTGGAGGGATATGCGGAGCATCTAATTCCACTTCGGCCTTCATATGCTATTGCGGAAATCAATCTGAGCCACTTTCATGTCGAGCCTCAAGTATGTATCAGTTTCCCCTGTTTTGACAAGGTTCTTTTTTAGTTATGCAGAGCACATTTCTTGTGTTTTTAGGCATAAGCCTCATCATGGCCATGGCATAGTCTTTGGGGAAATTATGGGTGATCAAGAACCATAAGATTTAATTTGAATGGGCCATGGAATGAATTTGGAGGGAAAAAAATATCAAGTTCTTGAGAAAAGAAACTTCTGCGGTGGGTTTAAATTCCATTAAGATCCTGGTATTTTTTATGAACCTCCCCGTTTGCTGTTATTAGCTCATAGTTCTGGTGTTTTTGTTTTTAGGCCTTGAGCCTTACCCAAAAAAAAAAAGAAGGGGGTATATTTTCCCATAAGATAAACAGTAATCACAGCAATGTGGTTGAGTTCATTTTAAGCCATCATCCTGCAGGCTCCAATTCAATATCTTGTTACACCAGTATAGCTTAATTTTCTATATTTTCTTTCCATCTAAGCATCTCCAATGCATTTGTCATCCTGCAGGCTCCAGAAACAAATTGTCAACACGTCTAATAGGTAACATGCCTTTGATACCAGATACTCTTTCTCCTTTTTCTTTTTTCTTTCCCCAATTTCTATTTCTATATCTATTTCCTCCTTCATGGCTGTAATACTCATAGAACTATATATCACTTGCAATAATAGTCTTGATTTAATATCCATATGTTTCTTTTGCACTGCATGACTCACCTCTTACTTTGGATATGGGCATTGGCAGTGCAACAATTGGAATATTGTTGATCATTGGCATCACTATTTGTTGCTTTAGAAGGAAGGGCTTATCATTTTCAATGGCCTTTTGGTGGGGGAAAACGAGGAATGATCAAAATGTTGAGGCCTTTATAAGGCATCACAGATCTTTGGCTCCAAAAAGATATAGCTATTCAGATATCAAGAAAATTACCAACTCCTTTAAAGATAAACTAGGTCAAGGAGGTTTTGGAATGTATACAAAGGAAAGCTGCCCAACGGCCATCCTGTGGCAGTGAAGGTCCTGAAGGAATCCAAAGGGAATGGAGAAGATTTTATTAATGAAGTTGCAAGCATTAGTAGGACATCTCATGTTAATGTTGTCACTCTTTTGGGATTTTGTCTTGAGGGTCATAAACGAGCTCTCATCTATGAGTTCATGCCCAATGGATCACTTAACAAGTTCACATACAATGAAAATCCTTTGAAAAATGGTCTGCACTTGGGATGGGAAAAATTGCATCAAACTGCAATTGGGATTGCTCAAGGACTTGAGTAGTTACACCGTGGGTGCAACACACAGATCTTGCATTTGGACATAAAACCACATAACATTCTTCTTAATGAAGAATTTTGCCCAAAGATCTCTGATTTTGGGCTTGCTAAACTATGTTATACGAAAGAAAATACGATATCAATGTTGGAAGCTAGATGGATTATTGGGTACATTGCCCCTGAAGTAATTTTTAGAAACTTTGGTGGGGTTTCACACAAGTCTGATGCGTGTAGCTATAGAGTGATGGTTCCAGAAATGGTTGGAGGAAGAAAAAACAACGATGTTGGAGGTCGCACCAATGAGATATACTTTCCACATTGGGTTTATAAGCATCTTCAGCTTGAAGACAATTTAAGATTGCTGGGCGTTATGTCTAAAGAGGAAAATACAATTGCGAGGAAGATGACATTAGAGGGTTTTTGGTGTATACAGACAAATCCATCACATAGGCCATCCATGAGTGAAGTGATGAATATGTTAGAAGGAAGCATTGAAGCCTTGCAAATCCCCCCAAAACCTTTCTTATATTCTCCTCCAAGATCACGAGAAAATTTTTCCACCTTTTCCCTCCCATCAACCTCGACATAATAATGTAATTCTAGAGTATTGTTAAATATTATTCTCTAGTGTTTGATTTGTGGGACTAGTGAATGATAACAACTCAGAAAAATTGTCACCCATTTTATTTGTTTTTGAGGTGCTAATTCCTCTATTTTACTTGTCATTTAATTGTTCAACCAAATTCATATGAGCAGATTGAGTTTTTCAATCTTATTCCTATGAACTTTAAACCACCCATCTGGGGATATTCTATATAACCCATGATTTAATAATTCTATATGATTTGATAAACAGGACACCCCCTGTTTAATAATTCTATATGATTTAAAATAACTTGGTGTCCGTGAGACTAAATATTTTGGCTCATGTGGACCTGGCCTAGACAAACCCTCAATTTTGTCCAATAATGCTCCTGAAGCTGAAATTTCCAATGCCCTTAAATCTGTGACAGTTCTCCACTTATAACATGTCAGTATTGCTTAAAGTGGTAGCCTACAGAGTAGTTGAATTACAATTACACTCACCATGCTGCATAAGTGATCTTGTATCTGTCAAATTTGAGTGTATTTATTCTTTCGAAGTATTTCTCTTAGAAAAGAAAATTAGTTGGATCATTACAGAAATAAACATCGTTATCTACAAGTTTTCTTCAATTTTACACTGATATAAATTTAACTAAGAATTGAAATTACATGTAGGGATTGATGGCAAATTTCATCGGCTGAATCCATAATTTTAAAAATATGTTTTCATCTACTATTTTCAGTGTTTAAATGAAGGGTCTGAGGGGTTATATCATATTGTTTTATTCTTAAGGAGGCACTGCACTATAAATATTTGACCAGCAAAATTCAACAAGGGGTGTGAGGTGCATGGAAGATGAGGGATGGTTTAGACTCCAATTGCTGGGTAATGGAACAAGAAGGAATTGCTATGAAAATCAAGCTTAAAAGGAGTTGGTCATGACTGCAGCCTGCGGGGACTATTTTTATTTTATTTTTCTTTGTTGCTAGAATAAGGAAGAGTAAAAATTTAGATTTCATGGAAAATAAGGAATAAGAATTCGAAAATAAGTGATGTTGCTAGAATCATTTCAGCTCTTTCAGGTCAATACTTGGTAACCCTTGGCAAGTGGAGTCCATCTTGGAAGACATTAAATCAGCGGCTACAGTTCAATTCCATACCTAATTAATTTGGACTTTTCCTACGTGCCTAGGCATTAGGCAAGCTAATATAGCGGTCCATTAATTATCTTGCATCAATTGATTTTGATACGTCCCCAGGAAAAAAATTTAAAAAGATGTCAAGAAAGAAAATGAAAGAAATAGTTCTTCAGACAGGTGGGAAAAGTTTTCTCTCCTTTAATTTGCCCTTTAAGAGCATCTCCAAAGGTACTAGTTATTTTTTTACTACTATAGTTAGTAAAATTATTATTTTTTTTAAATAGCCCGCTAACTATCCAAGTGAGTACTCTAAAGATACTAGTTTTTTTTTTTTTTTTGGTTGAGCTATTTCAAAATTTTTATTAATAATATTTCTTTTTTTAATCATTTGGTAAAGAGATAAAAAGGGAATGATGCATGAAAAAAGGATAAGTGTTACTTTTTTAACTAAAAATAGTTTAGCTAACGAATGTTTGCTAACTAAATGTAGTTAGCCGAAATAAAAATAACTAAAATAGCTAACCATATAGTTAACCCCTTGGAAAAGAAAAAAAAAGTGATTTGACTAACTAAAATAAGTAAGGGGTTGGATAGCTAACCGAGATGCTTCAAATCCTCTGCTAAAGAAAATGTTGCGCTCAGATTGCATACGGGTGTTTTTGTCAATTTATGAAGTACCCTCAGATATTTATGCTGAGTTTGGAGTTTGGTAATAGGGATGGACAAGTTTGTTTGTGTTTTTGTTTTTTAATTTTTTTGATAGAAGAAGAAGAACTTTATTCATAGATAATAAAGATGCAGCTAAAATTAAATGTTCAGGAAGCTCCAAAAAAATATTAAGAAACCCTTTCCTAGCCATAACAGCAAGATCATATCATGAGCTTCCTAAACCTCCTTACGAGTAACTTTACAAAAATGACAGATTTTAAAGTTAGAAAGAACAGAGAGTAATTCAAAGTAGAGTGTCCTAATATTAGCGAAAACTTCCAAGTTTACCTGCCAGTTGTTTTACCAAAGTTTAAGAGGAAAGGAAATTAAGGTAAGAGGAATAGAATTTCTAGGGTGGCGATATTGCTAGAGTACAATAGGTTGAATGGATGAAATACCCTTTAAAGCCAAAATGAGCAAAATACCCTTTTCCCTGCCGGTGAACTCATCCAGACCCCAATACCTCTCTCTCTCACACCCTCTGCTGTCGATCTAGCTGCAACTAATCCCCACTCCATCTCTCTCCTTTCCCCTTCGACTAGGATCTTCCACCTGCAACAACAAATTAAACGAAAAGATGAACGATGTGGTGGCGTGGGAAAGAAAGAAGCGGTGACGATTTTGAAGAAGTTCTCCGAAGAAGGAGAAGACGAGCCAGAATGCTTTTTTCTTTTCATTCTATGCTTTCTAAACGAACTTACCACCCATAGCCATAAGCCAAGTGCCATTAGAATATTAGACCAACACCCCAGTGGTCCACAGAGGCCAATCACGTGTATTTTTCTCAACCCCGGCAATTGGGTTTGTCAGTTTGTGACTGTATATATTGAATGGAAATTTAATAAAATGGGTATTTTTTTCCATGGTTCCGTTGAATTTCTCATGGGCCATTTGGGAACTTGAAAGAATGAATGGGACTAGGTTTAGTGTATAATTGTTATTCTCTTTGTTCTTAATTTTTAAAAAACACGTTTTTTTAGGAGATCTTATTAAATGCTTTCATATTAACATATAGTTTTCAACATTCCAATTTTACCCTCAAGTGTGCAAAACATTGTAAAAAAACAGAATACCCTTTTAAGGGTATTTTAGGAAATCAAATATAAAAAATCATTAACTGTTTTAATGTGACAATAATTTTAGAACATCCCAAAAAAGAAAATATGTAGGCCACTTAAATTGGAACGGAGCAAATATCTAGTTTTTAAATAAATAAATTCACAGTTGATTTGACAAAAACTGTATTTATACCTTATTTTCAGAATAAAATTAAACTATTTAACAAGAGAGAGACCAAACATTGTGAAAACAAAACTTGTTAGACTTATCTTTAACTGACGAGATTTTCAAGTTTTCCAAACAACCCCTTAGTATTGTAGCACCCATAGTCTAAGTGCGCCAGCCCCACCCTCACCCCCACCCCCACGCCTCTCTCTTTCTCTCTCTCTCTCTCTCTCTCTCACACATGAAAATTCTACCAAGCTTCACTTGACCATTTTAAAAGAAAGAAGAACTATTCTATGTGGTTAATTTTCTGGGAACTAACCATGCTCTCACCTGACTAGTTTCCTTTGACTATTTATTCTGCGTCATAAACATCCCTCACCAAACCACATAATCCATCTCCCACCAAATGGTATTCCATGAGTTATTTCCAATGGAAGCTCAACTCCTCCCACTGTCCCTTGTACTACAGTACTTCATTACCATCTTCTTCATCTTCATCGCCCTTCCGGCATCTTACTGTATCGACGATCAACAGTTTGTGAATTGCAGTGATTCCTTCAATTGCGGAAGAATACAAAATATTGGGTTTCCTTTCTGGGGAAATAATAGACCCCAATACTGCGGCTACCAAGCATTCCAGCTCGACTGCCCAGATGGTGATGATGATCACCCTCTTATAGCTATTGAGGGGCTGACATTCCATCTACTAGCTATCAATCAATCTGCTCCTTATATGATTAGGATCGCGCGAACGGATTTCGTGCTACCGGGTTGTCCTGCCAAGTTCGTTAACAACACTCTCAATAAATATCTTTCCCAACGCAATAATCCAAACTTGAGAAGCCTCTCCTTATTTTATGGTTGCCCGTCGGACGTTTTGTTGAAGGTTCCCTATAGTTTTAAGTGCACAATTGACGGTAGGGTGAGTGGTGCTTTCTACGAAAGCAAACATTGGGTAATTCAACCTCCAAACCTTGCAGCATGCAGCATCAATATCCAAGTTCCGGTTACTTAAATGGCTTTTGACCTGATCTGGAATGGACACATATCAGTGCTAGATGCCGTGGTTGAAGGATTTGAAGTAGAGTATACTGTGAACCGCGATATTTGTTTGAAATGCGTGGAGTCGGGTGGGATATGTGGATCTGACTCCACTTCGCTCCAATTTCGCTGCCTTTGCCCCGACCAGCCTCATTCTCTCACATGTCGAAGTGGTATGCATATTTTCCCTCCCTTCCCTCTCCTTTTTTTTTTTGGCCTTTTTTTCGCACTATATATACAACTAGTTGTTAATCCGTCATTTGCACGGAAAAATAGTGAAATAATAGTTGAAAAGATCGAAAAAAAATTGGAGAGTGTAAGGCTCATGAAAAATAAAAAATATAATAGTTGTTTATATTGTTATATGATAAAAATTGAGAGTTGTTATTAAATAAAAAAAAATTGTTTTTAGAATTTTTTTTAACATGAAAATGATAGACAATTAGACAAAAATATATATAGACTTGTGAGAAAAGCAGAATAATATAAAATTATTTTTTTAAAAAAAGAAATGCCTTATTTTTTTCATATGTATATCAAATTAAGACAACTTGACTATAACTGAAGGTTGATTAGAGGTTGGTTCTTTCTAATGTTTTCCGATAGTGGGGAAATAAAGAATTGATAAATAAAGGTTAGTTGTTTCTAGTGTTTTCCAACATGAGAAAATAGAAAATTAAGAATAAAGAATTAAATTAATAAAACCTTGTTATAATTTTCAAAGAACAATCTATCCATATTTTTAATTATGTTTGTAGTTTTTTCTCACTTTTGTAGTAGTTCAATGCATGTAAGGAGTAGAGAAAATATAAAAAATTGTATTTACAGTTATTTATTTTTCATTTGTTTATGGAAAGTATTAGGATCTTCTTAATTTTTTTTTTGTGGGGGGGGGGGGGGGGGGGGGGTTATTGGAGGCTATTTATTTTTCATTTGTTTAGTTATGTTACACTTCATAAATAAATAAATAAATAATTGTTTAGTTATGTTACAAATTAGGGAAAGTACCAATTTTTTTTTTTCCTCTTGTTGGGTTAATGGTGGCTTGCCTAGTAGAAGAGGAATAAGAATAAGTATCATAATTTCGTATTTTTATTTTTCATTGGTTTGGTTTTGTTGGAGATTAAAATGTATGAGTTTCAAGATGAAGGATAATAGTTTTGTTTTAAAAAAAAAAAAATACCCAAAAAAGAAGAAAACAAATACAAATGCAATGTATTCAGGTCACTTTTGATCTTTTCAGGCCTATATCAAAAAATAAAAAAGCATTGAAAGTAATTAATAAATAAATTTACCGGTGATAGATTGAAAAACATTTTTCCAATACTTTTTGTTGGGAGACAAATATAGGAATTGTGAAAGGGACAACAATAGGAATCCCAATTGCGAGAAATTACATTTTGGTAATTACTTCCCAATGAATTATCAAATATAAGAAGTTAGTAGTCATTTTGAAGCATGTATATAGTTAATTTGTAGCAAGTTGACAACCAATACTTTTTATTTGGTATTTTATTGAGAAGGGGTCACCAAAAGGTAATTTCTACAATTATTAAAAGGCAGTAAAGGAGAAAGCATCTTTGGGTGAGCACTTTCCTAACTAAATACCAACAAAGAAATCAGTTGTCAATGTACTACAAATTAGTTGTCAACTTCGTAGAATATGACTACTAATGGCCTTGTTTTGGTATTACTCTAAGAAATGAACACCAAAAAGTAATTTTGTCAAAAAATGATATATTGACATGGCGAAACGAGAGCTGAGAACTGTGTTCTCTCAGCTTCCGTTTTATATAGATAGTATAGATTGCTTGCATAAATAAGATCACGTGAATGGCACAATCCCATTTAAATAACCAAAAGAAAAGAAAAATGAAAAAATCTAATCAAAACTTGTGTTGTAAAACTAAGAATTTAGAACTATAATGAGGAGAATAAATTTCTCATTCATCTTCTTTCTCTTCTTTCTCTCCAAATACACATTTCTTCATTCTCTCCAAAAATACATTTCTTCTTTCTCTCCTAATACCTCTTCTCTTCTTTCTCCCCTTCCCCTTTTATCTTTGTTTGCATTTATTCCTCATGATGGGATTACCTAACCCACTTATGATGGTGTTCCCATTATCACAAAGTGGAGGGGGTGTGGACATCCACTCAATGTCCACTCAATGTTTAATATTCATAACACTCCCCCTTGGATGTCCACCAAACTAAGATAATGTGCCTCGTTAAAACCTTACTAGAAAAATCCAGCGGGAAAAAACTAGTGAAGGAAAAAGAGTACAACATTTTTGTAAATCTTAGAGTGGTGTTGGACGCACTAAAGAAACTGCCTCATTAAAACCTTGCCAGGAAAACCCAATGGGACAAAACCTAGGCGAAGGAAAAAGAGACAGCGTGCATATGTCCAAAAATGAATACTCCCCCTGATAAGAAGATAAGTATCAACTTAACTGATCGCAAATCCGACGCATTCCAATGCCATATACCAATTTCTTGAATGTTGACGATGGTAAGGCCTTGGTGAATAAATCCGCAAGATTTTCAGTGGAACGTATTTGCTTCACATCAATTTCATGCCTCTGCTGGAGTTCATGAGTGTAGAAGAACTTTGGTGAAATGTGTTTGGTTCTATCACCTTTGATGTACCCTCCTTGAATTTGTGCAATACATGCAGCATTATCTTCATAAATTGTTGTTGGCATACCTTTAATCAAAGGTAACCCACATGTGTCTCGAATGTGATGGACTACAGATCTTAACCATACACATTCACGACTTGCTTTATGGAGTGCAAGTATCTTAGAGTGATTAGAAGATGTAGCAATTAAAGTCTGCTTTGTAGATCGCCAAGAGATCGCTGTATTGCCACATGTAAATACATACCCTGTTTGTGAGCGAGCTTTGTGAGGATCAGAAAGGTATCCAGAATCTGCATATCCTTCTAAACAAGGACCACGGGCTAATTCCTTTGAGTAAAATAAACCTATATCTGTAGTTCCACGAAGGTAGCGTAAAATATGTTTAATACCATTCCAGTGTCGTCGAGTTGGAGCAGAACTGAATCTTGCTAATAAGTTGACTGAAAATGCTATATCAGGCCTAGTGCATTGTGCTAAATATAACAAAGCACCTATTGCACTAAGATATGGTACTTCAGGACCAAGTAGCATTTCATTATCTTCTTTGGGACGAAATGGATCTTTCTTAATATCAAGAGATCGAACCACCATGGGAGAACTTAGTGGATGCGCTTTATACATATTAAAACGTTTCAATACCTTTTCGGTATAAGCTGATTGATGGATAAGAATTCCATTTGATTTATACTCGATCTGCAGGCCGAGACAATATTTTGTTCTCCCTAAATCTTTCATCTCAAATTCTTTTTTTTTCAAATATTCAGCAGCTTTCATGAGCTCTTCAGGAGTCCCAATTAAATTTATATTATCAACATAGACTGCAATGATGGCGAATCCAGATTCTGATTTCTTTATAAATACACAAAGGCATATAGGATTATTAATATATCTTTCTTTAACTAAGTACTCACTGAGATGATTATACCACATTCTTCTAGATTGTTTTAATCCATACAAGGATCGTCTCAGTTTAATTGAGTACATATTTCGTGGTTGTGATGTATTTGCTTCAGGCAATTTGAATCCTTCAAGGATCTTCATATATATATATGCATCTAACTTTCCATATAAATATGCAGTAACTACGTCCATAAGACTCATGTCAAGTCCTTCTGAGACTGACAGACTAATTAAATATCGAAATGTAATGGCATCCATTACAGGTGAATATGTTTCTTCATAATCAATCCCAGGTCTCTGCAGGAAACCTTGTGCTACTAAACGAGTTTTATATCTGACGATCTCATTTTTATCATTACGCTTTCTTACAAACACCCATTTGTAACCCACGGGTTTCACATCATTGGGTGTTAGGACTACAGGTCCAAATACTTTACGTTTTTCTAGCGAATCCAATTCTGCTTGGATTGCTTCTTTCCACTTTGACCAATCAGGTCTACTGTGACATTCGTCTACAGTGCGTGGTTCGAGATCATCATCATCTTTCGAAATTTCAGTAGCTACTGCGAAAGAAAATACATCATTAATAACCACTTCTGAGCGATCCCACAATTCTTTTGTACATGTATAGTTTATGAAAATTTCTTCATTTCCATGTACATATGCCTCTTTATTGTTTTCTGTCTCTTTAAGGACATTTTCCTCTTCAAGAGTTATTAAATCAGAATTTGTGAGAATATTTATTTCTTATTCAATAGCCTCTTCCGGAGTACTATTTTCTATATTTTGTTGCCCTTTTATTTTCCTCTTCCGGGGAACTAAATCTTTTGAACCCAGGGGTCTACCACGCTTCAGGCGTGTAGTAGATGATTCATTTGCTGCAATAATAATAGACTTACCAATTGGTACATTGATCTTTGCTGGTGTACCAATAGATGATTCATTAATAACCACTTCTGAGCGATCCCACAATTCTTTTGTACATGTATAGTTTATGGAAATTTCTTCATTTCCATGTACATATGCCTCTTTATTGTTTTCTGTCTCTTCAGGGACATTTTCCTCTTCAGGAGTTATTAAATCAGAATTTGTGGGAATATTTATTTCTTGTTCAATAGCCTCTTCCGGAGTACTATTTTCTATATTTTGTTGCCCTTTTATTTTCCTCTTCCGGGGAACTAAATCTTTTGAACCCAAGGGTCTACCACGCTTCAGGCGTGTAGTAGATGATTCATTTGCTGCAATAATAGTAGACTTACCAATTGGTACATTGATCTTTGATGGTGTGTTTGCAGCCGGTATATAAGACTTATTTATTTTTGCTGCGTCTGTAAATGCATCAGGCATTTGATTAGCAATCTTCTGAAGATGAGTGATCCTCTATACTTCAGTTTCACATTGAGCAGTACGTGGATCAAGATAGGACAAAGATGGTACATTCCAAGAAAGTTCATGTCGTTCTTCTATCAGTGGATTTCCTCCTCCTAACGACGGGAACTGTGTTTCATCAAAATGACAATCTGCAAATCTTGCTGTAAAAACATCACTTTGTGAGTTTGGGTGTGTGAATTCTTACCATACTGTGATTACCATCCCTTACCATCATTGTGATTATGTTAAAGTATAAAGATCTTTATGTTAGAGCACTTCTGGTGCGCTACCACATGTGTTTCAATTGTGCTTATAATCGTATAGAAGAGAAAATATTTAATATGAGCTTCTACCCCAAAATCATAGAGGTAATATAAAGATATTCCTCATTTCCATTGTTAATGGTTTCAATATGATAACTATTTACGATGTAAATTTTAAAAACTCAATAAATTTCTTCTACTTCTGGTAGAATATAAAGAATTGTCAACATAAATTTTTGTTCTTTTTGGCAATATTATATTTGCTCTTCTGGAACCTTCAATTAGGTTAGATGAACCTCATATGGTATTGACAATAGTTTTGAATAATGATAAATATTGGAAATTTAATGATTGTGTGAGTTATAGCACTGTCTTCCAGACATACATTTTTAACAATCATCTTGAAATTAGATCTGCAATATCATATTGCAATTCATATTTGATTTCCCGTATACTAGTTTATAAATTATGCTTGTTTTCAGGTGAGTATATAGGGGAACATATATTCACTAGATATAGACGTGAAGTAATTAGTACACCTACAATAGTACTTACAAGGCAAGAAATATTAAAATATTTTCACAATCTTGCCACTCTGTTCAGTGTATTGTCACATTTTGGTATCTTGAAAATATTTATCTATATAAGATTTTGCAATAAATCGATCATTTTCAAAAGAATCAAATATCAAAAGAATTATGGTCACAAATATTTAATTTCAATGGTCATCAAATTTAATAATGAAATGGTTTTGATAATAATCAAAAAAATTGTCCAACAAATAATTTCAAACTCATAAATCAAAATTGATTGTTATCACGTAGTAAGTAAAACCAATTTACTTGTTTTATAAAGCTTTATGACCATTTTTTTTTTTTTAATATGATAGAGAAAATAATTCCATATTGATACATATGCCAAGGTATCTTTACCACGGTTAGAGTAACTTACCCAAAGCACTAGTACTTCTCCAATGGCAGAATAGAATTAATAGATAGCCTTTCATCAATTCTTCAAGGTTTGCTTAGGCAATTGGCACTATTGGAAGTGCCTTTAATTAAACTAACGCATGCCAAAATGGGGCTAGGATTCTTAATGAGCTGCAGAGACAATCTCCAGTTGGTCTCTCTAGTTCTCAAAATGCTACTAATAAGTAGCAAAAAATCTGTAATCTGCTCCAAGTACAATGACCAAATCTGAAATTTTAGTGAAAACAATTTGTGATGCGTATAAATGAATTTTTATATGTTCAATCCAAAAAGGAATGGGTTTTGGGGTTTATATCACTTAAAAGTATATCAAATGTACTTTGTAACCTCAAAATTTGGTAGAGAAATACCTAGCAAAACCCATTCAAAAATATTTTTCAATATTGAGTTAGTGCTGTCTAGCAGAAATCCCAGATTCAGGTGTACCACGAAATAATTACGCAAAAAATATCAAATGGTCACCCAATGACACGAAAATTGGTAGGATGTTAGCCCAACAAGTCAGTGACAAAATCCAATTCGTTTCATCTCAAAATCATAACTAGAACTAAAGTTATGAATTAAATGGTAAAATGGGTTCATACTGTCAACACAGTATAACACACAAAACCTCAACTATGTATTTACTTAAAACACTTATCTCGTAGGTTTATTCTATAAACTAATGCTTATTTCTTCAGTGTCATTCCACTTCTAGTGGTTTGGTATTTTATTTTTCCACACCAAATATATTCATTCCACTTCTGGTGGTTTGATATTTTATTGCTCCACTTCTAGTGGTTTGGTATTTCATTAATCCACTTCTAGTGGTTTGGTATTTTATTTTTCCACACCAAATATATTCATTCCACTTCTGGTGGTTTGATATTTTATTGCTCCACTTCTAGTGGTTTGGTATTTCATTAATCCACTTCTAGTGGTTTGGTATTTTATTTTTCCACACCAAATATATTCATTCCACTTCTGGTGGTTTGATATTTCATTGCTCCACTTCTAGTGGTTTAGTATTTCATTAATCCACTTCTAGTGGTTTGGTATTTTATTTTTCCACACCAAATATATTCATTCCACTTCTGGTGGTTTGATATTTCATTGCTCCACTTCTAGTGGTTTAGTATTTCATTAATCCACTTCTAGTGGTTTGGTATTTTATTTTTAGTGGTTTAGTATTTCATTAATCCACTTCTAGTGGTTTGGTATTTTATTAATCCACTTCTAGTGGTTTAGTATTTCATTGCTCCACTTCTAATGGTTTGATATGTCATTAATCCACTTCTGGTGGTTTGGTATTCTATTATTCCACTTCTGGTGGTTTTTATCATAAAATGACATACTTTAAGCTGACACAGTGAAGTTACCAGTAAATCTGAGAGAAGTTGACTGACAACAGAGGTGACGTTGACAGTCAATTCGTAGTAAAACAAGAGCAGATTTTTGTGTGTTCTTCTATGCTAACTAAAGCAAAAGTTAAGGTGCACCCACGAATTTTCACCAAAATTTTACAAGCATCTAAAGAAGTTGCATAACACAGAATAGAAAAATATATTACTCAATTTAATTTGGTCATCATTGACCATCACTTTATTCATTATTTCTAAAACTTCAGGTTTTGAAATTTGTCTCTTGCTTCAGGAAGAGAACAGATGAATAATAACTTCTTTTTTTTTTTTTTTTATAGAAAACTTCTGGTTTTCAGATCTTTCTCTTACTTCAGGAAGAGAAGATGAATTGTTACCCTTTTTCCTTTTTAATTATAAAACTTCAGGTTTTATTTTAAATCTTCTCTTACTTCAGGAAGAGAATATATGAATAACAACTTTTCTTATAGAAAATTTTGGAGATTGAAATTTGTTTCTTCCTTCATGAAGATAACATGTAAATAATAACTTTTCATATAGAAAACTTCAAGTTTTCAAATCTTTCTCTTACTTCAAGAAGAGAAAATGAATCATCACTCCTTTTATTTATTTATAAAACTTCAAGTTTTATTTTTAAATCTTCTCTTGCTTCAGGAAGAGAAGATGGATTCATCCATTCAAGTATATAATTTAGAGTAAAAACCAATCCACAACCAAATTGGTTAAGAGCATACCAACTTACCACAATCAAATTGGTTTAGAACTTACCAACTTACCAACTTACCACAACCAAATTGGTTAAGAAAGAAGATGGTGGTAGTATGATATTGCTCCCAAATTCCTTGAGCAATTCGTGCTGATAACGTGTTGTAAAACTAAGAATTTAGAACTATAATGAGGAGAATAAATTTCTCATTCATCTTCTTTCTCTTCTTTCTCTCCAAATACACATTTCTTCATTCTCTCCAAAAATACATTTCTTCTTTCTCTCCTAATACCTCTTCTCTTCTTTCTCCCCTTCCCCTTTTATCTTTGTTTGCATTTATTCCTCATGATGGGATTACCTAACCCACTTATGATGGTGTTCCCATTATCACAAAGTGGAGGGGGTGTGGACATCCACTCAATGTCCACTCAATGTTTAATATTCATAACAACTTGCAGTATATTTAATAATTTGATACAAGTTCAACCGAAGCTCACCCATGTATTGTCTTACTTTGGGACCTAGCTATCTAGGCAAGGGTGAAGCCAGAGTATAGTTAATTAGGTGGGGCAGTTCGCCTCACCTGATTTTCTTTTTATATATATTTTATTTTTAAACTTATATGACATTCTAGAATTTTTTTCTCTTGATTTTTCTTTCTCACCTCTCTTATTTTTTATTTTTTTCTCCCTATAAAAGTCACAATTCCCCTTAAATATCTCATTCCATTAAGAAAGACCTGATACTTTCTCAATTCTCAAATGTCTCCTATTGAAATATGGTTTATCAATGGGTAATAAATTTTTGCAGTTTTTCCTAGAACAAAATCACAAGATAATAAATTACTGGTTTCGTCCTTGTAGCCAAGTCCTTCGATCGGGAATGTGATAAGCTCTATTATTTCCTGTTACCCTTTTCAAAATTTTACCTGTTTAAAAAAAAAAAAATTTTAGGCACTACAATGAAGTAGAATCGGTCGAACATTTGCTCCTTTTCTGCCCTTAGACACAACTGGTTTGGCTTGGCAGCCCCAAAGGGGTTGGATCAAGTTCAATATATTCAGATAGAGACTTCAACCCTACCTCTAAGCGAGCCTCATTTAGAATTATGCGGTAATTCTCATGGAGAATTCATCATTGGAAAGCAATTAATTAAGATCTATTCAGTGTCTGTCACCTGGAATGGAAGCTACTTTTTAGGCAGTGTTCATGGCCCCGCCCCTTAAAATTATTGGAGTTTGTATTATAAAGTGATGGTGCTAGAATCATTTCAGCTTTTTCAAGTGAAGTCAATACAAGCCCTTGGCAAGTGGAGTCCTTTGGAAGACATTAAATCATGACCAGCTGCTAGAACCATACCCAATGTCGCTAATTTATTCTTAAGTGTCTCTCGACAAGCTAACTTAGCAGCCCATTGCCTGGCATCAAAAGTTAAGTTATCGCACTATGCATTGCATTGAGGACTTCAACCCCAAAATTTGTCAGTTGCCACCAATCAAAATGCTTGTGGGTAAGACAAGTGCCACTAGACCACCGCGGATTATGGTTCACATGCCAACCATGTGTATTTATGCCAAACCCGGCCCATTTGGTTGGCGTCAATTGAATAGGGAAATAAAACGAGGTACTTTTCCTACTTCCGTTTCAAACTTCGCTTACTGTTGCCGTCACTCGTCTACGGTGTTTAAGTCCTCTCTCTCTCTCTCGTGTGAAAATTCTAAGAAGCTCGATTTTCGTTGTCAAAATAAATGATGTTTTTGGTTTGAATTATTTTGAAGGAAAGAACCATTCAATTTCTTTCAATTTGCTAGGAAATAAGTAAATAACGATGCTCTCACTTTTCTCGATCAGTTTCCTTTGAATATTTATAATGCGTCATAGACCGTAGATCAATCTCCCCAAACCGCACCTCCCACCAAATTGTTCTTCCATGAGTTGTTTCCAATGGAAGCTCACCTCTTCCCACTGTCCCTTTTACTACACTCTCTCATCACCCTCTTCTTTATCTTCATGGCCCTTCCCCCGTCTTACTGCGTCGACGACGAACACTTTTTGGCATGCAGTCGTTCCTTCAATTGCGGCGCAATACAAAACATTGGGTATCTTTTCTTGGGAAATGGTAGATTCCGAGCCTGTGGCACCGGGGCGTTCGAGCTCCAGTGCCGGGATGATGGTTTCCCTCGTATAGATATTGGGAATCTCACATTCTGTGTACTAGATATCAATCAATCTGCTTATACCATGAGGATTGCGAGAACAGATTTCTCGGGACCCGGTTGTCCGCAGAATCCCGTTAACACCACTCTGAATAAGTATCTCTTTTACTGCGATCCAAACCTGACCACAAACCTCAGCTTATTTTATGGTTGCCCGTTCGAGGTCTCGTCGAAGGTTCCGAAAAATTTTAAGTGCACAATTGACGGTGAAGAGAAGGGTGCTTTCTATGCAGACGAATTGTTGGGGGTTCATGAGTGCAGCATCAAAATCCAAGTTCCGGTTCCTCAAATGGGTCTTGAGCAAGTCTTGGATGGAACCGCATCAGTGATGGATGCTGTGAATAAAGGATTTGGGGTGGAGTACTTTGCGGACCGGGATGTTTGTTTGAAATGTATGGAGTTGGGTGGGATTTGTGGATCTAACACGAGTTCGCTCCAATTTAACTGCCTTTGCCCCGACCAACCTCATCCTCTAACATGTCCAGAAGGTATGCATATCTCCCCACTTTTCTTATTTTCCCACCCACTATACCCTTGAAAAAAGATCTTCTGCCATATTTAGTGATATATATCTATCGTTCTAGTCATAGAGGTCTAATGACCATAAAACATCCCTAGAGGTCTCATAGTTTGAAGATAGTGGATGATTGCAAAATCATTATTGTGTGGAAATATCTCTGAACCGAGGTTCCAGCTCGGGATGGAAGGTTCAGTTCAGAAAAGCTGACACGTGGCGAAGACTGTTCAACCAGGCTAACCACAGCGTACGTGATTCACCTCTTACGATCCAGCTCGGGGCGAGGGGTTAAATCACATCACTTGACACGTGGTTAATACCGCACGGTAGGACCTGCTGCAAAGCACGTGATGTTCCAGCTCGGGACCTGGTTTTCATCTCGGGACACCTGTCTTATGACTCACACTACAATCCAAATCCTACTACAGTCCAAAACTGCCCCAGCAGCTGTAATTCCTTACACAACGGTTACTAGAAACCATGATTCCTTGGCCAACCATGATCAGCAAACTATGGTCAAACGGTTATGGGTAAACCATGGTCAGATCTGACCTAACCAAAGCAGTTACCTGACCTCACATGGTCAGTCCGTACAGGTGGGTATAAAAATAATACGATACAGCCTAATTTGGTAAGCTACAGTACCCTAATTCTCTGAGATTCATCTTCTTCCTTGCCTCATTCTCCCCAGTACAGCTTTCTGACTTAAGCTTTGGAGAGGGCACGGCCAAAACCCACCTTGGCCTACCCTCTGACCCATTTTCCAAGCTTGTGATTGCAGGTCCAGGCGAGGGAGCAAGCTCCATCATCAATACGTAGTTCGGGGAGCAGTTTTTTACCCCGTACAATTTGGCGCCGTCTGTGGGAACCATCGCGATAAGATGGCTACACCACTTCCGCCCACCTTTGGGCGAACCAGATCTGGAGCAAACTTTACTCGCGTAGATCAAGCCATTACAGGCGATGCTAGGAAGCGAGCAGAAACCCAGCCTTCACAGGCCAACCCGCCATTGCCTGCGGCGGGAACCAGTCAGCTTCCTCCGATTCAGCAACATCAGATCTCCCCCGAAATGTCTGCTGTTCTACATTCTCTTGATGATCAGCCTGTTCTGAAGGCCGCCTTCGATAAGGCTGTGACAAATAACCCTAACCCAGCGGCGGTGGTAGAACTGATTGCAACCATGCAATTGGAGATTCAATCGGCGCAGCTCGCAAAGCTAAATGCAGAGCAAAATTACCACCGCTACCTCCAGCGAACCTTTGCCCCTCGCGGAGTCAATATTGTCGCTGAGGAGGCTAGCCAAACCAGTCCACTCCGTCGCACTAGACATCAGGAGAGCTCACCTAGGCCCGGGGCTTCGCACCATCACCACCGCAGTAGACATGACGATGAGCCACGATTAACTGGCCCAGAACCGAGGCATTCAGGAAGGGGAGATGAACAACATCATGCGTTGATTTAGAGATCCCCTGAGCGCAGTTCAAGGCGTTCAGATCATGCACGAAGGTGGAATGAGGACCACCCAAGGCCTCGTTCTCACGTGCGTTCAGGGGACGAAGCTCGCAGAGATGAGAGACGCTATCACAGGTCTCGATCTCCTGAAAGAAGAGGGGAGAGAAGTACGGGGACGACGAGTAGAAAGCACTCTCGGTCACCCAGGCGTGAAAGAAACGAGGAAGAAGCCTCCAAGAGACACCGGGGCAACCAGAGTAGAGGGGGAGAAAGACCTGAAAGCCTTGCTGTGGCTCGGAGCCCATTCACACGGTGGATTCAACGGGTCCCAATCCCACGAGGGTATTCCGAGATAACTTTTACTCTTTACTCTCTTTCAATAGACCCCGATTATCATTTAAACTATTACTTGCAATGTATGTCATTATATGCTGGAAATGAGGGTTTTCTCTGCAAAATATTTCCTATGAGTTTGGGAGAAGTGGCTCTTAAGTGGTGGGCCAAGATCCCAGACGAGTCTATTGACAGCTGGCACGAGCTGAGCAAGCTGTTCAAAAAGAGGTTCATCACTAGCTGTAAATTCTCGAGGACCATGCAGAACCTATACGAGCTTAAACAGAAAGATGGCGAAGGACTTCGGGAATACTCTCAGAGGTTCTGGGAGGTCTACAATGAGATTGACGAACCTATTGAGAAGAATGCAATGGATTTGTTTCATCTCGGGTTGAGGAAGCCATCACCACTGTTTAAGGAGCTCACTGTTAATCCCCCCAGGAACCTAGCCAAGCTACTCTCCACTGTAGCTAATTATTCGAAGTTGGATGATTTCTACACCCCGCAGTCTGCCAAAGCCAGCGAAAGAGATGACAAAAAGAAGGACTCTAAGTCTCATAGAGACAATCCCCGAGGAGAGAAATCCAGGCCAACCACCAATCCAAATCAGGCCATCTTCACTGTATTTACTCTCCCCATCTACAAGTTGATGAAGGCACTGGAGAACAAGGATTTCTTCCAGAAACCTCGACCTATGTTCGCGGAGCCCGAGAAGAGAAATAAGAAGCTGTTTTGTAGTTACCACAAGGATCGCGGCCATAGGACAGAGGACTGTAAGGTTCTGAAATACAACCTCGAAGCTTGGGCTAAGGAAGAAAAGCTCAATGAATTTATAGCCTGAAAAGACAAAGGACAGCCATCTGAACAGAAGAAACCCGAGAATAGAGCTCCTCAATCCACTCAACCAAAGATCCTCGGGAGGATTGATATGATCACCGGAGGATATGAGGAGACCGCTCTATCAACCAGCCAGCTCAGGGCGCAATATAGGATGGCCTGTCAAAATGCTGAAGTCAGTGATATTGGGGATGAACCAGTTCTACTACCTCAAAGTGAGGGTGAAAATGGAGAGAAACTACTTTTCTTCGGGGATGCCGAGACTGATGGGACGGTGCGCTGCCCGCACAACGATGCTCTGGTTGTTCGCATGCTCATAGGGAACTACGACGTGGGCAAAGTCTATGTGGATAACGGCGCATCTGTGAACGTCATGTTCCAGAAATTGTTTAGCCAACTCGGGCTGAAGGATTCTGACTTAAAGCCCTGTCATGTCAGCCTGAAAGCTTTTATTGGCAACATGACTTTCCCTTTGGGGTAGATAACGCTCCCAGTTCGGGCAGGGCCAGTGCAATCCATGGAAACATTTGTGGTAATCCAGGAGAGGTCAGCCTACAATGTAATACTCGAACGACCCTGGATTCACGCCATAAAAGCCATCCCATCCTCATACCACCAATCCATTAGGTTCCCGAGCCCAGAAGGAATCATGGAGATAAAAGGAAACCAGGCAGCAGCCAGGGAGTGTTTTCTGGCAGAGTATGCAGGCCACTCAGCACCTTCAGAGGACAAACTGAAGTCCAAGGTCCCACGCCTTCCCAGTTCAGGAACGGGCAAAGCTAAAGCCCCAAGGCAAGAGCCAGAGCAAAAGAAAAAAGCTAAGATTGATGAGGTCCCCTTATAGCAACGAAAGGGAGAACGGCCCGGAGTAGAAGAAACAGCTCTGGAACCCGCAGACAGAATTGGGGAGGAGTTAGTGAAGAAGATAACCAATCCTGATGGTCCAGAGAGGTTTTTCTGGATAGGAAAGTCATTGAGTGAAGCCGACGCAGCAGAGCTGTTTGAATTTTTAAAGAATAACACCGATGTATTTGCTTGGTCACCCCATGAAATGCCAGGAATTGATCCCAGAATTATCACTCATGAGTTGCAAGTTAATCCGAATTACAAGCCAGTGGTTCAGAAGCAACGAAGATTGTCAGATGATAGAGCCGAAACAGTTTCTGCAGAGGTCGATAAGCTTTTGAAAGCAGGGTTCATCAGAGAGGTAAAGTACCCGAGTTGGCTGGCCAATCCCGTATGTGTAAGAAAAAAGACAGGGGACTGGCGAGTCTGTATCGATTTTACAGACCTCAATAAAGCGTGCCCAAAGGACAGTTTCCCTTTGCCTAAGATTGACCAACTCATAGACTCTATCTCGGGGTATGGGAGACTGAGTATATTCGATGCCTACTCGGGTTACCATCAGATTCCTATGGCAGAACACGACCAAGATAAGACGGGGTTCATTACTCCTAGAGGAACGTACTGCTACAAGGTGATGCCATTTGGTTTGAAGAATGCAGGGGCCACCTACCAACGTCTTGTTAGCAGGATGTTTGAAGGATTGATTGGCAAAAACCTCGAGGCGTACGTTGATGACACTATTGTTAAGAGCAGCTCAGAGAAAGACCACCTGGCAGACCTAACTGAGGCTTTTGCCCGACTCAGGGAGTATGGGATGAAGTTAAATGCGAAGAAAAGCTCATTTGGAATAGGCTCGGGAAAATTCCTGGGTCACTTAGTCTCAAGAAGGGGGATCGAAGCAAATCCAAGTAAGATTGAGGCGATAAGAACCTTACGTACTCCAACAACGGTCAGGGACGTTCAACAGTTGAACGGGATGGTGGCAGCACTCAGTAGATTTATCTCGAGGTTGTCAGACAAATGCCACCCATTCTTTCAGATACTGAAGAAGAGCACTAACTCGGGATGGAACACAGAATGCCAAGAAGCTTATCAAAAGTTAGTCGCTCATTTAGAAACACTCCCCACCCTGACCCTCCCTTACCACGGGGAAACTCTTTACCTCTATCTTGCTGTTTCAGCTCATGCACTCAATGGCGTTCTTTTAGCCCAGCGCGACCTTACTCAAGCGCCAATCTATTATATTAGCAAGACACTATTAGACGCTGAAACTCGTTATCTGCCCCTTGAAAAATTAATCCTAGCCCTTGTCACAGCCTCCAGAAAACTCCAACACTACTTTCAATCTCATCCTATCATCGTCCTCACAAACTATCCCCTGAAAGATGTCCTCCGCAGAGCTGACTTGTCAGGGCGGGTCTCGAAGTGGGGGGTGGAACTCAACGCTTACGACATTCACTTCCAGCCCCGACCTGCCATAAAGGGGCAAATATTGGCTGATTTTTTGGCCGAATTCGCAGATCCTACTTCCAGTTCGGGACAGACAGCATTAAAATCCTCTCTGCCCGAACTGGGGGGGAAAGACAATATAAACATAGAGAAGAGGAAGAGATGGGAGCTCAAAGTGGACGATGCATCTAATACGAAAGGGGCAGGTCTGGGAATTGTGCTGACAGATCCCGAAGGAGAAATCATCGAGCAAGCAGTTAGGCTTATGTTCCCAGCCTCAAACAATGAAGCAGAGTATGAGGTAGCTGTGGCAGGACTTGGGATGGCCCAAGCAATGGGGATAAAAGAGTTGACAGTATACAGTGACTCCAAGCTAGTGGTTAACCAGCTGAACAGAGAATATGAAGCCAAAGATGAAAGGATAGCTGCGTACATGCACAAGGTATGGGAACTAGCTGCGAAATTCACCAGTGTGGAGTTCAAACGCTTTGTCAGGGATCAAAATAGACATGCGGATGGGTTGGCCGCCCTGGCTGCAGCGTTGGAAACAGACACCCCCCGAACCATAAATGTCGAAATCATGCAAGAACCCAGTATTGGGACAGAAGAGCTCATTTCGGACATTCAGTCTTCGACACCGAGCTGGATGGACGAGATAGTTGCCTATCTACAGAGGGATGAACTACCCGAGGATCGCAATCAAGGTCACCGAATTCGCGCCAAGTCAGCTCGTTTTTGGTTATCTCCGTCAGGCTCTCTCTATAAAAGATCCTACACGGGACCATACCTGAAATGCGTACACCCAGACCAAGTAGTAGACCTACTAGCTGAACTCCACGAGGGGTCATGTGGGGGTCATGCAGGGGGAAGATCACTCGCCCATAGGGCAAACACTCAGGGCTACTGGTGGCCATACATGCAGAAGGATGCTATCAGGTATGTGAGGAAGTGCCCGAAGTGCCAGATGTTTGTTGACAAGATACACCAGCCTGCTCAGGAGTTGCATCCTATATCCAGTCCATGGCCTTTCGCACAGTGGGGGTTAGATCTTGTGGGTTCACTGCCCACAGCCTCGGGGAATAGGAAGTACTTGTTCATTGCAACTGATTATTTTACCAAATGGGTAGAGGCCATCGCGCTCGCATCGATTAAAGATTCAGACATTATCAAGTTCCTGTGGGAAAATATTATCACACGCTTCGGGATCCCGAGAGCCTTCGTATCGGATAATGGAACTCAGTTCGACAGTAAAAGAACTCGGGAATTTAGTGCAGAACAGGGAATTCAGTGGTGGTATTCTAATCCGAGTTACCCGCAGTGCAATGGTCAGGCAGAAGCAACCAACAAGATTATAGTCGCAGGGATAAAAAGGAGGCTAGACAACGTGAAAGGGTCTTGGCCTGACGAGCTACACTCCGTACTATGGGCATATCGAACTACTCCGAGGAGGTCCACTGGAGAAACTCCATTTTCCATGACCTATGGAATGGAAGCAGTTATACCAACAGAGTTGGGTTTACCAGGTCTCAGAACCGAATCTTATGACGCGACAACAAATGATCAGACTCTGTCTCAAGATCTGGATTTAGCAGAAGAAAGAAGAGAAAGGGCTCGAATTAAAATGGCATCTTACCAACAAGAGCTGAAAAAATATTACAATCGAAGAATAAAATCAAGGGAGTTCAATATTGGAGAATTGGTACTCAGGCAAGTCAACGTCGGAACTAGAAATCCTGCTGATGGGAAGCTCGGGGCAACATGGGAAGGTCCTTACGAGGTCATCCACGTCGGGGGAACAGGTTCGTACAGACTAAAGAGCTTGGAGACTGGACAAGAACTTCCGAGATCAGTTAACATAGCTAATCTAAGATTGTTTTACCGATAGCCAAAGTTGTAATTACATTCAATGATTACTCAATACAAGTTCAGAGGTTATTCAGAGATGTTATCGCTTATTTATCGTTCGAGTTAAAGGCATTTTCCCCAGCAACGAGCCGAAGTTAAAGCTGCCTAAGAATGGGCATAAGTCTCACCTAATAAATGGCTTGAGCACGCTAAACCTAAGAATGGGTTAAAAGCAAAGTCTTGCCCAAGAACGGGTCCAAGCAAAATTGCCTAAGAATGGGCACAAGTCTCACCTAATAAATGGCTTGAGCACGCTAAACCTAAGAATGGTTTAAAAACACAGTCTTGCCCAAGAACGGGTCCAAGCAAAGCTGCCTAAGAATGGGCATAAGTCTCACCTAATAAGTGGCTTGAGCACACTGAACCTAAGAATAGGTTCACAACAAAGTCTCATCTAAAAATAGGCTCAACGCAACGACATACCTAAGGATGGGTCTAAATATACGAGGACCAGGAGATGTTCAGGTCTATCACTCCGCAAATTGGAGCCCGTGGACAGATTGGGTCTAATTATTTTCATCGATCAACAGTTTACACACATCAACAAGGGACTTTATCTCAAGAGTACATTCAAACAGACAGCCATCATAAAAATAAAGAACATATGCACGCGGTGAAGAAAAATTGTGTATTTCATTCCAGTAGAAAGAATATTACAAGGGTCTATACAAATTGGGGCATTCAGCCAGAAGAAATGAAAAAGAAAAAACAAAAGAAAAAACCTAAGTAGGTACATTTTCCCCCGAGTTCCCGGCAGCTGGAGCAATGACCTCGGGAGCCGCGACGGGATCAGTAGAGGCAGGCGGGACCACGGGAGTCTGAGGAAGATCAAGGGTAACCTCCGTAGTGCTTCCCATTGGATTTACAAGTTGGTCCCCATTGGCAGTGGCTGAAATGTCATTGGTGGCGTCAATGACCCTCTCGGCTTCAATGGTGGCATTAGGCTGAGACATGACCTCGGGATCGTTTTCTCCGGCCTCATCGCTGCCTGCAACCTCCATATCAACTTCCCCGACATCACCTCCCTCGGGGTTGTAATCCGCGGGGATATCCCTCCTTTCGAAGGGAATGTTGGCAATGCCAGGGAATTGGGCAGATGCCAACTCGACCAAGGTCTCCTACGCGAATCTGTAGGTGACCTCGAGCTCGGTGGTCAACTGCCCAACGAGGGAAGCCTTCACGCTTTCCCTCTCATCAGCCACCGCCTTCTCCACGGAGGCTTTCTCCTTCTCCACCTTAGCCTCAAGAGCCCAGACTTTCCTCGCCAGCTCGCGCTTCTCCCGGGCTAGCTCGTCCTGGGCATCCTTTGCCTTCCTCAGCTCGGCCTCCAAATCTGCGTAGTCCTTCCTCGTGAGCTCTAGTTTGCTGACGGCGCTCTCGGCTGTGGACTTGAAAGTCTCGCATTCAGACTTTACCTTCTGAAGTTGAGACATAGCCGCACAACAGTTGGCCTCAGCCTCCCCTAGCTTCTGATCGTACTCACTCTGGACTTTGGCGAGCTCGAGCTGCAACTTGTTGTCTTCCTCCTCGAAGCGGTCGCCCGCCAGCAAGATTTGTTGGCAGCCCTATACAGACATCAGCAAGTCAAAGATCGGGTTGAACAGCAAGTAATGGAAACCACAAGAGGACGGAACTTACTCGGTAAAGACTGGTAAACCCGAAGCGGAGGTTGTCGAGGGCGGACTTCTTCCTGAAGTGCTCCATGTCCGCCGGCAACCTCATGGGGTTCCCCAGCTGCTTGAAGTTGTACTCCGCAGAAAAGGAGCTGGTAACATCCTTATCTTTGGGTACGGGGAACTGCACACACGAAGGGAGACATAAAGTCAGTCAGCATTCGTAATAGATTCCTGGATATGCGACAGTTATAAAATCGAAAGAAGTGAAGGTTTACCTCGGGGAATTTTGCTATCACACCAGCACGGGAAGAGGCGCTCCCACCTCCGGCCGCTGGGGCGTTGGCACCCCCCCGCTCAGGCCCTTGCACAGTGGGTTGCTGCTCGGGGACTGCAGAGGGTTTCCGGGGCTTCGTAGGAGGAACCAGAGGAGCCTTCCCCTTCCCAGTAACCTCGGGCGCCTGGGGCCTGCCCACATCCTGCCCCCTCATGGCGCTTGGCATGAGCTTGCCACTGTTGGGGTCAGTGGACTTCTTGCCGCCATCCCGACCAGACCCAGGAACAGCAACAGCAGCAGTCTTGTCAGCTCTCTGCTGCTGCTGATTCTGCCGCTGTTGCTGCTGCTGCTTCTGCTCAGTAGCCTTATTTTCCTGGGCCTCTTTCTCCGCCGCCCTTCTCTTAGCAACCAGAGCCCTCAAATTCATCCCAGAGTCTTTCTTGGTCCTCTGGCTGCCGGAGTCTGTTCTTTGTCTCTTGGCGGGGGGGGGGGGGGGACGGGAGCCTCTCCTCTCCATGGCTTGGGAGACGGTCTCCTCGGAGCTGGAGCTCTCAATGACAAAGGGGGCGCGGCGAGCCGTTTTGTCAGAGGGCCTAACCTCCTCAGCTCCCTCCCCTTCAGGTCGGAGGCGGATCCCCTCTTCCTCCTCTCCCTCTGGCTCTCTTCTTTCTACCTCTTCTTCCACCACGCGGGTCAGCTCGTCGTTAGGCTGCTCCCAATGGGGGTAACTCGCCTTCCCCCAAGTCTGGTACCTCGCGTGGTAGTTGAGCAAGGTTTCAGCCGAACGGCAACGCTGGCTGACTTAATATCCGAGCAGCTTCTCGATATCCTCCTCGTTCAGTTTGTCAGCGGGCTCGTTTACGTGAGGAGCTGCTAGAAGGAAACATGACACATGTATCAGTGAGGGATCCAATATTCATATCGAGATCATATAAAACAGAAAGAAGCAAAATGATATCGCTGGTTTCTTACAGCTAGAGCCTCTCTCTCGGGGAATGATGGGAGGATCAGGGGGGAGAGTCCCATCCACAGGCCCATACACGAAGACCACAATGTCGTGAGCTCCTGGGTTGGAGTCCGGGATGTGAGTGACAAAGGGTTTCTTCCTGGGCTTGAGGGAGAGGTAAACATCTCGTTTGTTTTTCAGGGTGCAGATTTTGTAGTGGTGGAGTATCTCCCGCACTCCAACAGAAGTCCCTAGCAGCTGGTTAAGGACATGAACCCCCAAGATGATCCTAAAGGAGTTCAGCCCTAGCTGGGTTGGGACTATCCCACAGTAGAGGAGGAAGTCATTGAGAAGGTCGGGGAAGGGGACACGAACTCCACCCTCCATGAAAGCAGCAATGGGAACGGGGAGGCCATCCTTGGCGTCTGACCTAAAGACGTCCTCCCCGGGCTCAGCAAAGCGGAAGCTAAACTTCCCGTCTTCAAAGCCGTATAAGGCCCTAAACTCTGCTATCTTTGCAGGGTTCTCCCTAATATCATAAAAGGAAGACATCTGCCAAGACAAAAGGAGAAGGTTAAATCCAGGGATAACTCAACCCATGCCAACATGCCCCGACCTAAAACTTCAAGGTCAAGTCCTGACAGGTATGTTATTCCTGCCTTGACAGACCCTAAAATTTTTCTAAGTGTCAGCTCGGGGAACACTAAACTCGGTGTTGGGAAAAGACAAAAGAGGACACCAAAAAACTTTTTTCTCAAATCTACCCCGAGATGGAGTTTTTCAAACCCTAAAAGGCGGGAAAAATCAGTATCTTGGTGATTTACCCCAAAAACCAGAGGAAAACCCTAGGATTACGAAGCAAACCCCAAGAACATCTCCAACAACCGCAAAAAGAAAAATACACCGAACAAATTGAAAAATAAAGAACAAAAACGAGTTATACCTTTACAAAGATCAAGCGGTGGTCACAAAAGCTGTTTTGCAGGAGAAGCCGTACAGTTTGGTGCTGAAAACCTCCGAAGGCTGTTCTTGGAGAGATGAATCGAACAGGAAGAGTACCAATGGAGAATAGCGCCGGAGAAACGATTCGCAAAGGCAGCGAAGAAGAGCAGAACGGATCTTCTCCCACAAGCGAGCGGCGTGAACAGTGGATTCCAGTGGAAAAGACGGAGTTTTCTTGGTGAAAACAGAAGGCAGAAAGCAGACACAGTAGAGAGAGAAAACGGAGAACAGAATGCAGAGAGAAAAGCAAAGAGTAGAGAGAGAATGCAGGAGATAAAGTGAGCAGTAATTTGTTTCCCTCCAAAGACATAATGCTTCTGGAGCATTAAATGCAAATCGTACGGTCCCAAGGCACATGACGTCAGCACCTTGGAATACGGAAAGGCTTAACCACCTTTTTTGCCAGCTAAGCCCTATAATGCTGAACGGCATAGGGGCACAGGGAAAAGCACTTAGCAAAATAAAATTATGACAAGTCCCAACTCGGGAATGTCATAATTTGGGGGCAAATTGTGTGGAAATATCTCTGAACCGAGGTTCCAGCTCGGGATGGAAGGTTCAGTTCAGAAAAGCTGACACGTGGCGAAGACTGTTCAACCAGGCTAACCACAGCGTACGTGATTCACCTCCTACGATCCAGCTCGGGGCGAGGGGTTAAATCACATCACTTGACACGTGGTTAATACCGCACGGTAGGACCTGCTGCAAAGCACGTGATGTTCCAGCTCGGGACCTGGTTTTCATCTCGAGACACCTGTCTTATGACTCAGACTATAATCCAAATCCTACTACAGTCCAAAACTGCCCCAGCAGCTGTAATTCCTGACACAACGGTTACTAGAAACCATGATTCCTTGGCCAACCATGATCAGCAAACTATGGTCAGACGGTTATGGGTAAACCATGGTCAGATCTGACCTAACCAAAGCAGTTACTTGACCTCACATGGTCAGTCCGTACAGGTGGGTATAAAAAGAATACGATACAGCCTAATTTGGTAAGCTACAGTACCCTAATTCTCTGAGATTCATCTTCTTCCTTGCCTTATTCTCCCCAGTGCAGCTTTCTGACTTAAGCTTTGGAGAGGGCACGGCCAAAACCCACCTTGGCCTACCCTCTGACCCATTTTCCAAGCTTGTGATTGCAGGTCCAGGCGAGGGAGCAAGCTCCATCATCAATACGTAGTTCGGGGAGCAGTTTTTTACCCCGTACAATTATAGTCTCTTTAAATTAGGCCCCTTGTGGATGAACATGCATTGAAGGAACAAGATCAATTATAAGCTCCTCTATAATTAATATCTTATAATTACCAATCACAGTTAGTAGATAGTGCACCCCTAGCTTATTTATGAGGGGGAGGAACAATAAGATCTTCTGCCTTGTTAGGAAAACTTTGAATCTCTCACGGATTATGAGAGTTCAGATCTTTCGAGAAATTAAAATCCCACATTTTAAGCAAAGCAAACACCTCCTTTTTTAATAAAATCCGAGACTTTGCAATCGCCACCCTTAATTCCTGCGAAACAAATAGACCCTCAGGCAAATACTACCTGTACGGGGTAAAAAACTGTTCCCTGAACTGAGTGTTGATGAAGGAGCTTGCTCTCTCGCCTGGACCTACAATCACAAGCTTGGAAAAAGAGTCAAAGGGTAGGCCAAGGTGGGTTTTGGCCAAGCCCTCTCCAAAGCTTAAGTCAGAAGCTATTTAGGGAGAATGAGGCAAGGAAGAAGATGAATCTCAGAGAATTAGGGTACTGTAGCTTACCACATTTGGCTGTATTGTATTCTTTTTATACCCACCTGTACGGACTGACCATGTGAAGTCAGGTAACTGCTTTGGTTAGGTCAGATCTGACCATGGTTTACCAATAACCGTCTGACCATGATTTGTTGGTCGTGGTTGGGCATGGAACTATGGTTCCTGGTAACCGCTGTGTCAGGAATTATAGCTGTTGTGACAGTTTTGGACTATATGGTGCGGACACCAGATCTCGACCACAGATCACACAGGTGTACGAGCGCCGCCGACGCCGCCAGATCGCACACCTGTTGACCTTATGGCTGGATACGATGGAGAGCTAGAAGATTTTAGAAGATTTTATTACCTTTTTTTTAAGACTATTTTAATTTTATTTGGTTTATTAGATTTCCTTTTTGATTATTATGTCTTATTTCCTTAATCAGATGTAATGGGCCTATTTAAGGTTCCGAATATTAGGGTTTGAGGCACTTCATTATTATCAAAGAAAACTTACACGTTTGGGCTGTGTTCCAGGCAAAACCCTAGCTTCTTTCTAGCTTCTTTCTTGCTTCTTTACTGCTTCTTCTTGCTTTCTTTTACTTTGCTGATTTAATCGTGAGTATTGTGTTGTGAACTGTGACCTTGGTGTGGATGTCCTACATCAACTTTGGTATCAGAGCAAACTCCATCCATGGCGCCGAAACCTTCCGCTAATCCTCGCTTCAAGATGCTCCACGAGTTCTTCCCACAAAAGAAAATCATTCCTCACCCCTTTGTCCTTCCTCACAAGATTTTTGAAGCCACCCGCGCAGTCCTTGCAGAAGAACAAGCCCAGAAATCCAAAAACCCCGCTGAACAACCCAAGAAACCCGAGCGTCCCCTTCGTTCTCGTCTCTAAAACCCTAGCCGACCCCTCACCTACCTTCTGCCTCCACCGCCACAACCAAAAAAAAAAAAAAAAAAAAAAAAAAAAAAGGGATTTTCCATCTAACCCCTACCAGCAACCACTTCACCCATAATCAAAACCCATCCCAACCCTCGAATCATACAAACCCATCACCACTGTCAACGACACACCCAAACCCCATCTGTTCCCCACCGACATCCCCATATCTGACAACCTCCATCGTCATCACCGGAAAACCCCCCCTTTCAAGACCCCGCCGTTTACCCTTCAGAGTTGCAGCACCGCCGTCGAGTCACCTTCAAGCCCGTCGCCGCGACTGTCGCTCCTTTCCATCACCGTCGACATCTTGGAGTTGCACCAGTGTGCCTTCAAATTCCCGTCGTCAAACCAACGTCGCCGTCAAGTCGGCGTTGCCGTCAGGTCTCCCTTTCACAACGCCACCTGAGCCCTCCATCATCACCGTCGGAGAACACCCAGACAACCCCATCGATATAGAGTCGCACCTGCGTGCTCGTGCACTCCCGTCGTCCCCGTGCCGCGATCCTTTGCAGCCGACACTTCACCGTCGCCTCATCACCGTCGCCTCGTCGCCGTCGCCTCATCGCCGTCAAGCCGGCGTTGCCGTCGGGTCTCCCTTTTCCCGTGCTCTCGCTACCACTCGAGCTCTTTCCTTTCCCTTTGTATCGTTGCTTCGAGAAGCATCTGAAGATTTGGTTAAAAAGGGGAGCAATTGGATTGTTTGGTGACAAGTGTGGGTCGGACAGAGTTGGGACAAGGCTGTCCTCATTTTGGACAGGCCATTCTAATCCAGGTTAGTGCTATTCCTGCCCTTTAATAGATTTTAATTTGTTTGCTTAAAATTGTATCAATAACCTCTCATGTGCTTGGCTAGAAATTGATACCAAAAAAAAAAAAAAACCTTTTGCTTTATTTATTTATTTCTTTATTTTTACCCACTTTGCAAGCTCACCCCCAGTGATTACCCAAATTGTCTTATTTCCTCTTGAATTGAACCAAATCACTCTCGCATGCCTTAAAGTACTCTGTTCGATTTATTAATTGTAGAGCACTGTCCAGTTAGTGGTAGTATTAACTCATTTGGTTAGTTAGCACTTTGAATACTAGCACTACATGCTTGCAACTGTCTAGTGAATTAGGACTTAGTCTCTAGTATTAAAAGCTTACTGGACTAAAGTGAGTTTAAAAAAAAAAAAAAAAGTCAAATTGCTTGCTGAAATTGCTTGCCCTAATCTCAGTGCATTTAGCTACCTCGTAGGATCCTTGTTTCATTGTAGCACCCCATACCTAGTACATCTTCGCATGCACTTACGTAGTGGTCGTGTTATATCAAGTCCTGAGTGTCAGTTAACCATGGGATCGAGTCAAGAGGACTCCCTAGGGAAACTTCTCCAAGATTTGTACACCAAGTTTGATTCTCAGCTTGCTGAGGAGCGTGCCAGGACTGACGCTCGATTTGAGTTATTAGAAGCTTCGGTGACAAAAATTGTCGCTTCCCTAGAAGGCGATCAACGCCAGTCAGGAATCGTGATTGGCAATACAGATAGAGCACACCCTAGGCCACCTCATAGAGGTCATGAGCAAAATCCTAATCGGCATTATGCTGATTATAGGGACTTTAGAGATCCTGATGATAGAGTTAGGGGAACAATCAAAGTTGAAGCGCCTACTTTTGATGGTCGACTCGACCCAAAGGCCTTCACTGATTGGATCCGAGAGATGGACCACTTCTTTGAGTGGTACGAGTTGTCAGCTGATCAGAGAGTTAGGTTTGCCAAAATGAAGCTTATTGGTAAGGCTAAACTTTTCTGGGAAAGTACTGAACTCCTTCTCGCTCGAAAACACCAGCCTCCTATTAATGATTGGGTGGAAATGAAAGAGAAACTTAGAGACAAATATTTGCCCCAATCATATCAAAGCAACCTCCTCGACCAATGGAATAACATAAGGTAAGGGAATCGACCTGTCACTGAGTACATCGCCCAGTTTGATGAGTATATGATGCGATGTGACATGGTTGAGGATGAGCGTATGATTTTGAGTAGGTTTAGGAACGGTCTTAATGATGACCTCCAAAAGGAACTTGTCTTACGTGAGATCTCAAATTTAAGCGACGCCTACACCTTCGTACAAAATCATGAGCTAGTTGCTAGGCCCCTATTCTCAAGGCGCACTGAAACTAGGAGCCCATTTCGTTATCCTTCAACTTCAGTGCCTAGAACAACAGCCGATCATCCTCAGGTTAGACCCAACCTTACTCCTGCCCCAGTTGCGAAAGAGGTATCAAACCCTTTCGTACCAAATAAGGGCAAAGAAGTGATTAGTGCCCCTCCCAGACCAAATTCTCGCATCCAATGCTTCAAGTGCCATGGTTTCAGGCATGTATCCTCCAGTTGCCCCACTAAAGAGACCTTATATATAGAAGGTCCAAATCATGAGGAAACTGAAGAAGAGTTGGACGAGCAGATATATGAACCTGACATAAACCATATTGATGATCTCGATGATGAGTTTACTGACTCTAGTCATCAACTCACAATGGGTGTCGTCAGGTGTGCCTTAGCGCAATCTAGGGAGAATGATGATTGGAGACGGACTGCAATTTTCCACACCTACATTAAGTGCGGAGAAAAGGATTGTAAGGTGATCATAGATAGTGGGAGTTGTATCAACGCTGTTTCATCTAGCCTCGTCTCTCGTCTAGGTTTAAAATCCATGCCCCACCCTAGTCCCTACAATGTCTCTTGGGTTGACACCTCATCCATAGCTATTAAAGAAAGATGCTTTATTCCTATTCAGTTCCTTTCTTATAAGGACCAAATATGGTGTGATGTTGTCCCCATGGATGTAGGCCATATCATCTTAGGGTGCCCATGGCTTTTCGATTTAGATGTTACCATTTATGGTCGCTCTAATTCGTGCTCGTTTGTCTTCAATGGGCAGAAAATCAAGCTTAACCCTTTACAGCCCAAACCTACCAACAAAGGTCACAAAGGTCAAAAGAAAGAAATGGGTAGAGAAAAGGGTTTACACATCATTAGCCCCAAAGAGATCGAGAAAGAAGCAAATCTAGGATCTCTTGTGTTTGCCCTAGTCGCCAAGGAAGTCCCATCTATTACTCATGAAGAACCACCTGAAGAAGTTATCCCTGTTCTTCATCAGTTTCAAAACCATTTCCCTGAGGACCTCCCAGATCAACTACCACCAATGCGTGACATTCAACACGCAATTGATTTTGTTCCAGGAGCGACACTTCCAAACTTGCCCCACTATAGGATGAATCCTACAGAGCATGTTGAGTTGAAGAGGCAAGTAGATGAACTCTTGAGAAAAGGGATTTATTCAGGAAAGTTTAAGTCCATGTGCTGTACCCGCACTACTAACCCCCAAGAAAGACGGATCATGGAGCATGTGTGTGGATAGCCGTGCAATCAACAAGATTACAGTGAAATACCGTTTTCCAATCCCTAGGCTTGACGATATGTTAGATATGATGGCCGGAGCTACGATCTTCTCAAAGATAGATCTGAAAAGTGGCTACCACCAAATTCGAATTCGTCCAGGAGACGAATGAAAAACGGCCTTCAAAACCAAGGATGGTCTTTATGAATGGTTGGTCATGCCTTTTGGGTTATCCAATGCTCCTAGTACTTTTATGAGAGTGATGACACAAGTACTTCGACCTTTTATGGGTAAATTTCTAGTTGTATACTTCGATAACATCCTCATCTATAGCAATACCAAGGAGCAACACCTAGACCACCTCACACAAGTTTGTCAAGCCCTACAAGAGGCCAACTTATATGCCAATCTTAAGAAGTGTTCATTCTTCACTACTAGTGTTATCTTCTTAGGGTTTGTAGTATCCTCTGAAGGAGTCTCGGCTGACCCACAAAAGGTACAGGCGATAGTAGAATGGTCTGAGCCCAAGAATATCCATGAGATTCGAAGCTTCCATGGGCTCGCTACTTTCTACCGTCGATTTATCAAAGGGTTCAGTGCTATAATGACCCTCATTACTGATTGTCTCAAGAAAGGGGAATTCCAATGGACTACAGCAGCCGCTAAGGCCTTTGTAGAGATTAAGAAGAGAATGACTGAAGCGCCAGTTATGCGCCTCCCAGACTTCTCAAAGGTGTTTGAAGTAGAGTGTGATGCGTCTAGGTTAGGTATAGGAGGAGTGCTCAGCCAAGAACAACATCCAATTGCCTATTTTAGTGAAAAGCTAAATGAGGCAAAACAAAAGTACTCCACCTATGATAAGGAATTCTATGCTGTAGTGCAGTCCTTAAAGCACTGGCGCCATTACCTGCTGCCTAAAGAATTCATTCTTCACTCTAATCATGACGCTTTAAGATATATCAACTCCCAGAAAAAGTTAAACTTTCGACATGGTCGCTGGGTTGAGTTTTTACAAGCTTATACCTTTATACTCAAACATCAATCCGGAGTTGAAAATAAGGCAGCTGATGCCCTGAGTCGTCGTGTTTTGTTGTTTTCCATGATGAAAGTACAAATCACTGGGTTTGAACGCCTCAAAGAAGAATATGAGTCATGCCCAGACTTTGGCGATGTTTATCAAGTCCTGCAAGATGAACAGACCCTTGAAGTTGATGGATTTATTCTTCAGAATGGGTACCTGTTCAATGGTAACAAATTGTGTATCCCACGTTCTTCAGTGAGAGACTTTATATTGTGGGAATTACATGCAGACGGTCTGTCAGGTCATTTTGGGCGAGACAAAACTATTGAAGAGGTAGAGCGCACCTTCTATTGGCCTAGTTTGAAGAGGGATGTTGCCAAAATTGTGAGTCAATGCCGTACATGTCAATTGGCAAAACATAGGAAACAGAATACCGGCCTCTACACTCCACTACCCGTGCCCGATTGTCCATGGCAAGATGTGAGCATAGATTTTGTTCTAGGTCTTCCACGTACCTTTAGGAAACATGATTCTATTCTTGTGGTCGTGGATCGTTTTTCTAAAATGGCTCACTTCATCCCTTGCTCTAAGACAGCTGATGCTTCCTATGTTGCCAAATTGTTCTTCAATGTAATTGTTAAGCTGTATGGCCTTCCCAAAACCATAGTGTCTGATAGGGATGTCAAATTCATGAGTTACTTTTGGAAAACACTTTGGCATTTGTTAGGCACAAAGCTGAAATTCTCCACCGCCTATTATCCTCAAACTGATGGTCAAACTGAAGTTGTTAATAGAAGTTTAGGCAACCTCTTGAGGAGTTTGGTAGGTGACAATAATAGGAATTGGGATTCTATTTTACCCCCAGCTTAGTTTGCATACAATAGCTCTGTCAACAGGTTTATAGGCATGAGTCCGTTTGAGGTTGTGCATGGTTACAAGCCTAGGAAACCTTTAGACCTCCTCCCTATGTCTCCTCATGTTAGGACCTCTGAGTCAGCTGAGGCATTTGCCCGTCATGTTCATGATTTGCACAATGAGATTAGTAAGCGCATTCACGCAAGCAATGAAAATTATAAAACACAAGCTAACTCACGTAGGCGCTATGTAGAATTTAATACTGGAGACTATGTTATGATTCGAGTTAGGCCTGAGCGGTTGTCTTCTGGAACTGCTCGGAAATTGCAAGCTCGTAGTGGCATTTAAAGTGTTATCACGGGTTGGGCCAAATGCTTATGTTATAGACCTACCATCTGACTATGGGATTAGCTCTACTTTTAATGTTGAAGACCTTGTTGCTTATAAAGATCCCATAACTATACCTGATAAACCTTTTGTTGACCCTTCCCAACCCCCATCTACTCCTATTGTTCCTGTTTGCCCACCCCTCACTTTTCCACAAGCACAAAAAGATTTTATTGATGCTATTTTGGATGAGCAAATTGTTTCTACTAGGGATGGTGGATTTCAGCGCTTCTTGGTTCGTTGGCGAGGTCGTCCTGAGTCAGATTGCACATGGATCACCCGTGATGATCTCCAGCGGCTTGATCCAGATTTATGGGAGTACTATCAGAGTCGACAGGAGCCACACGCGACGGAGTCGCGTTTTCTTCACCCTGGGGGAGTTGGTGCGGACACTAGATCTCGACCACAGATCACACAGGTGTACGAGCGCCGCCGACGTCGCCAGACCGCACACCCGTTGACCTTATGGCTGGATACGATGGAGAACTAGAAGATTTTAGAAGATTTTATTACCTTTTTTTTAAGACTATTTTAATTTTATTTGGTTTATTAGATTTCCTTTTTGATTATTATGTCTTATTTCCTTAATCAGATGTAATGGGCCTATTTAAGGTTCTGAATATTAGGGTTTGAGGCACTTCATTATTATCAAAGAAAACTTACACGTTTGGGCTGTGTTCTAGGCAAAACCCTAGCTTCTTTCTAGCTTCTTTCTTGCTTCTTTATTGCTTCTTCTTGCTTTCTTTTACTTTGCTGATTTAATCGTGAGTATTGTGTTGTGAATTGTGACCTTGGTGTGGATGTCCTACATCACTATAGTAGGATTTGGATTGTAGTGTGAGTCATAGGACAGATGTCCCAAGCTGAAGGTAAGGCCCTTGAGCTGAAGGATCATGTGGTTTGCAACAGGTCCCACCGTGTTACATTAACCACGTGTCAAATATTGTGGTTTAACTCTTTGGCCCGAACTGAATCGTGGGGGGGTGGATCACGTGCGTTGTAATTGGCTTGGTTGCATTGCCTTTGCTACGTGTCAGCGTTTCTGGTTTGAGCTTTCTATCCCGAGTTGGATCCTCGGTTCAGAGATATTTCCACACAATTTGCCCCAATTATGACATTCCCGAGTTGGGACTTGTCATAATTTTATTTTGCTAAATGTTTTACCCTGTGCCCCTATGCCGTTTGGCTTTCTAGGGCTTAGTTGGCAGAAAACGATTACGCCCTTCCGTATCCCAAGGTGCTGACGTCATGTGCCTTGGGGCTGTCTCATCCGTCGTTCATTGCATTTAATGTTGCAGAAGCATTATGTCTTTGGGGGGGAAAGGTAATCACTGTTTACTTTACCTTTTACATTCTCTCTCTATCTTCTACGCTCCTCACTTTCTTTGTTCTTTGCTTTCTGCCTTCATAAAAAACACTCCGTGCTTACCGCTTTTTTCATCGGAATCCACTGTAAGTGCCGTTTGTTTGTCGGAGAAGATCTGTCTTGTGCCTGGTCACTGTCTTGCGATTCATTCTACCGGCACTGTTCCTCATTGGGAGGCTCTTTCTGCTTCGTTCATCTTTCCAGAAGTGGTTCTTCGAGGACTCTTGGCATCGCGCCGTCCTGCTTTTCCAACAAGATTGCTTTTTTGACCGCCGTTTGATCCTAGCAACGGTATAACTTTTTCTTTACTCTTATTTTTCAGTTTGTACGGTTCTATTTTCTCTGCTTGGGGTTGTTAGTGTTGTTTTTAGGGTTTGTTTTGCGATCCTAGGGTTTTCCTCTGGTTTTTGGGGCAAATCACCAAGATACCAATTTTCCCGCCCTTTAGGGTTTGAAAGCTCCATCTCGGGGTAAATTTAAGACGGAGACCATTGGTCTCCTCTTTTTGTCTTTTTCCAACACTGAGTTTAATGTTTCCCGAGCTGACACTTAGAAAAATTTTGGAGTCTGTCAAGACAGGGATAGCATGCCTGTCAAGACTTGACTTTGAAAGTTCAGGTTGGGGCATGTGGGCATAGGTAGTTATTCTTGGATTTAACCTTCCCCTTTCAACTTGGCAGATGTCTTCCTTTTATGACATTAGGAACAACCCTGCAAGGATAGCAGAATTTAAAGCCTTCTACGGCTTTGAAGATGGGAAGTTTAGCTTCCGCTTTGCTGAGCCTAGGGAGGACATCTATAGGTCAAATGCCCAGAAAGGCCTCCCTATCCCCATTGCTGCGTTCATAGAGGGTGGAGTTCGAGTCCCATTTCCTGACCTCCTCAATGACTTCCTCCTCTACTGTAGCATAGTCCCGACTCAGGTAGGGCTGAACTCCTTTAGGATTGTCCTGGGGGTTTATGCCCTTGACCAGATATTAGGGACATCTATTGGAGTGCGGGAGATACTCCATCACTACAAAATCTGCACCCTCAAAAACAAACCAGACCACTATCTTTCCCTCAAGCCCAAGAAAAAACCCTTTGTCACACACATCCCAGATTCCAAT
Organism: Liquidambar formosana; assembly: GCA_039720395.1. Classification (NCBI taxonomy): domain Eukaryota; kingdom Viridiplantae; phylum Streptophyta; class Magnoliopsida; order Saxifragales; family Altingiaceae; genus Liquidambar; species Liquidambar formosana. The sequence goes on along the minus strand of CM077828.1, from coordinate 17,053,805 downwards.
CCTGGAGCTCACGACCTTGTCATCTTCGTATACGGGCCTGTGGATGGGACTTTACCACCAGATGACCCCATCATTCCTTGCGAGAAAGGCTCTTGCTGTAAGCACTTGGCGGGATTCATACTTATTATGTTTTTATATGGCCCCAAGATAGGTATTAGATTTCATATTGATGTTTATGTCCTGTTTCCTTCTAGCAGCTCCTCACGCCAACGAGCCTACTGACAAGCTGAGGAAGAAAGACATCTAGACACTGCTGCTCGGCCCAAACCTTGCTCAACTACCACGCGAGGTACCAGACTTACGGAAAGGCAAGTTAGCCTCACTGGGAGCAGCCTGACGACGAGCTAACCCGCGTGGTGGAGCAAGAGGTGGAGAGAGGAGAAGAAGAAAGAGAAGAAGAAGAAGAGGGGATCCGGCTCTGGGCTGAAGGAGAGGGTGCTGAGGAAGTTAGAGCCCTGGATAAGACGGGTCGCCGTGCCCCCTTTGTTATTGAGAGCTCCAGTTCGGAGGAGACTGTCTCTCAAGCAATGGAGAGAAGGGACTCTAATTCCCCCCGATAAAGAGACAAAGAACTGACTCCGGCAACTAGAGGGCCAAAAAAGACTTCGGGATGAACTTGAGGGCTCTGGTTGCCAAGAGAAGGGCGGCCGAAAAGGAGGCCCAAGAAAAGAAAGTTGTTATGCAGAAGCAGCCGTAGCAACAAAAACAGCAGCAGCAGAAGACCAACCAGGCTGTCTCTGCCCAGGGCGTAGGGCAGAATGCCGGCAAGAAGCCCACTGACCCCAATAGTGGTAAGCTCATGTCGAGTGCCATGAGGGAGCAGGGCGTGGGCAGGCCCGAGGTGCCTGAGGTCATGGGGAAGGGTAAGGCCCCCCAGGTGGTACCTCCTAAGAATAAGTGGCCCTTTCCCCCCATAGCTCCCCAGCAGCAACTTCCCGTCTTGAGGTACGGGCAAGGAGGTTCGTTTGCTGCTTCTGCTACTAGGGAGGGTACTACCAGCAGAGCTGATGTGGTCGCCCGATTCCCCGAGGTGAGCGTCTGATTTCTCAAACTTTTTCTTCTTTTTCTTTTAATAAGTTTCTAATGTGCGTCTTGACTAACTCCCTTGTTTGGATATACTCAGTTCTCGACACCCACAGATGAGGCTGTTTCAAGCTCCTTCTCTGTGGATTACAACTTCAAGTACTTGAGCAATCCTATGAGGCTCCCTGTGGATATGGAGCACTTCAGGAGGAGATCCGCCCCCGAGCTAATTCGGTTCGGGTTCACTAGCCTGTACAGAGTATATCTTGATGTGCATTTCTTGATGATCTTTTCAGTAATCTTTCCAACCTTTCAACGTCATTTTTAACTCGATTCTGTCTTTACAGGACTGCCAACAGATCCTGCTAGCTGGCGACCTCTTGGCCGAAGAAGACAATAAAATAGAGATCGAGGTCGCCAAGGTCTGGAGTGAGCTCGAGCAAAAGTTGCAAGAATCAGAGAAGAACTGCTATGCCGCTGTGTTTGAAATCGAAAAATGGAAGACTGAGTGCAAAACTCACTAGTCCAACGCAGAGAGCGCTATTAGCAAGCTCGAGCTCACGAGGAAGGACTATGCGGATCTGGAGGTTGAGTTGAAGAGGGCGAAGGAGAACAGCGACGAGTTAGCATGGGAGAAGCGGGACCTGGCAAGGAAGGTGCCGGCCCTGGAGGCTGATCTGGAGAAGGATAAGGCTTCTGTCGAGAAGGCAGTAGCCGACGAGAGGAAGAGTGTAACGAATTCTCTTATTGGGTAGTTGGCCAGTGAGCTTAAGGTTACCTACAAATTTGCGTGGGAAACCTTGGTCGAGTTGGCCTCTGCCCAGTTCCCTGGCATTGCTGGCATTCCTTTCGAAAGGAGGGATGTACCCCCGGAGTACGACCCCGAGGGAGGTAATATCGAGGAAGCCGACGTGGAGGTTGCAGAAGAGGATGAGTCCGGGGAGAACGAACCCGAGGTCACATCCTAGCCTAATGCCAACATTGAAGCCGAGAGGGTCATTGGCACCTCTGATGAGACTCCGGCTACTACTAACGGGGACCAATCTGCCGCAGCAACGGAGAACTCCTCAGAAGCAATCCCTGATCCTCCTCAGGCTCCTGCGGCCCCTCCTACCTCTGTCACTCCGGCCCAAGTATCTGAAGTTGCTGATCCTGCTGCAGCGAACTCGGGGAAGGAGTGATTTTGTTTTGTTTTTCCTTTTTCTTGTTTGTGGCTAGGTGCCCTAATTTGTACAGACAATTGTAATATTTTTCTTGGAATGAAATATACCTTTTTCTTCATCATGTACATCTGTTTTCTATTTTGTGCTGGCTTTATGTTTGATTGTGACCTCGGGATGAAGTCCTTTGTTGCCATATGTTTACTGTTTTATCAGCAGGCTTAATTAAACTCGATTTTGTTATGGATTCCAATTCGGATAGCGATAGACTTGAGTGCTTTCTAACCATAGTTTGCTTGGACCCATCCCTGGGCATGCCGTTAGGTTGAGCCTATTCTTAGGCTAATTTTGCTTGGACCCGTTCCTGGGCAAGTCTTAGAGTTGAGCCCATTCTTAGGCAGTTTTTGCTTGGACCCGTTCTTGGGTAAGACTTATGCCCATTCTTAGGCAGTTTTTGCTTGGACCCGTTCTTGGGCAAGACTTGTGCCCGTTCTTAGGTAGTTTGTGACTTCGACCCATTCTTGGGTAAGTGCCTTTAATTCAAGACGATAAATAAGCAATAATCTCCCTGAATAACATCTTAATTTGTATTGAATAATCATTGCATGTAATTACAACTTTCATTAATGATAAAACAGTCTCAAATTAGCCACGTTAACTGATCTCGGCAGTTCTTGTCCAGTCTCCAAGCTCTTTAACTTGTACGAACTTGTGCCCCCGACGTGGATGACCTCATAGGGACCTTCCCATGTTGCCCCGAGCTTCCCATCGGCAGGATTTCTAGTTCCAGAGTTAACTTGTCTGAGCACTAACTCTCCCACTTTAAACTCCCTTGATTTGATCCTTCGGTTATAATATTTTTTCAGCTCCTGTTGGTAAGATGCCATTTTGATTCGAGCTCTTTCCCTTCTTTCCTCTGCCAGATCCAGATCTTGAGACAAAATTTGATCATTTGTTGCTGCATCATACAACTCAGTCCTGAGACCCGGTAGACCCAGTTTCGTTGGTATAACTGCTTCCATTCCATAGGTCATTGAGAATGGATTTCCCCAGTGGACCTCCTTGGAGTAGTTCGATATGTCCATAGTACGGAGTATAGTTCATCAGGCCAAGACCCTTTCGCATTATCCAGTCTTCTCTTTATCCCTGCGACTATAATCTTGTTCATGGCCTATGCCTGGCCATTACATTGTGGATAGCTCGGATTAGAATACCACCAATGAATCCCTTGTTCAGTGCTGAATTCCCGGGTCCTTTTGCTATCGAACTGAGTTCCATTATCTGATACAAAAGCTCTTGGGATCCCAAAGCGTGTGATAATGTTTTCCTAAAGGAACTTAATAATATTAGAATCTTTAATTGATGCAAGTGCGATGGCTTCTACCCATTTGGTGAAGTAGTCAGTTGCGATAAACAAGTACTTCCTATTCCCTGAGGCTGTGGGCAACGAACCCACGAGATCTAATCCCTACTGCGCGAAAGGCTACGGGCTAGATATGGGGTGCAGCTCTTGAGCTGGCTGGTGTATCTTGTCGGCAAACATCTGACACTTCGGACATTTCCTCATATACCTGATAGCATTCTTTTGCATATATGGCCACTGTGAACCCCAGAAATTGGGCCCACAAAGGATTGGAAAGGAAATAGTTTTGTTTGAAAAGGAAAAAAGGAGTCGCCACCTTATTTTTTAAAGGAAACAAGGAAAACCCTAAAAATAGTTTGTTTTAGCAAAACAATTTGAATGACTCCATATTTAAAAAGGAAAGGCGAAAACAATCTTTTGGAAACCAAAGAAATCGGGGATTCGGAGGCTAAGTTATGACATGGGAAGGTTCTAGGCAAAGCCTATAGGCACCCATGTCACCCTTTTGGTCTCTCGGTTTATTTGGGCTAAATTAAGATCTTTCTATACAAAAATCAGCAAGTATATCACATCAAGAATTGCATGCGTATCATATATTTCATTCATCCACCCATGCATAATAAGCACATAAAAACAGAAAATAAAAAGAAGAAAAGAAAGAAAGAAAGAAATCTAGGATACTTGGATCCTAGAACGGACTTGAGCCTCATGAAGAGCGCCTACGTACCATGCAACGAAATACATGGATCAAAGTCCACGTAGTTCGATTAGAACTAGGGTTAAGTCCTAATATAAACCTATGGTAAAAACCCTAGGTCTCCTTATTTGATCAAAAGAGTTGGATAAACAACGTTTGAATTTAGGAAAACTTCCACAAAATGGAAACCTTGATAAAAAAACAGAATTTATTATTGAAGGAAACCTTTGATTATACCATAGACTTGTATTAAAAACTGACCCTAGAGAGGGAGAAGAGAAAGAATTAAGGAGAGAGGTGAATTAGGGCACCTTCACACCCACTTACCTGAGCGCAATAACTCCAAGCATTAGCTATTTCAAACATTGGCAGCTCTATTTGCCATAGGACAATTACCACACCTATTTGCACCCTTACATGTGCTCAAAACCATGCAAACACACTAACATGTAAATCTGGACAGAATAGTATTATGGCCTAAAATCATCCACTAAACATGCCAATAACAGAAACAGCAAACTTTCATAAGCCCTAACACAATCCTAGAACCATATTATGCATAAAAAACCCTAGAATGAACTAACATGCATGCAAAACATCATATTTACTCCATATGTAAGACATACGCAGCAGCTACGAAGAAAAACCAATAAAAAGACCTACTTTATCATGCTGTATGAAAACTAACATAAAACAAAGACTCTAAAACCCTAAACTCACAAATATGCTTAAAAACATACAAGACAAACTCTAAACATGCTAACATAAAACTAAACAGGACTCTAATCATGCATATTAACTAACTAAAGCAATAAAACATGATAAGAAACCCTAACACTAGCATGCAATGACACTATCCTAAAACAAGGACGACGGGAGAACAAGAATCACAACTATGCTTAAAAACATATAGGACAGCCCTAAAGCATGCTAAACTCATGATAAACAGTAGATATTCCATGTATATTAACTAGCTAGAGTGTTAATACATGATAAAAAAGCTACCTTTAACATGCAATAAGCCTATCCTATATGAAAATCCATATTCAGCATAAATGAAGAGGGAGGAATACCTTAAGAAGAAGCTTCCTTGCTGCTGTAGAGACTCTCTCTTCCTCTTATGGATGTCTTGAACCAATGTTCTCTAAGGCTACAGCAAGAACTCCAGCTCTCCTTCAAGTCTCTCTTTCTTATTCTCTCTCAAACACTTAGATTTTTAGGCATAAAGTGGCTCCCCTTGTGCTGAAGCATAGGGGGTATTTATAGAGTTTACTAAGGATTAACCAATGGCTGGGATTAAAACCCTAAGAATTAATCCAAGGGCTATTAGAGACCCCCTTGGGGCTTAAGTAACTCAGAAGTTACCAAAAATTAGAAGGAAACCCGTCCAAAAGAGTCCTTGTTCGTCAAAATAGGGAGAAATCCGCTTCAGCAAGGAGACACAAAGCAAATAGGAAAGTGGCCTCGGGTAACCACCAGGGCCTGGGCGGCTAGCCACCTGGGCCCAGGCGGCTAGCCACCCGGGTCTGGGTGGTCACCCGAGCCCACTTCGGATTTTTCTCCTATTTTGACTCTTAATGCTTCTAGAAGTGTTTCAGGGGCCAAATGAACTCCGATTTTGATGAAACAAAAGCCAAAACGACCATGGTTCGATGAGGAATATGTTTTTGAACATTTTAGGGTGAAAACCACTAACCATAGGGGCATGGTTAGGTTTGAACAAGGCGGTTAACCGCTATGCTCTACCTTTGCTAAGTATAGGTATGCACATAGGATCAAACCAAATACTTTCCATATCAAAATTGAGCTTCATAAAACACTTTTGGGGATAAAATGATGACTAATTAAAGTTAATTTGAAAAGATTTGGTTGATAATTGTGAGTCAATTAGAGCTAACCCAAAGAAGGGTTAATTAACCAACTTGAACTACATCGAGCCATTTTAATCCCGAGCCATTGATTTATCAAATTGACACTAGAAATACCTCTTATGCATCCATATGAACTCCAATTGACAATTTGGAGATCATTTCAAGGTCAAATGAAAAGTTTGGGACTTAAAAGACGATTATGCCCCTCAAGTCACAAAAGCTCTTATTATCTCTCAAGATCAACTCCAAATTGAACCAAAATTCATATCTATTGTCCTTGTGATTCTAGAAAACTAATGCAAGTGACTAGACTCAAAAACAAAACAAAAACATGCATGAAATGATGAGCCCTAGTACGGTGGTACAAAAATGGGATGTGACAGCCACCAATAGCCTTAGGTGTTTGCCCTATGGGCTAGTGATCTTCCTCCTGTGTGACCCCCACATGACCCCTCGTGGAGTCCAGTTAGCAGATCTAACACTTGGTCTGGGTGTACACACTTCAGGTATGGCCCTGTATAAGACCTTTTGTAGAGAGAGCCCGAAGGAGATAACCAAACTCGAGCTGACTTAGTTCGAATTCGATGACCCTGATTGTGATCCTCGGGTAGTTCATCTCTTTGTAGATAGGCAACTATCTCGTCCATCCAACTCGGTGACGAGGACTGAATGTCCGAGATGGCTTCTTTTGTCCCGATGCTGGGCTCTTGTAGGACTTCAACGTTTATGGTTCGAGGGGTACCCGTTTCTAACGTTGCAGCCAAAGCAGCCAACCCATCCGTATATCTGTTCTGATCCCTCACAAAGCGCTTGAACTCAATGCTTGTGAAGTCGGCAGCTAATTCTCAGACTTTATGCATGTACGCAGTCGTTCTTTCATCTTTAGCTTCATATTCTTTGTTCAGCTGATTAACCACGAGTCTGGAATCACTGTATACCAACAATTCTTTTATTCCCATTGCTCGGGCTACCCCAAGTCCTGCCACAACTGCCTCGTATTCTGTTTCATTGTTCGAGGCTGGGAACATAAGCCTAACTGCTTGCTCAATGATCTCCCCCTCGGGATCTGTCAGCACAATTCCCAGACCTGCCCCTTTCGCGTTTGATGCCCCATTCACTTTGAGCTCCCATCTCTTCCTCTTTTCACTGTTTATCTTGTCTTCCCCCCCCCCCCAGTTCGGGCAAAGAAGATTTTAATTCTGTTTGTTTTGAACTAGAAGTAGGATCTGCGAATTCGGCAATATAATCGGCTAACACTTACCCCTTAATGGCAGGTTGGGGCTTGAAGTGGATGTCGTAAGTGTTAAGTTCTACCCCCCACTTCGAGACTCGTCCTGATAAGTCAGCTCTCCGTAGGATATATTTCAGTGGATAGTTGGTTAGCACCGTGATAGGATGAGGCTAGAAGTAGTGTTGGAGTTTTCGGGAGGCTATGACAAGAGCTAGGATTAGTTTCTCGAGGGGTAGATATCGAGTTTCAGCATCTAATAGCGTCTTGCTAATGTAATAGATTGGCTTTTGAGTAAATTCTCGCTGGGCAAGTAGGACGCCACTGAGTGAATGGGTTGAGACGGCAAGGTAGAGGTAAAGAGTTTCCCCGTGGTGAGGGTTGGTCAGGGTGGGGAACGTTTCTAAGTGAGTAACCAACTTCTTATAAGCTTCCTGGCATTTTTTATCCTATCCCGAGTTCGTGCTCTTCTTTAGTATTTGGAAGAAAGGGTGGCACTTGTTTGATGACCTTGAGATAAACCTGTTGAGTGCTGCCACCATGCCGTTCAACTGTTGAACGTCCCTAACTTTCGTTGGTGTCCGTAAGGTTCTTATTGCTTCAATCTTACTTGGGTTTGCCTCGATCCCCCTTCTCGAAACTAAGTGGCCTAGGAATTTTCTTGAGCCTATCCCAAATGAGCTTTTCTTTGCGTTCAATTTCATCTTGTACTCCCTGAGTCGAGCGAAGGCCTTAGTCAGGTCTGCCAGATGGTTCCTCTCTGAACTGCTCTTAATAATAGTATCATCAACGTATGCCTCTAGGTTTTTGCCAATCAGTCCTTCAAACATCCTGCTAACAAAACGTTGATAGGTTGCCCCAGCATTATTCAATCCAAATGGCATCACCTTGTAGCAGTATATCCCTCTAGGAGTAATAAACCCCGTTTTGTCTTAATCGTGCTATGTCATGGGAATTTGATGATAGCCCGAGAAGGCATCGAAGATGCTCAATCGCTCGTATCCCGAGATAGAGTCTATTAGCTGGTCAATTTTTGGCAAAGGGAAACTGTCCTTCAGGCATGCTTTGTTTAGATCTGTAAAGTCAATACAAACACGCCAATCCCCCGTCTTCTTTCTTACGCACACAGGATTGGCCAGCCAACTCAGGTACTTTACTTCTCTGATGAATCCTGCTTTCAGGAGCTTATCTACCTCGGCAGAAATTGTTTCAGCTCGGTCGTCAAACAACCTTCGTTGCTTCTGAACCACTGGCTTGCAATTCGGATTAACCTGCAGCTCGTGAGTGATAATTCTTGGGTCAATTCCAGGCATTTCATGGGGCGACCAAGCAAATACGTCGATGTTGTCTTTCAGGAACTTAAACAGTTCTGTTGTGTTAGCCTCACTCAGTGATTTTCCAATCCAGAAAACCTCTCTGGATCCTCGGGATTAATTATCTTTTTTACAAGTTCTTCTCCTATTCTGTCTGCGGGTTCCAGAGCTGTTTCTTCCACCCCGGGCCATTCTCCTTTTCGTTGCTATAAGGGAATCTCGTCGACTTTGGCTTTTTTCTTTTGCTCCAGTACTTGCTTTGGGGTTTTAACTTTGCCAGTCCCCAAGCTGGGAAGACGTGGTATTCTAGACTTCAACTTGTCTTCCGAGGGCGATGAGTGGCCTGCATATTCTGCCAGAAAGCATTCCCTGGCTGTTGCCTGGTTTCCCTTGATCTCCATGATTCCCTCTAGACTCGGGAACCTGATGGATTAGTGGTAGAAGGATGGGACAGCCTTTATGGCGTGGATCCAGGGTCGCCCGAGTATTACATTATAAGCTGACCTCTCCTAGATAACCACGAATGTTTCCATGGATTGCACTGGCCCTGCTTGAACTGGGAGAGTTATCTGCCCCAGCGGGAAATTCATATTTCCATTAAAAGCCTTTAAGCTGACATGACTGGGCATGAGGTCAGAGTTTTTCAACCCGAGTTGACCAAACAATTTTTGGAACATCACATTCACAGATGCCCCATTGTCCACATAGACTTTGCCCACATCGTAGTTTCCTATAAGCATCCGAACGACTAGAGCATCGTTGTGGAGGCAACTCACTGTCCCGTCAGACTCTGCATCCCCAAAGAACAGAAGTTTTTCTCTAGTTTCTCCTTCACCTTGAGGTAGTAGCACTGGTTCGTTCTTGATATCACTGACCTCAGTGTCTTGGCAAGTCATCCTATACTGTGCCCTGAGTTGGCTGGTTGACAGAGCAGTTTCTTTATACCCCTCCTGTGATCATGTCAATCCTCCCGAGGATCTTTGGCTGTGTGGATTGGGAAGCTCTGTTCTCAAGCTTTTTCTGTTTGGATGACTATCCTTTCTCACATCGGGCTATAAACTCATTCAACTTTCCCTCTTTGGCCCAGGCTTCGAGATTGTACTTTAGAACCTTGCAATCCTCTGTTTTATGGCCATGATCCTTGTGATAACTGCAGAACAACCTTTTGTTTCTCTTCTCAGGCTCTGCGAGCATGGGTCTAGGTTTTTGAAAGAAGTCCCTATTCTCCAGTGCCTTCATTAACTTGTAGATAGGGAGAGTAAATACAATGAAGATGGCCTGGTTCGGATTGGTAGGCAGCTTTGACTTTTCTCCTCGGGGACTATCACTACGAGGCTTTGAGTCTTTCTTCTTATCATCTTTCTCATTGGTTTTGGTGGGCTGTGGGCTGTAGAAATCATCTAGCTTTGAATAGTTGGCCACAGTGGAGAGTAATTTGGCTAAGTTTCTGGGGGGATTAACTGTCAACTCTTTAAATAGAGGTGATGGCTTCCTCAGCCCGAGGCGAAATAGATCCATGGCTTCTCAATCGAGTCGTCAATCTTGTTGTAAACCTCCCAAAATCTTTGAGAATATTCCCGAAGTCCTTCCCCATCTTTCTGTTTCAGCTCATATAAGTTCTGCATAGTCCTCGGGAATTTGCAACTAGTGATGAATCTCTTCTTAAACAGCTTACTCAGTTCTTGCTAGCTGTCAATAGACTCATCTGGAATCTTGGCCCACCACTTAAAAGCCACCTCCCCAGACTCATAGGAAATATCTTATAGAGAAAACCCTCATTTCCAGCATATAACGACATACGTTGCAAATAATAATTTAAATGATGGTCTGGGTTTATCGAAAGAGAGTAAAGAGTAAAGGTTATTTCGGAATACCCTCGTGGGATTGGGACCCATTGAATCCACTTCGTGAATGGGCTTCGAGCTATAGCAGTGCTCCCTGGTCTTTCTCCTCCTCTACTCTGGTTACCCTAGTGTCTCTTAGAGGTTTCTTCCTCATTTCTCTCACGTTTGGGTGATCGAGAATGTTTTCTACTTATTCTCCCGGTGCTCCTCTCTCTTCTTCTTTCCGGGGAGCGAGACCTATAGTGTCGTCTCTCATCTCTGTGAGTTTTATTCCCAGAGCCCTCCGGAGCACGAGGTCTAGGATGGTCCTCGATCCACCTTCGAGAGTGACCTGAACTCCTTGAACTGTGCTCAGGAGATCGCTGCACCAACGCATGATGTAGTCTATCTCCCCTTCCTGAGAGTCTTTGCTCTGGGCCAGTTAACCGTGGTTCATTATCGTGTCTGCTGCGGTGGTGGTGGTGTGAGATTCCAGGTCTAGGTGAGCTTTCCTGGTGCCTGGTGCCTGGTGCGACGGAGTAGACTGGTTTGGCTGGCTTCCTCAGCAACAACATTAGCTCCGCGAAGGGCAAAAGTTCGCTGGAGGTAGCGGTGGTAGTTCTGCTTTGCAGTCAGTTTTGTGAGCTGCGCCGATTGAATCTCCGATTGCATGGTCGCAATCAGTTCTACCACCGCTGCTGGGTTAAGGTTGTTTGTCACGGCCTTATCAAACGCAACTTTCAAAACAGGCTGGTCATTGAGAGAATATAGAACAGCAGACATCTCCGGGGAGATTTGATGTTGCTAAATCGAGGGAAGCTGACTGGTTCCCACCGGATGTAATGGTGGGTTCGCAGTGAAGGCTGGGTTTCTGCTCACTTCCTAAGATCTCCTCCAACTGCTTGGTCTACACGAGTAAAGTTTGCTCTAGATCTTGTTTGCCTGTAGGTGGGCGGTGGTGGTGTAGCCATCTTATCGCGATGGTTCCCACATACGGCGCCAAATTGTATGGGGTAAAAAACTGTTCCCCGAATTGAGTGTTGATGAAGGAGTTTGCTTTCTCGTTTGGACCTGCAATCACAAGCTTGGAAAAAGAGTCAGAGGGTAGGCCAAGGTGGGTTTTGGCCAAGCCCTCTCCAAAGCTTAAGTCAGAAGCTATTTAGGGAGAATGAGGCAAGGAAGAAGATGAATCTCAGAGAATTAGGGTACTGTAGCTTACCACATTTGGCTGTATCGTATTCTTTTTATACCCACCTGTACGGACTGACCATGTGAGGTCAGGTAACTGCCTTGGTTAGGTCAGATCTGACCATGGTTTACCAATAACCGTCTGACCATGGTTTGTTGATCGTGGTTGGGCATGGAACCATGGTTCCTGGTAACCGTTGTGTCAGGAATTACAGCTACTGTGACAGTTTTGGACTGTAGTAGGATTTGGATTGTAGTGTGAGTCATAGGACAGATGTCCCGAGCTGAAGGTAAGGCCCCTGAGCTGAAGGATCACGTGGTTTGCAACAGGTCCCACCGTGTTACATTAACCACGTGTCAAATATTGTGGTTTAACTCTTTAACCCGAACTGAATCGTGGGGGGTGGATCACGTGCGTTGTAATTGGCTTGGTTGCATTGCCTTTGCCACGTGTCAGCGTTTCTGGTTTGAGCTTTCTATCCTGAGCTGGATCCTTGGTTCAGAGATATTTCCACACACTACCAATGTTCTCAATCCACCCCAAAATATTAGGTCAATTGGACTTTCCAAACCAGCAAAATAGTAAAATTTGGCGAATAAAGTGAAAGTTCAGTCTCTCCAATGCCGGCAAGTTTTATGCCCCTATATATTCATCTGTGATTCATGTTCTCCTGGTAATGCTTCTCTCTTTATTAACTAATTAAGGGTTATACTAAATTAAGTTGCAGTACTCTTGGCTCTGACCAAATTGTGAACGAAATTCCAAAATATGAAAATGTTTTAACCTTAGGATTATAGTTTCAGACCTACAAATGGGCCATCGGGGTTTTATTAATAAGCTTGCCCAAGAACGAGCATAAAAGTTTTGGCTCATGCACCGTGTGTGGGGGTTAAGCTCTTCTCCAGTCTACTCTCCTCCATTTCCCTCCAGTTCACGGTCCTTAAAACGCCACATCTCTAAATTGATCCAAAGGCCTAAAGTTAGCCACGTCCTCACCTTGCATAAGTTCTCTTTTACACGTCCAAAAATGTTGAATGGCTTTTCCTAACGGCAAGAATTTTCAACCCTATTCGTCGGTTTTCAATCCTCCATAACTTACCCAACAATCAAATCATCATGTCATCTCCAACCCCCATACCTTTTTATTTGGAGTCTTCATAAAAACGAATATCCAAAATTCCAAATTAACAATCGTGATAAGTGAAATCACTGGCGACGAGACGAGTAGGGGGAAGAGAAGCTTTTGTTGGTGATGTCGGCCTGTTGAAGGCGGCTCACTATACAGCCGTTCAATCTCCAGTTGCCAATGTTAATCGTGGAGGTTGAAAATGGGTTTAAGACTTTAAGGCATTGGGTTAGATTTGTGAAAATTCACAGTGGGTTGATGAGCCCCACGCCCACACTCCCTCCTCTTCTCTCTTAGATCTCTCCAATTCTATACATATTTTTTCCTCTTTCCTGAATCTCTCATATCTCAATTCTTCTTACACTTTCTCAAGGAGCTATTGACTCAAAATTTTTAAAGGGGTTGAATTAACTTCCATTCTTTTAAATTATTAGCAATTGCCATAACACCATTGTGCCTAAAAACTTGAATTTAGATGGGTATCTTCTATATCCCAAATCAATTAACGAATTATTAGCTTTAAAATATTTATATTAAGAAGCTAATCTAGTTGCCTATACTGGCCGAAGGCAATCCGGCAACTTCTCTTACAAATGGTTTTCAGAGGAATAGGCAAAAGTATAAAAGGTCGGAGACGGAATTGATGAAATATACTCTTCGTTAAAACAAGCCGTTACCGTTCTGCAGTAGTGTAAATGGCTACATGACGCGGCTGGCTTTAGACTCTTAGATTAACTTAAGAAGATGTGGCGATATAAGGACCGTTGACTGGATGGAAATGGAGGGGAGGGGACTGGAGAGGACCCTATCCCCGTGTGTGAAGCTATAAGTTCACGTCCAGGGAGTGAAGACTTTGCAATGATAAACCCGAGGATAATTAGGATCATATCTAAATCACCCTTTTTAATTAAAAAACTCTGCTTAGCAAAATTAACTAATGTATTTTATAGCTAGTACGTGGCATAAGTTATCAATAAGCCATGAAAAAACGTGGCGGTATCCTCGTAACAATTACAAGGGCTTAATTAGTTTGGGAAACAAGTGAGATTGGTTGTAATTTTGAGTGGGCATTCATATTTCGTAGTAGAAACTCAGTCATAGTGACTTGGAAGATGGCATATGAGGTGGAAATTCTTGAAATTTTTAATAAGCAGTTTAACAATATTTTGCATGCAGCTTCCATTGATCTGTCTCTATCTGAGTAAAAGGTGGGATGTTAATTCCTTTCCTTCCTATCGTACCCTACCTTCTACGTTCTACGAAAGAATAGGCCTTTGGATTAATATCTACACTCGACTCCATCTCAAACTGGTCAACGTGGAAAATTGTTCTTCAAAACAATGCAACCACGGAAGAGTCGCCTTTTTTAAGTTAGTGTTTTTTTTTTTTTTTTCTTTCCTAAATTACCATTAAAAAATATCACAACCAATAATATATTCGGGTCAAATTAGTCATTCTAACAAGTACTTGTAGTTGTTAATTGCACCTTTACCTTTCTAAACTCTTATCTTTCTCTCTTAAAAAACACACATCCATTGATATTTGGTATAAAATTTTTTATTTTTACACTCTTTAATATTTTTTTGTAAGAATAATGTTTCGCCACTCCAACCATTGATATAGGTTATAGATGTTAAATTTCAAGGTAATAGGATATTAGGAACAAACTTACATTTCCTTTATAAATATAAACTTAAATTTCTTTTATAAATAAAACTATAATTGATGGCATATATATGATCGTGAATATTCCAAGAAACTCACATTTCTGATTTTTCTCTGTCAAAACATGTGACTGGTCTGCCTGTTTACATTATACCCATCTATGAAAGGACCGTTTCTATCATTTTCCTTTGAATAGTGTGCTCCGCCTTTGTCTACATATCCCCTCACCACACCACATCTCCCTCCAAATCTTCTTCCAATGTGTTATTATCAAATGAACCACCTCTTCCCCTCATCCCTTCTACCTTCCACCATCACCATCATCTTCTTCATCTTCATCGGCATCAACACAGCTTACTGCGAAGAAGATGAACAGTACACCGAGTGCAGCCAACGCTACGGGTGCGGACCTATTCAAAACATCAGTTACCCATTCTGGGGAAATGGTAGGCCTCATTTCTGCGGTCGCCAAGGCTTCGAGCTCACATGCCAACAAGACAACAATTTCTCCGTCATTGATATGGATTCGCAGAAATTCCGCGTACTTGAAATCAACCAATCTGGCAATACGATGAGGATTGCACGAATGGACTTTTGGAACACCACTTGTCCTAAGGAATTCCTTAACACCACCCTCAACTACACTCTCTTTGATTACATTCCCACCGATAGAAACCTAAGTTTATTCTACGGCTGCTCCTCGCTGGATACACCGATTCGTAATAATTTCACATGCGCCATGGATGGAACAGAGAGCCGTGCTTTCTATGTTGACGAATCGTTCGAAGGAGTTGAGGTGCCAAACCTTGAGAATACTACATGCGAGGTCAAAGTCAGGGTTCCGGTTCTTCGAACAGCTCTTGACAATCTCACTATTGGTAGAGGAGCAACGCTGCAAGAAGCTTTGAACGGTGGGTTTGATGTGGAGTACTATAACATAGACGACTTTGCGTGCACTGCGTGTAATCGTTCTGGGGGCATATGTGGATCATCTAACTCCACTTCGCCCTTCATATGCTTCTGCGAGGATCAACCTCACCCATTTTTGTGTCCAAGCCCTGGTATGTATAGTACTTCTTGAGTTCCTTCTTATGCATAGGCCTTTTCATATATGGTCATTAATTGCATAGATCTTTGGGAAATTACAATGAATTGCTTCATAATAATTTGGGGGAAAAAAAATACTGCAATGTCATTGGCAAAAGTCTAGGACCCTCTCTCCTTTTTTTTTTCTTTTTTTTTATTTTATTTTTAGGTAACATGAATTAGAAATTCATTACAACATATATCAAATATAAATTTTCTAAGAACTAAACCCAAAACTTGCACGGCTGCGCTACTAAACCACAAGGTCATTAACGTTTTGGCTCTTTATTCCTTTAGGATTGGAATTGTCACAAATGGACCATACCAAATACCAAATACCGAAACATTATAAAGGATGTAATATTAGGGCTCCAGCTGCAAATCTTCTTAGTTAGCTAGCTATTGATGCAGGGACTTGATCAATATTGATAAAAGCTACAGTTGCTACGTGGAAGCATGGGATTAAATCCTGTATCCCATAGATCATAGCGTCTCGGTTGAGATCTATGTTATAGTACTCCACAGAAAAAGAAAAAGAAAAAGGAAAAAAAGAAAATTTCTCCTGCTCTCGGTTCCGTTCCAATCGGAATTTTTGTCATCAATTATAACGTCCCATGTAAATGATGTCATGGACCATTTTGTAGTGTCATAATTTTGGACAATTCAGACCCAGGATCAATTACACTAAAAGAAAAAACGTTTCATGATTTAGGACAATTCTAATGACCATATGTGAAGCCAATCCACCAAATCCCTCTCTACTGTCATACCCATTGTCCTTTGCTGCACATGACCATATGTGCTGTCGTGGCCAGCCTAAAGTGATTCTCATTATGGTTGGTACTTGGAAGGTGGCATGTTAAATTTAGATTGGAATTCTTGACTTTTTCTAAAGCAGTGGCCTCCCTAACAATGTTATGCACCTTCGTATGGGCCTTTCAGGTCCATGTGTGTCTCCATCTGGGTACATCTCTAGGCTTCCAAAATACCCCCTTAATAGTATTATCTTTAATTTCCTTGATATCCTGCTCTGCCTTCAAGGAAACAATTGGTTCTGGACAATTCAACCATTCTAAACTTACGCTGAGGAAAGAATAAAAAAACTCTAAGCTTGCGATATATATATATATATATATATATATATATATATATATATATATATATATACTATTCTGAACCATTTGATGGCATGGAAAAAATCTCTCTTTGAATTTATTTTCTGGAGTTAAATATTTTATAAAAAATTAAAAAAAATTAAATTACTAAAGTTACTAATCCCATCAACCTACTTTATTTATGAGTTAATATTTCAATGATAATTTAGTCATTAAAAAAAATAAAAACTGAACCTCTCTTGTTTTTTCAAAAATAAATGAAATGAATGCCACATGAAATGGTAGATCATGCCGATGAATGAATATTTTTTTTATCCTTTTAACAAACGTGTTTGGAGCTGAGCCTTTGCACCCTAACTAGTTAATCCATCTAACACGTATAATCCTTTTGTACCACACACATTAGATAATTACCACATCATTTAGATCCTACGGTAGAGCCCCTAAAAGGATCAAATTTTTCACTAGGATTTAAGCATTTGACCTATGCTTTTTTAGGTGCGTTTGAAGGCTCAACTTGTCATTAGGCTTATACATAGGAGTTGATATATTCCAATGAATGAATACAATTGGATCACAAATACCCCTTAGACATTAGAGGGCCTTTTTTTTTTATAACTATTTTTCTTTTTTTCAAAATTATTTTAACGTTTCTATCACGGTCTCGTATATATTCAACCTGGTTTAGGTACTTGAAGTCTAAAATCTTAACCCTCTATTTGGTTCATGGATTCTACCAAGGAAAAAAAAAGGAAGGGAAAAAAAATGAGGAGGAAAGAAAATGAAAGAAAAAGATAAAATCATATCAAGCCAAAATTATTCTAATTCTTCTTTTTCTTCTAATTTTCCATTGCAACCAAATAAAGAAAAGTAGAATTCTTTATATTTTATTTTTTTTCCTTGATAAAATCCACAAACCAAATTGAGCCTAAAAGTTTGAAAATCAAGAAGAAATTTCTAATAAGCTTACTATTCTTTGTCAAAGTAAATGCTCTGTCTGCTTACGTACGTTACCAACAAACTCCAAGAAGAAACCATTCATTCATTTTCCTTTGAAAATTATGCTCTCGCTTTCCCTTTCATATTTATACTTCCTCATAAACCATGGTCCATAACTCCATATATCCCTCTCGCCAAACCACACCTCCCCCAAATAGTATTCCATGAGTTATTTCCAATGGAAGCTCATCTCTTCCCACTGTCCCTTGTACTACACTCTATCATCATCCTCTCTTTCATCTCCATCGCCCTTCCCACATCTTACTGCATCGACGATCAACAGTTTGTGAATTGCAGTGATTCCTTCAATTGTGGAAGAATACAAAACATAGGGTATCCTTTCTTCGGAAATAATACACCCCAATACTGCGGCTGCCAAGCATTCCAGCTCGACTGCCCATATGGTTATGATGATCACCCTCTTATAGCTATTGAGGGGCTGACATTCCGTCCACTGGCTATCAATCAATCTGCTCCTTATACAATGACGATCGCGCGAATGGATGTTGTGTCACCCGGTTGTCCTGCCAAGTTCGTTAACACTATTCTCAATAAATATCTCTCCCAACGCAATAATCCAAACTTGAGAAACCTCTCCTTATTTTGGTTGCCTGTCGGACGTCTTGTGGAAGGTTGTCTATAGTTTTAAGTGCACAATGGACGGTAGGGTGAGTGGTGCTTTCTTCGAAACCAAAAATTGGGGAAATCAACCTCCAAACCTTGGAGCCTGCAGCGTCAATATCCAAGTTCCGGTTACTCAAATGGCTTTTGACCAGATCTGGAATGGACACACATCAGTGCCAGATGCCGTGGATGAAGGATTTGAAGTAGAGTACACTGTGAACCGCGATATCTGTTTGAAATGTGTGAAATCGGGTGGGATATGCATATTTATGGCATATATATGATCGTGAGTATTCCAAGAAACTCACATTTCTAATTTTTCTCTGTCAAAACATGCGACTGGTCTGCCTGTTTACATTATATCCATCCATGAAAGGACCTTTCTATCATTTTCCTTTGAATAGTATGCTCTGCCTATGCTTACATATCCCCTCACCACACCACATCTCCCACCGGATGTTCTTCCCATGTGTTATTATCAAATGAACCACCAGTTTCCCTCATCCCTTCTACCTTCCACCATCGCCACCATCTTCTTCATCTTCATCGCCATCAACACAGCTTACTGCGAAGAAGATGAACAGTACATCGAGTGCAGGCAACGCTACGGGTGCGGACCCATTCAAAACATCGGTTACCCTTTCTAGGGAAAGGGTAGGCCTCATTTCTGCTGTCGCCAAGGCTTTGAGCTCACATGCCAACAAGACAACAATTACTCTATCATTGAAATGGATTCGCAAAAATTCCGCGTACCGAAAATCAACCAACCTGGCAATACGATGAGGATTTCACGAATGGACTTGTGGAACCCCACTTGTCCTAAGGAATTCCTTAACACCACCCTCAACTACACTCGCTTTGATTACGTTCCCACCGATAGAAACCTAAGTTTATTCTACGGCTGCTCCTCGCTGGATATGCCACTTCGTAATATTTTCACATGCACCATGGATGGAACAGAGAGCGATGCTTTCTACGTTGACGAATCACTGGAAGGAGTTGAGGTGCCAAACCTTGAGGATATGCTTTCTACATGCGCGGACAAAGTCTGGTTTCCGGTTCTTGGAACGGCTCTTGGCCAACTTAATGGTGGAGGGGCAACGCTGCAAGAAGCTTTGAACCGTGGGTTTGATGTGGAGTATCATAAGCTTCGAATCCCGGGTACGTTTAGTATTTCTTGATTTCCTTCTTAAGTTCTCAGGTATAACGGCCTATCATATGTGATCATTGCATAGATCTTTGGTAAATTACAATGAGCTGCTCCATAATATTTTTGGCGAAAAAAAAGAAATACTGCAATGTTATATGCTTCTGCGAGGATCAACTTAACTTTTCCTTAGAAATTCGCCCCATTGTGGGAAAACCATGAATCTACAAAAGAAGTTTACAATTCCGTTATAATAAAAAACTACCAATGCATCTCACCCCACTATGAACGAGTTACGCTAAATTGAGGTGCTGTACTCTGGGATCGAACCTAATGCAAATGATGCCAGCAAAATATTAAAAGGAGGAAAAAACCCAAAAAAAAAAGAAAAAGAAAATTGTAATTCTAGGATTGTAGTTCCAAATCTGCAAATGTCCAGGTTTTGCTACTATTCATGCTTATTCAATGGGTTGATGGTTTTTTCCAAACCAACACCAAATCCAGAACGCTTATTCAATGATGTGTTGTTAGCTCCGAATTCAGATTGGTAGGCCATGTCTTGCGATATTTTACTTGCCCTTTTCATTGCTGTTGTGGGTAAGGGTTTTTTTCATTATTACAAAGATGATGATGATGTTTATCTATGAATGGATACCATAGCCCCATCCACCATGGGTTCAGATCCTCTCCAGTTTGATGTCCTCCAGTCCTGTCCAGTCAATGGTTTTTGAAGTGCCACATCTATGGTAGTCGATCCAAGGGTAGAGTGAGCCACGTCATCTATTCACTTAAACGGACGTTTTCCTCGTATGAATCCCAAGGGTAACTACTCGTCTTTAACACAGGGATATTTCAACACTTGTTTATTTTCTCTCTCCTCATCGGCAAACCTTAGAAGAATGCACGGTCTGAAAAATTACAAGTAGAGGGGAACGGAGATCAGATGCGAACAAGAGAACCATTGATGAGAATTTTAATTTTAAGGAACATCGAAAAGAATATTAAAGAGGAGAGGAAACGGGGGCGGTGGGTTTGGATTCCATCCTTATATAAGTTCCCATCTTCTTTTTCTCCCCTTTTGGTTGAAAATCTAAAATTAGTCAAGTGTGAGCACTAGTTTTGTATCATTCGTGGAAGAATCTCTGGCACTTATAATGCTTGCAGAAGCACTAAAGCAACTATGGTGGATTCGTCGGCTGTAGGCCACAGTTGATCTTTCCGATTGATTTTGCATGCTTTTTTTTGGATAGACTCAAAAAAATGTGGCGCGATAATAGCCCTAGACTTGATAAGACAGGACGGTATTAAACTGGAGAGGATCTGAACCCATGGAGCATGGGGCTATGGTATCTCCATGGGGCTATGTTATCCATTCATATTCCATTGATGTTTAGCCCATATCCTTTCTTTGACCATTGAATAGAAGTAAAAATTGGAAAGCAAATCAAACCAATTGCTCTGTTTTTTTAACCATGGATCATGATGATAATTGAATTGTTTGATTGACAGAACCAATTGCATAAAGAAATTCCAGCTTAATTGAGCTGGTTTTTTTATATATGCTTATAGAGTTGTGAGTCATTTTATTATCAAGTGCACTTGACGTAACTTTGCATCAAGTGCACTTTAAAACTCTTAACCGCGACTCATTTTTTTTAAACTTAATGTTGGATTAGATAGCCTTCTCATGTAGGTGATCTATGTCAAAAATCAAGTTGATTCGAGATCGATTGCTATTCGATCCAAAACTTATATTTTTCAATCAATAACAATCGCTCATTTATGGACATTTATGGATGAGACGGTTTTCAATCTCGGATCAACATGATTTTTGGCATGCATTACCTACGTACATATAAATCAAAATTAATCTAACAGTTGGTTTCACAAAATAAAATTCGCAAATAAGAGTTTTGGAGTGCATTTGATGTAAAGTTACATTAATTGCACTTGATAATAAAAAGACTCTATGCTTATATATTTAAAAATAAAATCTAAAATTGCAAAGCAAGTAAAATGACAAACCCACTTTGATCCGGTCAATTGTAGCCGGCTTTCTCCATTTCATGAGTTTCTGAGCAGTCGAACAATTTTTTTATATTTATTTTCCTGGTTTGTTGGTGTGCAATTGAAACTGAAATGCAACCTAATTTATCAAATTCTAAGTCAACTCCTCATGAGCATCTGAGCAGTCGAACAATTTTTTTATTTTTTATTTTTTTATTTTCCTGGTTTGTTAGTGTGCAATTGAAACTAAAATGCAACCTAAATTTATCGAATTCTAAGTAACTCCTTCCTAGCAAGGGAAAACAAAAACAAGAACAACCACACCAGGAAAATGTAAATCTTTTTTTTTTTTTTTTTTTTTTTTTTTTTTTTGGGGTACCAACCCTACACCCTATCCCATGAATAGGTTCCCCCAATCATTTTTCTCAAATGATGGGATTGGGAACTTTCAACCTAAGGATACTACTACAGTTACAATGGCTTGTAGTAACAACAGACAAGCCATCCAAGCAATCAAAATGAAGCCTCCTTTTGTCCAAGTTTTCATTTATTAAACTTAAGAGCTCTAACCAGCTAGCATGCTAGGTGGTATCTTTTCCCCCTGTGGACGGGGAGATTAGGAGTTCAATCCCAAAAAAAACTGGTAGTGGGATGTGACAATCTAGCTATGGGTTAGGGGGAAGGGTTGGTACCCATGAAAAACAGGGGCGGTGGTGGGGAAGTGGAGCAAAAGATATCAAGAAAGACAATCTATGCCCATTTTTGTCTCGGTTAATGAGTCCATCAGATCCACATATGTATGAGAAACCATTCTTTATCCTTCTTATAGATTTTGAGTATCTTTTACACCAATGTAGCTTCACTGTCGATATTTTGTTTTTCCATCTAAGCCTCTCTAATGCAACTGTTATGCTGCAGGCTCCACTTTATCCCTGTCAAGAAAACTTCTAGTAGGTACGATGCAGTTCATACTAGATCCTTTTTCTGTTTCTTTCTCCTCTATGTTCCTCATAGTCATAGAAATATACATCTGTTGTAATGATAGTCTTGATTTAATATTATCATGTTTATTTTGCACTGAATGGGTTAATTCCTTCTTTGAATATAGGCATTGGAGCTGTCATGATTGGAATATTATTCACTTGTATCAGTTTTTGTTTCTTTAGATGGAAAGTATCATCAAATGCAATGGGCTTTTGGAGGGGAAATATAAAGAATGATCAAAATGTTGAGACCCTCATAAGGCATTTTGGATCTTTGGCTCCCAAAAGATATAGTTATTCAGACATCAAGAAAATTACCAACTCCTTCAAAGATGAACTAGGTCAAGGAGGTTTTGGAAATGTTTATAAGGGAAAGCTACTTAACGGCCATCCCGTGGCAGTGAAGCTCCTGAAGGCATCCAAAGGGAACGGAGAAGATTTTATTAATGAGGTTGCAAGCATTAGTAGGACTTCTCATGTTAATGTTGTCACTCTTTTGGGATTTTGTCTCGAGGGTCCTAAAAGAGCTCTCATCTATGAGTTTATGCCTAATGGATCGCTTGACAAGTTCATATACAATGAAAATCCTTTGAAGACTAATCAGCACTTGGGATGGGAAAAATTGCACCAAATTGCAATTGGGATTGCTCAAGGACTTGAGTACTTACACCGTGGGTGCAATACAAGGATCTTGCATTTTGACATAAAACCTCACAACATTCTTCTTGATGAAGACTTTTGCCCGAAGATCTCTGATTTTGGGCTGTCTAAACTATGTCCGAGGAAAGAAAGTATAATATCAATGTTGGGAGCTCGAGGGACTATTGGATATATTGCCCCAGAAGTATTTAGTAGAAATTTTGGTGAAGTCTCACACAAGTCTGATGTCTATAGCTATGGAATGATGGTTCTAGAAATGGTTGGAGGAAGAAAGAACTTCAATGTTGGAGGTCGCACTAGTGAGATATACTTTCCGCATTGGGTTTATAAGCGTCTTGAGCTTGATAACAATTTAAGATTGCAGGGCGATATGAGCGAAGAGGAAAATATTATTGCGAGGAAGATGATATTAGTGGGTTTGTGGTGTATACAGACAAACCCAGCACATAGGCCATCCATGAGTGAAGTGATGACTATGTTAGAAGGAAGCATTGAAGCCTTGCAAATCCCCCCAAAACCTTACTTATCTTCTCCTCCAAGATCACCAGCAAATTCTTCCACCCTTTCCATCTTATCAATGTCATAATAATGTAATTCAAGAATATTATAGGACTTTCCATTTTTTTTTTTTTTTGGTTTTCTCCTGTTGTATGATTTGTATGGATTAGTGAAAGATAGTCATTCACAAATGCTGAGCATTCATACATTTTATTTGTTTTTGAGCTATGCTAAGGCCACTATTTCACTTTGTCATTTAATTATTCATGTAAATTCATATAAGCATATCAAGGTTTCCAATCTTATTCCTATGAACTTTAAACCACCGTTGTGGGCTATTCTATGGAACCTATGATTTAATGATTCTCTATTATTTGATAAACAGGACACTCTCTGGTTTCTTAAACCAACGACAACTTTGTTTTCAATGTAACTACATAACTACATTGTGTGGTAAGTTCATGCAGACCTAGCATAGAGAAACCCCTAATTTTGTCCATAACAATGCTCCATTTATGACATATCAATATCGCTTAAAGTGTTAGCCTACAAAGTTGTTAAATTACAATAACACTAATCATGCTACCCAAGTAATCCCTGTAGCTGTAAAATTTGAGCTTCTTGAAGGATTCCTCAGCAAAAAGGGAATTAGATAGGTCGTTACCTAAATAAACATTGTTATCTACATGTTAGTCTTTAGTTGTACATTATCCAAAACCTCCCTCAAATATAAAATCATATCTAAAAACCCCATTAAATATTTTTCCTATCCATCTAATCCAAATAAAAAAAAATTATATCCATTAACTCCAATCAGTTAAATTTTTGTTTATGGCAGTTAAAAGAAAAAACTATTCTGACTAAAATGTCATTCTTGTGATTTTTTTTTTCCCCTTTTTTTCGCACATACAATTGCTTGCATAAATAAGATCACGTGAATGCCACAATCCCATTTAAATAACCAAAAAAAAAAATCTAATCAAAACTTGCAGTATGTTTAAAAATTTTATCATGTTCTACCGAAGCCCACCGATACGTTGTCTTACTTTGGGAGGACCTAGCTAGGCAAGGGTGAAGCCAGAGTATAGTTAATATATTAGGTGGGGCAGTCGTCTGATTTTCTTTTTATATATATTTTATTCTTAAACTTATATGAAATTCTAGAATTTTTTTCTCTTGATTTTTCTTTCTCACCTCTCTTATTTTTTCTTTCAACCTATAAAAGTCACAATTCCCCTCAATATCTCATTCCACTATGAGAGACTTGATTCTCTCTCAATTCTCAAACATCTCCCATTGAAATATGGTTTATCAATGGATAATAAATTTTTGCAGTTTTTTCTACCACAAAATCACAAGATAAAAGAAAATTTTTGTACCAAAATTTTTTCAGATAATTTTTTATTTTAATTAGGATAAAGTATAAATGAAACAATGTTCATCTCCCTGGACTAAATTACTGGCTTCGTCCTTGTAGCTAGGTCCTTCAATCGGGAATGTGATAAGCTTTATTATTTCCTGTTACCCTTTTCAAAATTTTACCCGTTTACAAAAATAAATTTTTAGGCACTACAGTGAAGTAGAATCGGTCGAACATTTGCGCGCTCCTTTTCTGCCCTTGGACACAGGTTTGGCTTGGCAGCCCCAAAGGGGCCGAAGTTCAATATATTCAGATGGAGACTTCAACGCTACCTCTAAGCGAGCCTCTTTTAGAATTATGCGGTAATTCTCATGGAGAATTCATCATTGGAAAGCAATTAAGATCTATTTAGTGTCTCTCACCTGGAATGGAAGCTGCTTTTAGGCAGTGTTCATGGCCCTGCCCCTTAAATTAAATTATTGGAGTTGTATTTAATTTGAATTAAAGTGATGGTGCTAGAATCATTTCAGCTCTTTCAAGTGAAGTCAATACAAGCCCTTGGCAAGTGGAGTCCTTCTTGGACGGCATTAAATCAAGACCAGCTGCTAGAACCATACCCATGTTGTTTATTCTTACGTGTGCCTAGACAAGCTAACATATATAGCACCCATTGCTTGGAATCAAAAGTAAAGTTATCGCACTATGCATTGCATTGCGGACGTCAACCCCAAAATTCGCACTATGCATTGCATTACGGCTGCCACCTATCAAAATGCTTATGGGTAAGACAAGTGCCACTAGACCAGCACCGATAATGGTCCACATGCCAATCATGTGTATTTATCCCAAACCCGGCCCATTTGGTTGGCGTCAATTGAATGGGGAAATAGAATTATGTACTTTTCCTACTTCCGTTGAAACTTCGCTTTTCTGTTGCAGTGACTCGTCTACGGTGTAAGTCCTCTTTCTCTCTTTATCTCATCTGAAAATTCAAAGAAGCTCACTATTCTTTGTCAAAATAAATGATGTTTTTTGTTTGAATTATTTTTAAGGAAAGAACCATTCAATTTCTTTTAATTTGCTAGGATAATATAAGTAAATAACGATGCTTTCACTTTTCTTGATCAGTTTCCTTTCAATATTATATTTACGATTGATGTAGGACAAAGAACCCGAGCAAAGTTATTTTTTATTATTAATTTCGTAATTTTCGTTTTTATTTAGTTTAGGGTTTTATTTACTTGTTTTTAGTAGTTTTTAAGGTTTAATTAGGCAAAATTTAGTCCTTACAGGTTACTATATTAGTTGGAGTTAATTTTAGAAGGTTTCCAAGTGTTTTGGGGTTTTTATGCAGCCTTTAAAAAATGCTACAAAGCCAAAAAACCGGATTTGTCAGTTTTGGTAATTTTTGGTAATTCCTTATTATGTTATTTCTTGTTTTGCAAGGACTAGGTTTTCTATAAATTAGGTTGTAGGCCTTTTGGCCAAGGGAATTGAATGTTTTGATTTTAATAAGAATTTCTTTCTGAAATTTTATTCTCTTTACTCGTGGATTCGAGTTGTTTTCTCTTTACTTATGGATTTGAGTAATTTTAAGAAGAAGGTGGTGACCTTTTTCTTTCATAAGCTTTCCGCTACGTCAGTTGGTATCAAAGCAGGCATCATCCTGGTCAGATGGCGAATGCACGCTATGGTGGCAACTTCTTCTACGACGACAAACACGGAGAAGAGGCTCTCACCAGAGCCAAA
Organism: Liquidambar formosana; assembly: GCA_039720395.1. Classification (NCBI taxonomy): domain Eukaryota; kingdom Viridiplantae; phylum Streptophyta; class Magnoliopsida; order Saxifragales; family Altingiaceae; genus Liquidambar; species Liquidambar formosana. Next base: position 17,027,119 of record CM077828.1, on the reverse strand, counting down.
ATTTTAAGGATTCAACGCGACACCCAGCGAGCGTTGCATGATGTACACGCGGGACTCGCTAGGTTACCGATGAAGACTAATAGGTTACGTGAAGACTATAGGGTTTGCATCGATGATGGGGCTCGCGGCTGTCTTATTGGTAGACACGTTCCTAATCGTCGGAAATTTATGAAATTTAGAGATATTCCTAATTTCATTGGATTTCCAAATGAAAACTATTATTGGTTATTTGATTTGGAGATATTTTTTGACTTTGTGAAGATTTCGAATGGGAAAAGGTGAAAGCTACAACGTTCAAGCTTAGACTTTGTGCTGCAAAGTGGTGAGATCAATTGCAACATTCAAGAACTCAACAAGGTAAATCTCATATTCGCTTATGGCCTAGAATGAGAAGAATGATCATATCTAAATTTTCTCTTTATGATTATAAAGAATTTGAATTTGATATGGATCAAAAGTATAGGCGTAGTAATTATTGTGTGAGAGATTATACCATTGAGTTTTACAACCAACCGCTAAAACAAGAGGTTCATGAAAATTTTGAAGACTTAAAGCCCTAACTTGGTTATTGAAGAAAAGGTTTTTCTAGAAGTTCATGAAGAACAAAATTCTTTAGCAGCTAAGTCAATTACTATAGACCAACCTTCTCAAGTGAAGGGACAATCTTTACTACCCGAGTAAGTCTGAGGTTGAGATTGTAATGGATGTCAAAGAGATTGAGAGTATTATGGTGGAAGCGCAAGAGCTAGAGGTAGTTGTCATTACTAATGAGGTACAACCACCCTTGGAAGAAAATTATGAGAAGTTTAAAGATCTAAAGGAATTAATTTTTGAGCATGAAGCTTTGGGGGAGATCATTAATTGTGAAATTTCATTCGTCAAAATTTCAGGAGAGATCCAATCATAGCGTCTAGTTGTTAATTTATCAATTGATCTTCTCAATATTTATAGGTTGAGAAACATTGATTTTATTGGGGTCAAGAAATTTAATTTTATTATCAGTCCTTGTTTGATCGACTTTGTTAATGAATTGAAGGGTATAGAGACATTGGCTTGAGTCAAAAATATTTTAGAGTGCAAATTTCAAAGGAGAATGAAGAAATTGAAATACTCGAAGTATCTTTTTGTTCGGGATGGAAGACTTCAAGTTCATACAACGAACTTGAGGGCGTCAAGTGGAAGAGTCTAATGTAGGACAAAGAACTCGAGCAAAGTTATTTTTTATTATTAATTTTGTAATTTTTGTTTTTATTTAGTTTAGGGTTTTATTTACTTGTTTTTGGTAGTTTTTAAGGTTTAATTAGGCAAAATTTAATCCTTATAGGTTACTATATTAGTTGGGGTTAATTTTAGAAGGTTTCCAAGTGTTTTGGGGCTTTTATTGTAACACTCGTAATTTTTAAATATGGTATTAAGGGCTTAATCTATGGTTAATATAGTTAATCCCATAATTTGTCAGATGACCTCATGTGTGGGTAATGCATGTGTATGATATTATGATGTTGGATGTGTTTTGATACTTGTTTTTATGCATAGAGTATTTTAAGTGTGCGTTTGGCCCTATCTGCAACTTAAGGGTCTAAGCTGCTAAAATTTGGCTAAGTGTTGGGGAAAAATGAATATTCGTAAATCTTAGTTTTTAAAGATAATTTTTGGCGGTAATGGAAGTTTATAATATTATAAGACATCTGTGATTTTATGGGATTTTATTATCACGTTTCGATCGGTTTCCTCATAAGTTTGTTTTTGAAAAATCTGTTAGGAAACAGATTTTGTACTAAAACTTGAAAATGAGATTTTGATATACTTGGAATTTGATTTTTCTGATATTTTATTTAGATTTAAATGGGGGGTTGTTTGCTTATTTTCATTAAATAATTTAAAGTAAAGAATTTACTTAAATGTTTTTAATGAAAATAAGGTACTGGTCTATGCTGTAGAGGTTTAGACTCATTAATTGGCATTTGTTATTGGGCATTTCTGGCATGGACTGATCGATCGGAGGTACAAGGGATAAGCCATTTCGACACTGCCATGGTCCGATTGATCGGGCCTCAGACCTCGATCGATCGGGGTATGGCAGAAACGCAAAATTTTTTTTTAAGATGCGTCGAATGACGCATTTACCCCTGGGTTTATTTATAACCCTTCCACCACAATTTTTAAAGACCAGATCTGGTCTTTTTGGGCATGTAGAGAGAGAGAGAGAGAGAGAGAGAGAGAAAGAGAATGAGAAGGGGGTGGAGGCTCGACGGCGGCTTGTCGGAGCACGGCAACCTCGATCCGATGCCGGCGAGTTCAGATTTAACATATTTTGGCCTGATCTACGCGCGTATGGTTGTGGATTTGGGTTTTTCACTCTCTTACCTTACTTTGATGCTTGGGAATGCATTATTATGGTTGGATTCATTTTCTCCAACCTCTTGGTGGAGCTTGGAGCTTGCTCATGATGGTTTGAGTTTGGATTTCCTCAGTTTTGACATGAATTTTCATCCTCATCAACTCCTTTTGCATTTTTAGAGGTATTTTCTCACCTTTAGAGCTAGGGTATGTAATTTATTTTAGATTATCATCTCATTTTTACATTTTTGGGTTTATTCATGCATATTGGGGAGTTTTGGTGGTGATTTGGAGTTAGGTACCTCTATTATCTTCATCAACCAAGTAATTTGGGAGCTAGGGCTTGGATTGGGAGCTTGCATGTTCATCCTAGGACTGGATTTCATACCCACAACATCTAAGGTTGCATTTTCTACACATTTCTTGGAGTTAGGTGCAATTTACATAGGTTTAAACTATTGACATGATAATATGGTATATATTATCATAGCATTTGGTATTTTTGGGCCTATAATATGTATATAAATGATTTATGGAATAAATCTTGAGATGATATTTTAGGTATTTGAGAACATAAATTGGAAATTATGTTTATTTATGAGCTTGATTTATTTTATACATTCTATGGAATATAGATGTATGAATTTTATGGTTAATTTCCATGTTTAATTGATGTTTTCGATTATGATTTTAAGGCTATAATCAGAATGGGAATTTATATTGTTTATCATAATTTTGGTACAATTATGAGGTTATTTGATTATGGGTTATATAGCATATTTTGAAGATGATTTTGTTTAAAAAGATCATTTTATGGTTTGTCACACTGCATGTTGGATATAATCATGTATTAAATGGACTTAATGAATACTGGGTAAAAGTATTGCATAAAAAGGATCATTAGAATTGGACTACTTGCAGTTAAGGGATTTTGTGGTGTTTTCCTTTCCTTTGGTCTTGGGTTGCTTGCGAGGGTACAGTGTCCTCTTCTTAGAGGTTGGGTTTAAATTTTTCATTTCCGTGCGAAGACTCTTGCGGGAGTAGTCGGTAATTGATGGAATTAATGTAAATTGAACATGAGTCACATGCATTGGGTATTATGCATTATTTACTTTAAGTTATGAATTATAACTTGATTTGGATTCTTTTTAATGTACTCGGTTAGTATATTTTGATTTAAATGATATAATTGAATTTTATTTATATCATTGCTTTAGTTTACTATGTTAAATTATATCTATTGAGTCGTCGGACTCACGTCTATTATCTTAAATGTTTTTTAGATAATCCAGAGATTGGTTATGCTATCATAGGCGGAAGATACTCTTATTGGAAATTTCATTTTGTTATTTATGAATGTATTTTCTTGGGAAGGACTATGTAATTAATTTGGTTTTCTATTAGGCCAATGTAATTGTAATTAAGGGTTGTAATTTTAATTACTATGGTTGTATATGTGGAATGCGATGCATGGGAAGATACCACTTGTATAGATGACTGGAAATTTTTATGAAATGAATTTTACAACAGGTTTCATGATGGTATGTCTCATCTATGGATGAGTTATGCCCAAAAATTTTAAAATAGTTGAGATTTTGGCACGTGTCATCCTATTTTATCAAAGGATTTATTAAATAAAGCTTGTTTTATTATTATTGATCATGACTTAATTAATTTGGGTCTTGACATTTATGAAGCCTTTAAAAATGCTACAAATTCAAAAAACGGGATTTGTCAGTTTTGGTAATTTTTGGTAATTTATTATTATCTAGGAAGCATGGACACTCTGAAAATGGTGCCATGGCTGTGTCGGACACAAACACGGCTCTGATACGGGTCCGACACGCTCCGTATGTGTCGGGAAAATAAAAAAATTAAATTAATTTCGGACACGGGAGGGACACGGCGGGGTAAGAAATGTAAATTTAAATTGTTTTAAAAGGGGTAATTTTAGTTGTTTTTAACAATTGAGGGGTGATTTTGCAAAAGCCCAAAATTTCTTTTTGTTATGTGATTTTTGTTTTAAACTCTATCTTTCAATTGAAAAATAAAACTATAAAACTATAATGCTATATATATATATATTGCCGTATCCCCGCAGTGTTTGTCTTGGGTTTTTTAGAAATTGCCTTGTCGGAGTGTCCGTGTCGTGTCATAACCGTGTCACGTGTCCATGTCGGTGCTTCTTAGCTTATTATGTTATTTCCTGTTTTGTAAGAACTAGGTTTTCTATAAATTAGGTTGTAGGCCTTTTGGCCAAGGGAATTGAATGTTTTGATTTTAATAAGAATTTCTTTATGAGATTTTATTCTCTTTACTCGAGGATTCGAGTTGTTTTCTCTTTGCTCGTGGATTTGAGTAATTTTAAGAACAAGGCGGTGACCTTTTTCTTTCATAAGCTTTCTCTACGTCAACGATTCATCATAAACTGTAGTTCGTAGATCATATCCCTCTCGCTAAACACCACGTCCCACCAATTGTTCTTCCATGCGTTGTTTCAAAATGGGTGCTCACCTCGAACTCGGATTTGGTGCAGTTTTGCACTTCAATTGCATCGTGCAGTTGCCGTCGGATGAGCGATACATTGTAAGGGGAAAATAGGAATGTACGGTTGGGATTTGAGAGAGGAATTTGCTGTTAGCTGTGCAACGCCGTGAGTTGTTAATGGAACAAATCCCAGCTTTTCCTGCCTTCCCCTTGCAATGTGTCGCTCATCCGATGGCTACTGCAAAGTGAAGTTAAAGTGCAAAATTGCACCAAATCTAAATCCGCTCACCTCTTCCTATTGTCCCTTCGTTTTTTTTTTTTTTTTGGTAAACTGGTATGCATTAAAATTAAGCAATATAGTCAATTACATCACAACGGTAGGAAATACCTTTAACATCAGCATCAAGCTGAGCAACCATCCAAATGGGAGGAGCATCAAAAAGAGTACAATTAAAACCAAAAAAGGCTCCCTTCCTAGCAATGATATCAACACATTTGTTGGACTCACGATAGCTATGTTGAATATAGACTTCCTCGAACCGGTTCATTAGGTACCTGCAATCACCAATTATGGTACTCAAGGGATGAGTATCCAAAATCTGGTGGTGAACTAGCATAACAGCTGCACTATCATCCATTTCCATTTATAGTTTCCTGATGTTACAAGTTAGTGCAGTTTCCAACCCATTACGTAAACCCTATAATTCCGCCTCTCTACTAGAAGAGATACCAAGCTTATGGGAATACCCTTTGATCCATTGACCCAGATGATCGCGAATCCAACCTCCAGCACTAGTTGCCCCAGGGTTCCCAATAAGGAGCCATCAGTGTTTAACTTGTAAAAAGGAAATGCAAGGGGAGCCCATTTAACCATAATTATCTTAGATATGCTTGGGGTCTTGAATTTACCAGAAATGTGGAAATATTCAAAAGCTTTGGTGGTCATGGCATCACAATTATCTCTAGGTAGCAGCAAACTTTGCTCAAAAACAAATTTGTTTCTATTATACCACAAAGCCCAACAAGCGAAAGGAAAAATAACTGAAAAAGGGATTTGCCCTCCCCTATAACTAATCTTGCAAAAAGCATGATGGATAATCCATGTATCAAGAGGCAACCCGGTATTGGTTAAAACAACAGGGTTAACTATGGACCAAAACTCCTTAGCATAATCACATTCTCTAAGAATGTGTTCAACTGTTTCAGGAGCATTAAAACATAAGGGGCACAAATTGGAAAAAGTAATGCGTCTATGAGAAAGCACATCATTGCAGGCTAATTTCCTATGGAAGCAAAGCCAAAGAAAATTTTGCATCTTTGGGAAAGTGTTGATTTTTTAGATTTTTTTCCATTGATCATTGGGTAAGTCCCCATTGATGTTGTTATAAAAAAAAATATAAGCAGACTTGGAGCAAAAATCTCCAGATTTAGATCCAATCCAAGTGATACAATCCTTATTTTTGTTGAATCTTTGATTGGGAGAAGGGCCAATTAAATCAAGAACAGATTGGGGAAAGACAAAAGATAAATCATTAAAGCACCAATTCCCATTTTCATTGACAAAATCACAAACCTTGGCATTAGCTTCACCTTGGACAAGGGGACCATGAATAAGTGCTCTCATGGTACCACAATTATGCCATAAATCTTCCCAGAAGTGGACATCCTTACCATCTTTAACATTCCATTTGGTATCAGTTTTAAAAATCTCAAAACCCTTTCTAAGTCCTCCCCACACAAGAACCAATACGGGGTTTCCAAAGACTTCCTATTACCCCATTGGTACTTAGCTTTTAAAGCTTGTGCCCATGGCTTAGTATCATGAGCAAGGTTCCAATTCAACTTAGCTAGGCACACTTTATTAGCAATTGCAGTTCGTCTAATGCCAAGACCCCCCAAATTCCTAGGCTTAGTAACTGTATCCCATCCAACAAGGTGGACCTTACGGTGATCAGTAGTGGATCCCCAAATAAAATCACGGGTCATCTTGTCCAGAGAGTTACAAATGGACACAGGTAGGGCAGTAGTTTGCATATAATAATTAGGGATGGCTGCCAATACAGATTTAACAAGGGTAGTACGACCAGCCATAGAAAGCAAGCTTGCTTTCCAACCAGCAAGTTTGCACTTGGCTTTATCCTCAATAAATTTATACTCAGCCTTAGATTTACGCCCATGAAGAATGGGAAAACCAAGGTACTTACCTAGGGTATGGGTGTTGGGAATACACATAACATCATTGATATCCTTGATAAGTTCAGGGTTGGTGTTAGGGGAGCAAAACACTTTAGATTTAGGAAAACTAACTTTCAACTCAGATAAATTACAAAACCTATCCAAAACAGATTTTATAGCCATACCCTCTTCAACAGATGCTTTAGCAAAAAGGAGTAAGTCATCAGCAAAGAATGTGCGAGTAAAAGCAGGCCCACCACGAGAGGCCTGAATAGCACTCCAAGACCGACGCTCTATCATCACCCTCTTCTTTATCTCCATTGCCCTTCCCCCGTCTCACTGCGTCGACGACGAGGAACACTTTTTGGCACGCAGTCGTTCCTTCAATTGTGGCACAATACAAACAATGCATTGGGTTTCCATTCTTGGGAAATGGTAGACTTCGAGCCTGCGGTTGCGAGGCGTTCGAGCTCCGGTGCCAGCCGGGATGATGGTTTCCCTCTTATAGATATTGGGAATCTCACATTCCGTGTACTATATATCAATCCATCTGCTTATACCAAGACGATTGCGCGAACAGATTTCTGGGCACTCAGTTGTCCGCAGAATCCCGTAAACGCCACTCTGAATAAGTATCTCTTCTACTGCCATGAGGTCCAAACCTTACCAGAAACGTCAACTTTCCCATTGGAGGTCTCGTTGAGGGTTCTGAATAATTTTGAGTGCACAATTAACGGTGCAGAGAAGGGTGCTTTCTATGCATACGAATTATTGGGGGTTGATGAATGCAGCATCAAAATCCAAGTTCCGGTTCCTAGAATGGGTCTTGAGCAAGTCTTGAATGGAACCGCATTAGTGACGGATGCTGTGGATGAAGGATTTGGGGTGGAGTACTCTGCGGACCGCGATGTTTGTTTGAAATGTATGGAGTCGGGTGGGATTTGTGGATCTAACACGAGTTCGCTCCAAATCCTCCAATTTAACTGCCTTTGCCCTGACCAACCTCATGCGCTAACATGTCCAAAACGTATGCATATCTCCCCCACTTTTCTTATTTTCGCTCCCACTATACCCTTGAAAAAATATTTTCTGCCATATTTAGTGATACATATCTATTGTTCTAGTCATAGAGGTCTAATGACCATAAAACATCCCTAGAGGTCTCATAGTTAGGAGATAGTGGATGATTGCAAGATCAGAATGGTCTCTTTAATTAAATTAGGCCCCTTGTGGATAGATATGCATTGAAGGAACAAGATCAATTATAAGCTTCTCTATAATTAATATCTCATAATTACCAATAACGGTTAGTAGATAGTGTGCTCCTAGCTTATTTATAAGGGGGAGGAACAGTAAGATCTTCTGCCTTGTTAGGAAAACTTTGAATCTCCCACAGATTATAAGAGTTCAGATCTTCCGAGAAATTAAAATCCCATGTTTTAAACAAAGTGAACATGCCTTTTTTTTAAATTCCGAGACTTTGCAATTGCCACCCCTAATTCCTGTGAAACGAATAGACCCTCAGGGAAATACTACCAATGTTCTCAATCCACCCCAAAATACTAGATCAATTGGACTTTCCAAACCAGCAAAATAGTAAAATTTGGCAAATAGAGTGAAAGTTCAGTCTCTCCAATGCCGGCAAGTTTTATGCCCCTATATATTCGTCTGTGATTCATGTTCTCCTGGTAATGCTTCTCTCTTTATTAACTAATTAAGGGTTATACTATATTAAGTTGCAATACTATTGGCTCTGACCAAATTGTGAACGAAATTTCAAAATATAAAAATGTTTCAAACTTAGGGTTATAGTTTCAAACCTACAAATGAGCCGTCGGGGTTTTATTAATAAGCTTGGCCAAGAGAGAGCATAAAAGTTTTGGCTCACCGTGTGAAGCTGTAAGTTCACGTCTAGAGAGTGAAGACTTTGCAATGATAAAACCCGAGGATAATTAGGATCGTATTCAACTCAACCTTTTTAATTAAAAAACTCTGCTTAGCAAAATTAACTAATTTATTTTATAGCTAGTGAACATAAGTTATCAATAAGCCGTGAAAAAACGTGGCGGTATCCTCGTAACAATTACATGGGCTTACTTTAGGAAACAAGTGAGATTAATTGGTAGTAGTTTTGAGTGAGCACTCATATTTCGTAGTAGAAACTCAGTCATAGTGACTTGAAAGATGGCATATGAGGTGGGAATTCTTGATATTGCGATGGAACACAGAAAGAGAGAAGGGAAAAAGAGGGTTAAAACCCTTGCTATTGATATGTTCATTTCATGTACATGAGGGACCTATATATAGAGTTTAGGCTAGGAATAATCCTAGGTATAGCTGTACAATACAGGGGCCTACGCTATACTTTATACAGTTACAATACACGGTAACACCCCCCCTCAAACTCAAGTAGGGTTTGTAGAGACCAACTTGAGTTTGGAAACTAAATCGAGATGGCGTCCTGGAGGATGAGATTTGGTGAAGATGTCTGCAGGCTGATCTGTGGAAGAGACGGAGAGGAGACGCACAGTGCCACTGGTAATGTGCTGACGAATGAAATGACAATCAATTTCAATATGTTTAGTGCGTTCGTGGAATACATCATTATGAGCAATCTGAAGAGCACTACGATTGTCTCAGTAAAGAACAGTAGCTGTCGGGAGAGGAACTCCCATAGTAGTAAGAAGCCAACGAAGCCAAAGAAGTTCTTGGGTAGTATCGGCGAGAGCACGATATTCAGCCTCAGTGCTAGAGCGGGCAGTGACAGTTTGCTTCTTGCTACGCCAGGAAATAAGGGAGGTGCCAAGAAAGAAACAGTAGCCAGTGGTAGAACGGCGGTCAGTCGGATCACCGGCCCAATCAGCGTCGGAGTAGGCACGCAACTCAAGGGAAGAGACGGCAGAAAAATGAAGACCATGATATAGGGTACCTTTAATATATCGAAGGATCCGGAGAACAGCTGCATAATGAGAAGAGCGAGGAGCAGACATAAACTGACTGACAAGATGTACTGCATAGGCAAGATCGGGCCGAGTAACAGTGAGATAAACAAGGCTGCCAACTAACTGTCGGTACAAGGTAGCATCATGGAGAGGTGTACCATCTAGAGGAGTGAGTCGAACATTAGGCTCGAGAGGAGTTGAAGCAGTCTTGCTATCAGTAAGACCAGCACGGGTGAGGAGATCAGAAACATACTTGGCCTGAGAAAGATAGTATCCCCGAGAATCAGAAGAAATCTCAAGACCCAAAAAATAGCTAAGGGAACCAAGATCCTTCATCTCAAAGTGCTGGCTAAGAAACTGTTTCAGAGTAGAAATGCCAGTAGAATCATCACCAGTGATAATCATATCATCAACATAGAGAAGCAAAAGAATGGTGCCATGATCAGTCTGACGAACAAAAAGAGCGGAGTCATAGGGACTAGATGTAAAGCCGAAATCTCCAATAACAGAACTGAATTTGGCAAACCAGGCTCGAGGAGCTTGCTTGAGTCCATACAAGGCGCGACGGAGGTGACAGACCTGGTTAGGTAAATGATCATACCCAGGAGGTGGTTGCATGTAGAATTCTTCATGAAGATCACCATTTAGAAATGCATTCTTAACATCCATCTGAAATAATCCCCATTGGCGGACAGCGGCCACAGCTAGGAGACTCCTGACAGAAGTAAGACGGGCGACAGGAGCAAAGGTCTCTTCATAGTCAATTCCATACTCCTGAGTAAAGCCTTTGGCAACGAGGCGAGCCTTATAGCGTTCAATAGCTCCATCAGAGCGAGTCTTGATCTTGTAAACCCATTTACATCCAATGGCATGTTTGCCCAGGGGAAGATCAACCAAGTCCCAAGTATGAGTTTTGTGTAAAGCCTGTAATTCAATATCCATTGCTTGCTACCAAAGAGGGTTAGTACAAGCCTCGCGATAAGATTGAGGCTCATGTTGAGAAAGAATAGTGGAGAAACAATGAAAGTCACGAAGATGGACTGGCAATTCTCTTACCCGAGTAGAACGGCGAAGAGCTGGAGGAGGAGTGGGAACGAGATTGTCAGGATCGTCAGGCGGGACGGGCACTGCAGGAGGGGCCGTAGTTGGTGTATCTGAACCTGTGTCAACATCATCAGGAAATAAAGAAATAGAGGGGTTAGTGAATAGAGAAAGGGTAGATGAGGAAGGGAGATGAAATTTGGAGAGAGAGGAGAACAGTTTGTGTTCCCAAAAGACCACATGACGGGAAATACGAAGACGTTTGGAAATAGGATCCCAACACCTATAGCCTTTGTGTTCTATCCCATAACCCAAGAAGCAGCAGAGACGGGCACGAGGTTGAAGCTTGGTACGTTCATGTGGTTGAAGTAACACAAAACAGGCACAGCCAAAAACACGGAGAGTACTGTAGTGAGGAGGTGTACCATAAAGCCGTTCATGGGGAGATTGATTATTAATGACAGGAGAGGGAATGTGGTTGATGGTGAAAACGGCGGTGAGAGCAGCTTCTCCCCAAAAATGCTCAGGACAGGAGGAAGAGAGAAGAAGAGAACGAACAGTGTCCAAAATGTGACGATGTTTGCGTTCGGCGCGACCATTTTGCTGAGAAGTGCCTGGGCAAGAACGATGAGGAAGGGTGCCTTGTTGTTGAAGAAATTGGAGGAAGTCAGTGTCGCGGTACTCCATAGCATTATCTGCACGAAAGATTTTAATAGGACGCGAAAACTGAGTGGTAATCATGCGGGCAAAGTTATAGTAAATTTGTTTCAGTTCAGAGCGATGCTGCATAAGATAAATCCAAGTAAAGCGAGAATAATCATCAATGAAGATAACAAAATACTTGGATCCACCCATGGTGGTGGTAGGAGAGGGACCCCAAATATCAGAATGAACTAAGTCAAATGGGGCATCAGAAACAGAATCACTATTGGAACAAGGTAAAGCAGGTTGTTTACCGAGCTGACAAGATAAACAATCATCATGTTTATTTATTACAGGGCCCAAAATACCACTAGAAGCCAATTTTTGTAAACGACTGAAGGAAACATGTCCTAAGCGAGCATGCCAAAGAGTTAAAGAGGGAGGAGTTGAGGCAGCAGCGGAGTGAGCGGGAGAGGTAAGGTGGGATGGAGTGTGGAAGTTGACCAATTCAAATAAACGTCCAACTCTACGGCCGGTCCCAAGCGTCTGTCCCGTCTTTGGATCCTGTACAATACAACCAGTAGAAGAAAAGGTAACATTAAGACCAAGTTCACAAAGTTGTCCCACAGAAATAAGATTTAAAGTGAGTTGAGGAATGAAATAAGTATCAGGGAGAGACACTTTGGAGTTAGAGATTTGTCCAATGTGATTAACATGCATGTGAGAGCCATCAGCAATATGAATAGGAGGAAGATGAGAAGTATGAACTTGAGTAGTGAAAAGAGAGTGATCAGATGTCATATGATTACAACAGGCTGAGTCAAAATACCAAGAGGAAGTACCTGGTGTGACGGAGAGAGTAGTAGGAGGAGGGTTACCAGAAGTAGAGAGGACCTGTTTGAGAAGAGCAGTGAGATCGGCATTAGAGAGAGATGAAGTGGGAGAGGTAGGTGGAGAGATGTCCTCAGTAGCAGCAGCAGTAGTAGCAGCAGTAGTGGAACGATGGTGAGGCTTGAACCTGTTAGACCTGGATGAATTTCCTCTGGAATGATCATGTCGAGGTTGTGGGTTTGGATTGCGTGGACAGTCATTTAAGAAATGACCTGGACCGCGCTTGTAACAGTGCTTGCAGACTCGAATAGGACAGTGAAGCAGAGTATGGTTCGGCGCATGACAAAACTTGCAACCTGATAGAGATGGACGCCCAGAAGGAGGAGTGGCTATAGCAGTGTGGGCCGGTGTTGAGAAGGGAGTTGCAAGAGCAGATTCAGTAGAAGGAGGAAGGCGAGTACAGCGTCGAGTCTCATATGCAACAAGTTCAGAAACAGCACTTTCCAAGGTCGGTAATGGAGTGCGATGAAGCAAAATGGCACGTGTAGGTTCGAATACATCATCCAAGGCCATCAGAAAATGGATTAGACGCTGCTGATTTCGGTAACTGAGAAATTTCGCCGCATCCTGAGAACAGGTCCAAGTAGGTTCTGAAGCGGCCAATTGATCCCAAAAGGCCTGCATCCGGGAGTAGAAAATGTCAATTGCTTCTCCAGGTTCTTGACGCATGCGGTGAAGTTGATCTAAAAGTTGGTACTGATGAGAGAGACCAGCAGTGGTGTAGCGGTCGGCAAGAAAATCCCAAGCAGCTTTGGCGGTTTCAAAACGGCCAAACTGCATACCAATGGATGGAATAGAGGTACTGCGAAAAGCAGAGATGATCTTTTGATTCTTACTGTCCCACTCTTCAAGACGATCCACAAATTTTTCTTCAAGTTCTTCTGTCCCTTTCTTTGGTTCAGTGACATCACCAGTGACAATTCGCCAGAGTTTGTGACCACGAAGGTAGCCAGACATGGCTTGAGCCCAGAGAACATAATTCTGGCCATTTAAGACCAGAGGGATGTTGATAGCAAGCTCTGGGTTACTCATAACTGCACACTCGGAGTAGAATTAGCCAAAAAGGAGCTAAAAAATGAGATCAGAGGGCTAAAAATACCTAAGAATGACTGTTTGTTTGCTGAAAATAGCCCAGAAATGGAGAAAATGAAGGAAAAACAGCAAACAGATGCAGTAGGGCTGACGTGGCAGTAGTGCTGACGTGGCAGCAGTGCTGACGTGGCAGACTGATACAGCAGTACTGACGTGGCGCTGACGTGGCAGTGGTGGTTGCTGACGTGGCGCTGTCGTGGCAGTGGTGTGTTGACGTGGCAGTGGTGCGCGCTGACGTGGCAGTGGTGCGCGCTGACGTGGCAGTGACGTGGTGCTGACGTGGCGCTGACGTGGCAGTGGTGTGTGCTGACGTGGCAGTGGTGTGTGCTGACGTGGCAGTGACATGGCGCTGACGTGGCAGTGACGTGGCGCTGACGTGGCAGTGACGTGGCGCTGACGTGCCAGTGACGTGGCGCTGACGTGGCAGTGATGACACGCTGCTGACGTAAGCGTTGAAGGCCTTGTGTAGATGGCGCGTGGCAGCGCGTGGCAGAATACAGTGCGTGTGGATCTGACGCGCCTGCAAAGTGGTGGCGCGTGTGGGCGCGTGGGGAGCTTTCTGGTGAGCTGGTTGACGGCGTTTTGTAGAGCAGAGAGAGGCGAGGCAAGTGGATGTGGTGCAAAGGTTGGGTGATGTGCAGAACGTACCTGAAAAATGCGAAAAGGCTTCGGCTTGCTCGTCACCGGAAATGGGAGAGAAAAAAAAAACTTCAGAGGACCAAACCCCGCTCTGATACCATATTGCGATGGAACACAGAAAGAGAGAAGGAAAAAAGAGGGTTAAAACCCTTGCTATTGATATGTTCCTTTCATGTACATGAGGGACCTATATATAGAGTTTAGGCTAGGAATAATCCTAGGTATAGCTGTACAATACAGGGGCCTATGCTATACTTTATACAGTTACAATACACGGTAACACTTGAAATTTTTTATAAGCAGTTTAACAATATTTTGCATGCAGCTTCCATTAATGATCTGTCTCTATCTGAGTAAAAGGTGGGATGTTAATTCCTTTCCTTCCAAGGGTACCATACCTTCTACGTTCTATGAAAGAGTGGCCTTTGGCTAATAATATCTACACTCGACTCCATCTCGAACTGGTCAACGTGGAAAATTGTTCTTCAAAACTATACAACCACGGAGATATATATGAAGCTAATCATTTTTTCTTTCTTAAATTAGTATGGTTGCCCGTTGGACGTCTTGTCGAAGGTTGTCTATAGTTTTAAGTGCACAGTTGAAGGTAGGGAAAGTGGTGCTTTCTACGAAACCAAAAATTGGGTAATTCAACCTCCAAACCTTGGAGCATGCAGCATCAATATCCAAGTTCCGGTTACTCAAATGGCTTTTGACCAGATCTGGAATGGGCACACAAAAGTGCCAGATGCCGTGGATGAAGGATTTGAAGTAGAGTATACTGTGAACCGCGATATTTGTTTGAAATGTGTGGAATCGGGTGGGATATGTGGATCTGATTCCACTTCACTCCAATTTCGCTGCCTTTGCCCCGACCAGCCTCATTCTCTCACATGTCGAAGTGGTATGCATATTTTCCCACCCTCCCCCCACCCCCCCCCACCCTTTTTCCTTTTTTTTTTTCTCGCACTATATATACAATTGCTTGCATAAATAAGATCACGTGAATGCCACAATCCCATTTAAATAACCAAAAAAAAAAAATCTAATCAAAACTTGCAGTATATTTAATAATTTTATCAAGTTCTACCGAAGCTCACCCATGTATTGTCTTACTTTGGGACCTAACTAGGCGAGGGTAAAGCCAGAGTATTAGGTGGGGCAGTCGCCTCACCTCATTTTCTTTTTATATATATTTTATTCTTAAACTTATATGAATTTCTAAAAAAAATTTCTCTTGATTTTTCTTTCTCACCTCTCTTATTTTTTATTTTTTCTCCCTATAAAAGTCACAATTCCTCTCAATATCTCATTCCATTAAGAGAGACCTAATACTCTCTCAATTCTCAAACGTTTCCCATTGAAATATGATTAATCAATGGGTAATAAATTATTGCAGTTTTTTCTATAACAAAATCACAAGATAAAAGAAAATTTTTGAACCAAAATTTTTTCATTTTTAAAAAAAAAAAAAAATTAGGATATAGTATAAACCAAACAATGTTCGTCTCCCCCAAACTAAATTACTGGCTTCATCCTTGTAGCTAAGTCCTTCGATTGGGAATGTGATAAGCTCTATTATTTCCTGTTACCGTACCCTTTTCAAAATTTTACTTGTTTAAAAAAAAATAAAATTAGGCACTACAATGAAGTAGAATCGGTCGAACATTTGCTCCTTTTCTGCCCTTAGACACAACTGGTTTGGCTTGGCAGCCCCTAGGGGTTTGATCAAGTTCAATATATGCAGATAGAGACTTCAACCCTACCTCTAAGCGAGCCTCTCTTAGATTTATGCGGTAATTCTCATGGAGAATTCATCATTGGAAAGCAATTAAGATCTATTCAGGGTCTCTCACCTGGAATGGAAGCTGCATTTAGGCAGTGTTCATGGCCCAGCCCCTTAAAAGTATTGTAGTTGTGTTTGAAAGTGATGGTGCTAGAATCATTTCAGCTGCTAGAACCATACCCAATGTTGTTTATTCTTACATGTGTCTGGACAAGCTAACATAGCGGCCCATTGCCTGGCATCAAAAGTTAAGCTATCGCACTACGCACTGCATTGCGTTGCGGACGTCAACCCCAAAATTTGCCAGTTGCCACCCATCAAAATGCTTGTGGGGATGCCACTACCGACAATGGTCCACATGCCAATCATGTGTATTTATCCCAAACCCGGCCCATTTGGTTGGCGTCAATTGAATAGGGAAATAAAATGAGGGTACTTTTCGTTTGTCTGTTGCAGTCACTCGTCTACAGTGTAAGTCCTCTTTCTCTCTTTCTCTCGTGTGAAAATTCTACGAAGCTCGCCTTTCCTTGTCAAAAATAAATGATGTTTTTGGTTTGAATTATTTTGAAGGAAAGAGCCATTCAATTTCTTTTAATTTGCTAGGAAATGAGTAAATAACGATGCTCTGACTTTTCTCGATCAGTTTCCTTTCAATATTTATAATGCGTCATAAACCGTAGATCAATCTCCCCAAACCACATGCATCTCTCACCAAATTGTTCTTCCATGAGTTTTTTCCAATGGAAGCTCACCTCTTCCCACTGTCTCTTCTACTACACTCTCTCATCACCCTCTTCTTCATCTCCATGGCCCTTCCGCCGTCTTACTGCGTCGACAACGATCACTTTTTGGCTTGCCGTCGTTCCTTCAATTGCGGCAAAATAAAAAACATTGGGTATCCTTTCTTGGGAAATGGTAGATTCCGAGCCTGCGGCGCTGGGGCGTTCGAGCTCCAGTGCCGGGATGATGATTTCCCTCTTATAGATATTGGGAATCTCACATTCCGTGTACTAGATATCAATCCATCTGCTTATACCATGACGATTGCGCGAAGAGATTTCTCGGGACCTGGTTGTCCGCAGAATCTCGTTAACACCACTTTGAATCAGTATCTCTTTTACCTCCATCCAAACCTCAACAGAAACCTCAGCTTATTTTATGGTTGCCCGTTAGAGGTCTCGTCGAGGGTTCCGAAGAATTTTGAGTGCACGATTAACGGCGCAGAGAAGGGTGCTTTCTATGCAGACGAATTGTTGGGGGTTCATGAGTGC
The DNA here is from genome assembly GCA_039720395.1 of Liquidambar formosana. NCBI lineage: Eukaryota > Viridiplantae > Streptophyta > Magnoliopsida > Saxifragales > Altingiaceae > Liquidambar > Liquidambar formosana. The sequence goes on along the minus strand of CM077828.1, from coordinate 17,009,813 downwards.
AGCATCAAAATCCAAGTTCCGGTTCCTCAAATGGGTCTTGAGCAAGTCTTGAATGGAACCGCATCAGTGATGGATGCTGTGGATGAAGGATTTGGGGTGCAGTACTTTGCGGACCGCGATGTTTGTTTGAAATGTAAGGAGTCGGGTGGGATTTGTGGATCTAACACGAGTTCGCTCTAATTTAACTGCCTTTGCCCCGACCAACCTCATCCTCTATCATGTCCGAAAGGTATGCATATCTCACCCACTTTTCTTGTTTTCCTTCCCACCATACGCTTGAAAAAATTTCTCTGCCATATTTTGTGATATATATATCTATTGTTCTAGTCATAGAGGTCTAATGACCAAAAAACAACCCTAGAGTTCTCATAGTTAGGAGATAGTGGATGATTGCAAAATCATTATGGTGGTCTCTTTAAATTAAGCCCCTTGTGGATGAATATGCATTGAAGGAACAAGATCAATTATAAGCTTTGCTTTATTTAATATGGAGTATCTTGTAATTACCAATCCCGGTTAGCAGATAGTGCCCTCCTATCTTATTTATGAGGGGGAGGAACAGTAAGATCTTCTGCCTTGTTAGGAAAACCTTAAATCTCTCACGGATTATGAGAGTTCAAATTTTCCGAGAAAATAAAATCCCATGTTTTAAGCAAAGCGAACACCCCCTTTTTGATTAAATCCTGAGAATTTGCAATTGCCACCCCTAATTCATGTGAAACGAATAGACCCTCAGGGAAATACTACCAATGTTCTCAATCCACACCAAAATTAATACTATGTCAATTGGACTTTCCAAACCAGAAAAAATAGTAAAATTTAGCGAATAGAGTGAAAGTTCAGTCTCTCCACTTTATGGCCCTATATATTCATCTGTGATTCATGTTCTCCTGGAAATGCTTCTCTCTTTATTAACTAATTAAGTGTTATACTAAATTAAGTTGCAATACTCTTGGCTCTGACCAAATTGTGAACGAAATTCCAAAATATGAAAATGTTTTAAACTTAGGATTATAGTTTCAGACCTACAAATGGGCCATCGGGGTTTTATTAATAAGCTTGCCCAAGAGAGAGCATAAAAGTTTTGGCTCACCGTGTGTGAAGCTGTAAGTTCACAGCTAGAGAGCGAAGACTTTGTAATGATAAAACCCAAGGATAATTAGGATCGTACTCAACTCAACCTTTTTAATTAAAAAACTCTGCTTAGCAAAATTAACTAATTTATTTTATAGCTAGTGGCATAAGTTATTAATAAGCCATGAAAAAACGTGGCGGTATCCTCGTAACAATTACATGGGCTTACTTTAGGAAACAAGTGAGATTGGTAGTAGTTTTGAGTGGGCATTCTTATTTCGTAGTAGAAACTCAGTCATAGTGACTTGAAAGATGGCAGCTGACATATGAGGTGGGAATTCTTGAAATTTTTTATGAGCAGTTTAACAATATTTTGCATGCAGCTTCCATTGATCTGTCTCTATCTGAGCAAAAGGTGGGATGTTAATTCCTTTCCTTCCTAGCGTACCCTACCTTCTACATTCTACGAAAGAGTGGCCTTTGGATAATAATATTTACACTCGACTCCATCTGGAACTGGTCAACGTGGAAAATTGTTCTTCAAAACTATACAACTACGGAAGAGTCGCCTTTCTTCATAATATTTTATTATATATATGAAGCTAATCATTTTTTCTTTCTTAAATTAGTGTTTTTTTTTTTTAATTTCCTAAATTACCATTATAAAAAATATCACAACCAATAATGGACCATACCAATAATTCCTTTCCTTCCTAAATTATCAAATTGGTCATTCTGACTAGTACTCGTAATTGTTAATTACACTTTTACCCTTCTAAACTCTATCTCCCTCACTCAAAAAACCCACATCCGTTGATATTTTGTGTAAGACTTTTTATTTTTACACTCTTTAATATCCTTTTTTAAGAATAATATTTTGTCACTCGAACCATTGATGTAGTTACCCAACCCATACATGTTATGGATGTTAAATTTCAAGGTAATCAAATATTAGGAATAAACTTATATTTTCTTTATAAATATAAACTTATATTTTTTTTATTTTATTTATAAATAAAACTATAATTTATGGCATATATATGATCGTGAATATTCCAAGAAGCTCACATTTTTAATTTTTCTCTGTCAAAACATGCGACTGGTCTGCCTGTTTACATTATATCCATCTATGAAAAGACCTTTCTATCATTTTGCTTTGAGTAGTATGCTCTGCCTATGTTTACACATCCCCTCACCACACCACACCACACCACACCGCATCTCCCACCAAATGTTCTTCCCATGTGAAATTTTCAAATGAGCTCCCACCTCTTCCCTTCATCCCTTCTACCTTCCACCATCACCACCATCTTCTTCATCTTCATCGCCATTCGCACAGCTTACTGCCAAGACAATGAACAGTACACCGAGTGCAGCCAACGCTACGGGTGCGGACCCATTCAAAACATCGGTTACCCTTTTTGGGGAAATGGTAGGCCTCATTTCTGCGGTCGCCAAGGCTTCGAGCTCACATGCCAACAAGACAACAATTACTCTATCATTGACATGGATTCGCAGAAATTCCGCGTACTTGAAATCAACCAACCTGGCAATACGATGAGGATTGCACGAATGGACTTTTGGAACACCACTTGTCCTAAGGAATTCCTTGACACCACCCTCAACTACACTCTCTTTGATTACATTCCCACCGATAGAAACCTAAGTTTATTCTACGGCTGCTCCTCGCTGGATACACCGATTCGTAATAATTTCACATGCGCCATGGATGGAACAGAGAGCGGTGCTTTCTATGTTGACGAATCGTTCGAAGGAGTTGAGGTGCCAAACCTTGAGAATACTACATGCGAGGTCAAAGTCAGGGTTCCGGTTCTTCGAACAGCTCTTGACAATCTCACTATTGGTAGAGGAGCAACGCTGCAAGAAGCTTTGAACGGTGGGTTTGATGTGGAGTACTATAACATAGACGACTTTGCGTGCACTGCGTGTAATCGTTCTGGGGGCATATGTGGATCATCTAACTCCACTTCGCCCTTCATATGCTTCTGCGAGGATCAACCTCACCCATTTTTGTGTCCAAGCCCTGGTATGTATAGTACTTCTTGAGTTCCTTCTTAGGCATAGGCCTTTTCATATATGGTCATTAATTGCATAGATCTTTGGGAAATTACAATGAACTGCTTCATAATAATTTGGGGGAAAAAAAATACTGCAATGTCATTGGCAAAAGTCTAGGACCCTCTCTCTTTATTTATTTATTTATTTATTTTTAGGTAACATGAATTAGAAATTCATTACAACATATATCAAATATAAATTTTCTAAGAACTAAACCCAAAACTTGCACAGCTGCGCTACTAAACCACGAGGTCATTAGCGTTTTGGCTTTTTATTCCTTTAGGATTGGAATTGTCACAAATGGACCATACCAAATACCAAATACCGAAACATTATAAAGGGTGTAATATTAGGGCTCCAGTTGCAAATCTTCTTAATTAGCTAGCTATTGATGCAGGAACTTAATCAATATTGATAAAAGCTACAGTTGCTACGTGGAAGCATGGGATTAAATCCTGTATCCCATAGATCATAGCGTCTCGGTTGAGATCTATGTTATAGTACTCCACAGAAAAAGAAAAAGAAAAAGGAAGAAATGAAAATTTCTCCTGCTCTCGGGTTCCGTTCCAATCGGAATTTTTGTCATCAATTATAACGTCCCATGTAAATGATGTCATGGACCATTTTGTAGTGTCATAATTTTGGACAATTCAGACCCAGGATCAATTACACTAAAAGAAAAAACGTTTCATGATTTAGGACAATTCTAATGACCTTCTTCTCCTTGTAATTAACGTGTTTGTGAAGCCAATCCACCAAATCCCTCTCTACTGTCATACCCATTGTCCTTTGCTGCACATGACCATATGTGCTGTCGTGGCCAGCCTAAAGTGATTCTCATTATGGTTGGTACTTGGAAGTGGCATGTTAAATTTAGATTGGAATTCTTGACTTTTTCTAAACCAGTGGCCTCCCTAACAATGTTATGCACCTTCGTATGGGCCTTTCAGGTCCATGTGTGTCTCCATCTGGGTACATCTCTAGGCTTCCAAAATACCCCCTTAATAGTATTATCTTTAATTTCCTTGATATCCTGCTCTGCCTTCTAGGAAACAATTGGTTCTGGACAATTCAACCATTCTAAACTTACGCTGAGGAAAGAATAAAAAAACTCTAAGCTTGCGATATATATATATATACACACTATTCTGAACCATTTGATGGCATGGAAAAAATCTCTCTTTGAATTTATTTTCTGGAGTTAAATATTTTATAAAAAATTTAAAAAAATTAAATTACTAAAGTTACTAATTCCATCAACCTACTTTATTTATGAGTTAATATTTCAATGACAATTTAGTCATTAAAAAAAAAAAAAAAAACTGAAGCTCGCTTGTTTTTTCAAAAATAAATGAAATGAATGCCACATGAAATGGTAGATCATGCCGATGAATGAATATTTTTTTTATCTTTTTAACAAACGTGTTTGGAGCTGAGCCTTTGCACCCTGACTAGTTAATCCATCTAACACGTATAATCCTTTTGTACCACACGCATTAGATAATTACCACATCATTTAGATCCTAGGGTAGAGACCCTAAAAGGATCAAATTTTTCACTAGGATTTAAGCATTTGACCTATGCTTTTTTAGGTGCGTTTGAAGGCTCAACTTGTCATTAGGCTTATCCATAGGAGTTGATATATTCCAATGAATGAATACAATAGATGTGGTATCACAATTAAAAATGTTGCAATTGGATCACAAATACCCCTTAGACATTAGAGGGCCTTTTTTTTTTTATAACTATTTTTCTTTTTTTCAAAATTATTTTAACGTTTCTATCACGGTCTCGTATATATTCAACCTGGTTTAGGTACTTGAAGTCTAAAATCTTAAAAGTTTGAAAATCAAGAAGAAATTTCTAATAAGCTCACTATTCTTTGTCAAAGTAAATGCTCTGTCTGCTTACGTACGTTACCAACAAACTCCAAGAAGAAACCATTCATTCATTTTCCTTTGAAAATTATGCTCTCGCTTTCCCTTTCATATTTATACTTCCTCATAAACCATGGTCCATAACTCCATATATCCCTCTCGCCAAACCACACCTCCCCCAAATGGTATTCCATGAGTTATTTCCAATGGAAGCTCATCTCTTCCCACTGTCCCTTGTACTACACTCTATCATCATCCTCTCTTTCATCTCCATCGCCCTTCCCACATCTTACTGCATCGACGATCAACAGTTTGTGAATTGCAGTGATTCCTTCAATTGTGGAAGAATACAAAACATAGGGTATCCTTTCTTGGGAAATAATAGACCCCAATACTGCGGCCGCCAAGCATTCCAGCTCGACTGCCCACATGGTTATGATGATCACCCTCTTATAGCTATTGAGGGGCTGACATTCCGTCTACTGGCTATCAATCAATCTGCTCCTTATACAATGACGATCGCGCGAATGGATGTTGTGCCACCCGGTTGTCCTGCCAAGTTCGTTAACACTATTCTCAATAAATATCTCTCCCAACGCAATAATCCAAACTTGAGAAACCTCTCCTTATTTTGGTTGCCTGTCGGACGTCTTGCGGAAGGCTGTCTATAGTTTTAAGTGCACAATCGACGGTAGGGTGAGTGGTGCTTTCTACGAAACCAAAAATTGGGGAAATCAACCTCCAAACCTTGGAGCCTGCAGCATCAATATCCAAGTTCCGGTTACTCAAATGGCTTTTGACCAGATCTGGAATGGACACACATCAGTGCCAGATGCCGTGGATGAAGGATTTGAAGTAGAGTACACTGTGAACCGTGATATCTGTTTGAAATGTGTGAAATCGGGTGGGATATGCATATTTATGGCATATATATGATCGTGAGTATTCCAAGAAACTCACATTTCTAATTTTTCTCTGTCAAAACATGCGACTGGTCTGCCTGTTTACATTATATCCATCCATGAAAGGACCTTTCTATCATTTTCCTTCGAATAGTATGCTCTGCCTATGCTTACATATCCCCTCACCACACCACATCTCCCACCAGATGTTCTTCCCATGTGTTATTATCAAATGAACCACCAGTTTCCCTCATCCCTTCTACCTTCCACCATCGCCACCATCTTCTTCATCTTCATCGCCATCAACACAGCTTACTGCGAAGAAGATGAACAGTACATCGAGTGCAGGCAACGCTACGGGTGCGGACCCATTCAAAACATCGGTTACCCTTTCTAGGGAAAGGGTAGGCCTCATTTCTGCGGTCGCCAAGGGTTTGAGCTCACATGCCAACAAGACAACAATTAATCAACCAACCTGGCAATACGATGAGGATTTCACGAATGGACTTGTGGAACACCACTTGTCCTAAGGAATTCCTTAACACCACCCTCAACTACACTCGCTTTTATTACGTTCCCACCGATAGAAACCTAAGTTTATTCTACGGCTGCTCCTCGCTGGATATGCCACTTCGTAATATTTTCACATGCACCATGGATGGAACAGAGAGCGATGCTTTCTACGTTGACGAATCATTGGAAGGAGTTGAGGTGCCAAACCTTGAGGATTTGCTTTCTACATGCGCGGACAAAGTCTGGTTTCCGGTTCTTGGAACGGCTCTTGGCCAACTTAATGGTGGAGGGGCAACGCTGCAAGAAGCTTTGAACCTTGGGTTTGATGTGGAGTATCATAAGCTTCGAATCCCGGGTACGTTTAGTATTTCTTGATTTCCTTCTTAAGTTCTTAGGTATAACGGCCTTATCATATGTGATCATTGCATAGATCTTTGGTAAATTACAATGAGCTGCTCCATAATATTTTTGGCGAAAAAAAAGAAATACTGCAATGTTATATGCTTCTGCGAGGATCAACTTAACTTTTCTTTAGAAATTCGCCCCATTGTGGGAAAACCATGAATCTACAAAAGAAGTTTACAATTCCGTTATAATAAAAAAACTACCAATGCATCTCACCCCACTATGAACGAGTTACGCTAAATTGAGGTGCTGTACTCTGGGATCGAACCTGATGCAAATGATGCCAGCAAAATATTAAAAGGAGGAAAAAACCCAAAAAAAAAAAGAAAAAAAAAAGAAAATTGTAATTCTAGGATTGTAGTTCCAAATCTGCAAATGTCCAGGTTTTGCTACTATTCATGCTTATTCAATGGGTTGATGGTTTTTTCCAAACCAACACCAAATCCAGAACGCTTATTCAATGATGTGTTGTTAGCTCCGAATTCAGATTGGTAGGCCATGTCTTGCGATATTTTACTTGCCCTTTTCATTGCTGTTGTGGGTAAGGGTTTTTTTCATTATTACAAAGATGATGATGATGTTTATCTATGAATGGATACCATAGCCCCATCCACCATGGGTTCAGATCCTCTCCAGTTTGATGTCCTCCAGTCCTGTCCAGTCGATGGTTTTTGAAGTGCCACATCTATGGTAGTCGATCCAAGGGTGGAGTGAGCCACGTCATCTATTCACTTAAACGGACGTTTTCCTCGTATGAATCCCAAGGGTAACAACTCGTCTTCAACGCACGGATATTTCAACACTTGTTTATTTTCTCTCTCCTCATCGGCAAACCTTAGAAGAATGCACGGTCTGAAAAATTACAAGTAGAGGGGAACGGAGATAAAATGCGAACAAGAGAACCATTGATGAGAATTTTAATTTTAACGAACATTGAAAAGAATATTGAAGAGGAGAGGAAACGGGGGGCAATGGGTTTGGATTCCATCCTTATATAAGTTCCCATCTTCTTTTTGTCCCCTTTTGGTTGAAAATCTAAAATTGGTCAAGTGTGAGCACTAGTTTTGTATCATTCGTGGAAGAATCTCTGGCACTTATAATGCTTGCAGAAGCACTAAAGCAACTATGGTGCATTCGTCGGCTGTAGGCCACAGTTGATCTTTCCGATTGATTTTGCATGCTTTTTTTTGGATAGACTCAAAAAAATGTGGCGCGTTAATAGCCGTAGACTTGATAAGACAGGACGGTATTAAATTGGAGAGGATCTGAACCCATGGAGCATGGGGCTATGGTATCTCCATGGGGCTATGTTATCCATTCATATTCCATTGATGTTTAGCCCATATCCTTTCTTTGACCATTGAATAGAAGTAAAAATTGGAAAGCAAATCAAACCAATTGCTCTGTTTCTTTAACCATGGATCATGATGATAATTGAATTGTTTGATTGACAAAACCAATTGCATAAAGAAATTCTAGCTTAATTGAGCTGGTTTTTTTATATATGCTTATAGAGTTGCGAGTCATTTTATTATCAAGTGCACTTGATGTAACTTTGTATCAAGTGTACTCTAAAACTCTTAACCGCGACTCATTTTTTTAAACTTAATGTTGGATTAGATAGCCTTCTCATGTAGGTGATCCATGTCAAAAATCAAATTGATCCGAGATTGATTGCTATTCGATCCAAAACTTATATTTTTCAATCAACAACAATCACTCATTTATGGACATTTATGGATGAGACAGTTCTCAATCTCGGATCAACATGATTTTTGGCATGCATTACCTACATATGAATCAAAATTAATCTAACAGTTGGTTTCACAAAATAAAATTCGCAAATAAGAGTTTTGGAGTGCACTTGATATAAAGTTACATTAATTGCACTTGATAATAAAAGGACTCTATGCTTATATATTTAAAAATAAAAACTAAAATTGCAAAGCAAGTAAAATGACAAACCCACTTAGATCCGGCTTTCTCCATTTCAAGAGTTTCTGAGCAGTCGAACAAATTTTTTTTAATTTTTTATTTTTTATTTTCTATTTTCCTGGTTTGTTAGTGTGCAATTGAAATTGAAATGCAACCTAAATTTATCAAATTCTAAGTCAACTCCTCATGAGTTTCTGAGCAGTCGAACAATTTTTTTTTATTTTTTATTTTCCTGGTTTGTTAGTGTGCAATTGAAACTGAAATGCAACCTAAATTTATCGAATTCTAAGTCAACTCCTTCCTAGCAAGGGAAAACAAAAACAAAAACAACCACACCAAGAAAATGTAAATAAAATTTTTTTTGGGGGGGTACCAACCCTACACCCTATCCCATGGATAGGTTCCCCCAATCATTTTTCTCAAATGATGGGATTGGGAACTTTCAACCTGAGGATACTACTACAGGTACAATGGCTTGTAGTAACAACAGACAAGCCATCCAAGCAATCAAAATGAAGCCTCCTTTTGTCCAAGTTTTCATTTATTAAACTTAAGAGCTCAACCGGCTAGCATGCTAGGTGGTATCTTTCCCCCTGTGGACGGGGAGATTAGGAGTTCAAGTCCTTAACCCTGCAATCCCAAAAAAACCTGGTAGTTGGATGTGACAATCTAGCTATGGGTTAGGGGAAAGGGTTGGTACCCATGAAAAACAGGGGGGGGGGGGGGGGGGGGGGGGGGGGGGGGGGGGGTGGTGGTGGGGAAGTGGAGCAAAAGAAATCAAGAAAGACAATCTATGCCCATTTTTGTCTCAGTTAACGAGTCCATCAGATCCACATATGTATGAGAAACCATTCTTTATCCTTCTTTTATATTTTGAGTATCTTTTACACCAATGTAGCTTCACTGTCGATATTTTGTTTCTCCATCTAAGCCTCTCTAATGCAACTATTATGCTGCAGGCTCCTCTGGAAACCAGTCAAGAAAACTTCTAATAGGTACGATGCAGTTCATACTAGATCCTTTTTCTGTTTCTTTCTCCTCTATGTTCCTCATAGTCATAGAAATATACATCTGTTGTAATGATAGTCTTGATTTGATATTATCACGTTTATTTTGCACTGAATGGGTTAATTCCTTCTTTGAACATAGGCATTGGAGCTGGCATGATTGGAATATTATTCACTTGTATCAGTTTTTGTTACTTTAGAGGGAAAGTATCATCAACTGAAATGGTCTTTTGGAGGGGAAATATAAAGAATGATCAAAATGTTGAGGCCCTCATAAGGCATTTTGGATCTTTGGCTCCCAAAAGATATAGTTATTCAGACATCAAGAAAATTACCAACTACTTCAAAGATGAACTAGGTCAAGGAGGTTTTGGAAATGTTTATAAGGGAATGCTACTTAATGGCCATCCTGTGGCAGTGAAGCTCCTGAAGGCATCCAAAGGGAACGGAGAAGATTTTATTAATGAGGTTGCAAGCATTAGTAGGACTTCTCATGTTAATGTTGTCACTCTTTTGGGATTTTGTCTCGAGGGTCCTAAAAGAGCTCTCATCTATGAGTTCATGCCTAATGGATCGCTTGACAAGTTCATACACAATGAAAATCCTTTAAAGACTGATCAGCACTTGGGATGGGAAAAATTGCACCAAATTGCAGTTGGGATTGCTCAAGGACTTGAGTACTTACACCGTGGGTGCAATACAAGGATCTTGCATTTTGACATAAAACCTCATAACATTCTTCTTGATGAAGACTTTTGCCCAAAGATCTCTGATTTTGGGCTGTCTAAACTATGTCCGAGGAAAGAAAGTATAATATCAATGTTGGAAGCTAGAGGGACTATGGATATATTGCCCCAGAAGTATTTAGTAGAAACTTTGGTGGAGTCTCACATAAGTCTGATGTCTACAGCTATGGAATGATGATTCTAGAAATGGTTGGAGGAAGAAAAAACCTCGATGTTGGAGGTCGCACCAGTGAGATATACTTTCCACATTGGGTTTATAAGCGTCTTGAGCTTAATAACAATTTAAGATTGCAGGGCGATATAAGCGAAGAGGAAAATACTATTGCGAGGAAGATGATATTAGTGGGTTTGTGGTGTATACAGACAAACCCAGCACATAGGCCATCCATGAGTGAAGTGATGACTATGTTAGAAGGAAGCATCGAAGCCTTGCAAATCCCCCCAAAACCTTACTTATCTTCTCCTCCAAGATCACCAGCAAATTCTTCCACCCTCTCCATCTTATCAATGTCATAATAATATATGTAATTCTAGAATATTATAGGACGTTTGTTTTTTTTGTTTTTTCCTGTTGTATGATTTGTATGGATTAGTGAAAGATAGCCATTCACAAATGCTGAGCATTGATACATTTTATTTGTTTTGAGCTATGATAAGGCCACTATTTCACTTTGTCATTTCATTATTCAAGTAAATTCATATAAGCATATAGAGGTTTCCAATCTTATTCCTATGAACTTTAACCACCGTTGTGGGCTATTCTATGGAACCTATGATTTAATGATTCTCTATTATTTGATAAACAGGACAGCCTCTGGTTTCTTAAACCAACGACAACTTTGTTTTTAGTGTAACTACATTGTGTGGTAAGTTCATGCGGTCCTGGCAGAGAGAAACCCCTAATTTTGTCTATAACAATGCTCCATTTATGATATATCAATATCGCTTAAGTGGGTAGCCTACGAAGTTGTTAAATTACAATAACACTCATCATGCTACCCAAGTAATCCCTATAGCTGTAAAATTTGAGCTTCTTGAAGGATTCCTCAGCGAAAAGAGAATTAGATGGGTCATTACCTAAATAAACATTGTTATCTACATGTTAGTCTTCAGTTGTACATTATCTAAAACCTCCCTTAAATATAAAATCATATCTAAAAACCCCATTAAATATTTTTCCTATCCATCTAATCCAAATAAAAAAGAATTATATCCATTTACTTCAATCAGTTAAATTTTTGTTTACTGCAATTAAAAGAAAAGACTCATCCGACTAAAATGCCCTTCTTTCACAATGATACGTTTAATGACAAAAATGCATATTCAGGTGAATTTTCCCTTTTGCCTTCTCTTTTCTCAAACTTGCATACCTGCTCTCCTACTCTCTCTTTTTCTTCTCCCTTCCCCCCATGTGTACATTAGAGAAGTATTATTAATGATAATTAATTTTTTTTCTTATTACATGAAAAATGATAAAAATAGAAATTCAATTAAATATGCAATTTTTTCATTAAACATATTAATGTCAAAGAAGGGTATTTTAGTTGGATCACTCTTTTTTTTTTTTTAACAACAGTAAACAAAAAATTAACTGGTTGGAATTAATAGATATGATTCTTTTTTATTTGGATTAGATGGATAGGAAAAATATTTAATAGAGTTTTTGGATATGAATTTATTTTGAGGGAGTTTTTGGATATTTTCCCTTAATTTTATATAGAATTGAAATTACACTTTGTGGTTTGATGTGAGAGAGAGAGTGGGGCACAATTTAATAAGAGGATTGTGGTATTGGATCAAGAAAGAGTTGTTATGCAAATCGGGCCAAACAGAGAGACACTGTAATCAAGTGACCATGTGTTAGGCCAAACAAAGAGAGAGGAGTTACCCAAAAAATTATTTGTAAGTCAACTTGTATCATCTGGAACTTCAAATTTAAGCCCATCGTAAATTACTTCTAATAAAAGATAGATAATACAAATTAATCTACAATAATAATAAATTAATTAATAAATAATACAAAAGTTTATTTAAATAATACAAGCATTTGTTACAGGGTGATACAAAACTTGAATCATCTGCAACTTCAAAATTTAAGTCCCATCACTATAGTTATAGTGTGAAGGAGTATCGTCAGTCGTCACTATAGAACACATTGCTAATGTACAATAATAATAATAATAAATAAATAAATAAATAATACGAACATTTGTTTATTTCTTGATCAATAGAAAGGAAAAAATCAATCAAGAAAAACCTAATAAACCTTATATCTTATACCCATAATAACTCCTCCTACTGTGCACATCCTCTTCAAGGCATAAATCCAGTAGATTGAAAGAGAATGACATTATCAGGACCCCTTTCTTTTTTCTTTTTCTTCTTCTTCTTCTGTTTTTTTTTTTTTTTTTTTTGTGTGGTGTGTGTGTGTGTGTGTTAGTTTGGGTGGCATATGATGTTTGATACTAGGAAAATTGAGGAAATTGAGGTAACCTTAATCACCCACTGGCATTAGGTGTCGTAGACGAGCTAGTCCATTTTAGAGTCACAGAATCCGGCGAAAGCGGCATCGGCCCATTCTTCAACAACACAACATTGTCAGCCGGAATATCCACCTCCTGTGTCTTTCCCACAATGTATCCCTCACTCTGTATTTCCTTCAAAGACTCCAACACCTCTTCTATAGGTGGCCTCATATCCTTCCCATTCTTCAAACACCGAAATGCCAACTCTGCTACTGCTGTTATCATCTTATTTACCTTGTAATCTGATTCAAACCCAAGAGATGGATCAACAAGCTCATGCAATGCATGGTTTTGGATTTTGTTGATAGCCATGTTAGACAAGTCAATCTCATGTCGATGCCTGGTAATATCAACAGCTGGCTTTGATGAAATAAGCTCAATCAATACTACCCCAAAGCTGTAGACATCACTCTTGCTTGTAAGCTGGTAACATTGATGATAATCCGGATCGACATAGCCAGGGGTCCCCTGTGGAGCAGTCGAAACATGGGTGACATCGAATGGGAAGAGTCGAGATAATCCAAAATCTGCAACTTTAACACGGAAATTGTCATCGAGGAGAATGTTGTTTGTCTTGACATCACGGTGGATTATCTCAGAAGCATGGAGATATTTCAATGCACTGGCTGTCTCTATGGCGATGCTCATTCTGATAGGCCATGGGAGTGAGCCGGGTTTTGCTCTTTCACCATGGAGATGATCAGCAACAGTGCCATTTGAAATGTACTCATAGACAAGAAGGAGCTCACGGCTGTGGCGAGAGGTGCACCCATAAAGGGCAACAAGATATTGGCGGCGTGAGCGTGTTAAAATCTCAACTTCATTCATGAATTGCTCGACTCTCTTGTAGTTGTTTTCGTATAAGCGCTTGACAGCGACAACACGCCCATCTCGAAGTTTGCCTGATTAAGAGATTGTTAGTGTCAATTTATTTATACACCTAATCCATCAAATGGTGCATCTAGAAAAGAAAATTTTGAATCAAAAAGGGTCTTTTTCCTTACCATAATATACGGTGCCAAAACCCCCATCTCCTAGTACTTGCCCATGTTTTCAAGATCCATCATTGATGAGGGTTGAGAAGAGATGCTTCGAGAGATGAAAGATGAATCATATAGTTTTTTGTTGCGCCGTCGATAGAAAATGAAAGCTACTGGTAGAAGGATGCCAATCCCTAAGGCGCCAAAACCTGGGGAGGGAAGGAAAAAGAAAGGTTAGGTGCTAAGACGTTTTAGAATTGTTGGGAACAGGAAGAAATTACATGGTGTCTGATGAAGAAAATTAAGGTGACAAAAGCAATTCCATGCAGGGGCATATTACCTATAAGAAGCTTCAGTCGCCAATTAATCCCTCTGCCTGTGATGGTTGTCATGAAATAGAATAAACTGTTAGTCATTTAGAAAATGGAGATATTCATAAACATGAGAATCGTCACATTCTACCCATTCATATTGATGTCCTCTGTATTTCAATTACCCATTAAGGGTAAAAGGACAACAAAAACTTATCGACTTTGCAAGGCGAAAGGGCATGGTATCAAACTCCTAGGCACAATTAACTAGCAGAAGAGGAGAACCAAAAATGATGTTTAGAGTCATTGAAAGAGGGAAATATAATTTGAGTGTCACCATTTTTTTTTCTTTGGATGTCTAGTAGTTCTACTCTGCCTTGTAGGATGACTTTTGAATCCATTTATGCTTCCCAAATGATCCAAACTTATATGTCATACAAATTTATATTCATTCTTGGCAATGTAAGAAGGCAAGCAGAAGATAAAATATCTTGCAGTCCACAGAAACAAGCCTGCAAGGAAAGAAAAGCGGTTCCATTTGGTTGCCATGATTAATGGTTCTTCCAAGCTTATAATGTTTCATTTTCTTAGTAGTGTCTTTTATGGAATTCATGGCACACATAAGACTATCAAAGCTATGAATCTCCAATATGATAAGGAAATAAATATTAAAAAATCATAGGGTAAGGCCTAAATATTTGCTTAGACCAAATATTAAGCCTAATGAGACAAACTCAGAAATTTTTGTTTTGATCGGCAAAGGGTAGGAACTAGGAAGGGAAAGATAAAAATCAAAACGAAAACATCAAAACTACAAGGAGCATCTTGCTCTCTGTTGTTTTTCAATAATTTAGCAGGAAAGAGAACTGAAGAGTTTACTGAAAGATGTTTGAAATAGTTAATTTGTAGTATATTTACCATCATCGCAGGTTTTGAGATGACGTCGATCACTGCAAAAACAGAGGAATTCGTTATCATCGAATCTGCAGTGCCCACCACTTCTCTCACAGTTGCTGCAGTTATTTGCAGTCCAATTCAAAACTAAACCCATCTTCAAAATTTCCGTATAATTCGTTTTCCACAAGCTCTGGAATTCATGATCAGCACCCAAGTCCACAGGCGCATCAACCCAAGACTGGCAGGACTCTATCGAATAATTCACGCGACTCAAACCTTCCTTATGAAAAATGGCGAACGAGTGGAAGGTTGCGTTGCTCATGCATTGAACTGAATAATATGTTAAGTAGTCAGCAGGTTCGGAGGTGCAGTTATAGAAGAGGGAGAGATTGCTGTAAGTTGAACTGTAGCTAAATAGCGTTCCATCAAGGCTAATATTATGCAGAGGAGTTGGACATGAGTCCTCAGAGAGGGCTGAATTGACCAAGAGAAATGAATGGTTTTGTAAAATATCTGTAATGATATAATCATCATTGGAAATTGCGAGAACTGGATTTTCGTTACTGCATGTGATCTCGAAGTTTGGGAGACCGCAGTAGGATGCTTGTTTATGGCTAATCCAAAAAGGGTAGCGCATGTTTGGGCCTTTTCCGCAGTTTTGAGGCATGCTGCAGGCCGCAAATTTTGGGTCGACAGAAAGAGTTTTGTCAACTAAAGTGACGAAGATGATGAAAATGAGAGATATATGGAAATTGTTTTTTAATATGAAGAACTTTTGGAGATCCATTTGTGGTAGAAGGAATGAAGAAAGCAGAGGAAAACAGAGGAGGGGGAGCAGGGAAAAGAGGGGTTGAAATGGAGGGAAGCATTGGCAGTAGGAGGAAAATTCTATGTAGTTGGTTTTGACGAAGTTGGGTGGTCTATATCCCATTCCTACCACTGTTTTGTTTTGGTATATAATAATATAATGTTTGGTTTTGTTTGAAAAGGCAGAGAAAGACAAGAAGTGGTTCAAGCAACAGAATGAATTTTGGTTCCTTCAAAATGATTAAGAGAGTGGACCACAGCCCATGAGTTGAAATCTGTGTTTTTTTTTTTTTTGGCTAAGAGCCCATGAGTTGTATCCATGACTTGATTTCTTCCGTCTCATTTGGAAACTCTAAATCAATTTTGATTAAACTACTAGGGTTGGTCCACGTCTTAATTTGAAAATTTGGGATGAAATTGCGATTAGTCACTTGAATTTGGACTTTTACAAAGCATCCAAATCATGTTAGAGGACAAATTTGGAGTGAATGATGCTGGCCCAATTACATGAAAATTCACATAGATATACTAATAAATTCAGTTTTTTGGTTTTTTTTAATAAGTTCTTCAAGTTGCCTGAAATTTTATCTAAAAATTTCGGACTAATTTAGAGAAATCAAACGAAATTACTAAAATATTTGAAGTTGTGATTATCAACTTTGGGCCCTGAAATTGACATTCAAAGGCCACCTTTTTTTTTTCCTGCTTTAGGAGAACCCTACTCAAGCTCATCGGAACAAAAACTCTGCCAAATCAAACACTAGCATTGGAAATACCATCATGTCCTTGTTATGGTGATATCATAATATATAGTTCAATGACATTACTGCCCTCTAAAATAGCCAAAATCTGAGTATACGACAAATTGGAGATTCCCCTATAAAAATAGACTACCCACATGCCTACCCACTAGAGTAGACAGGATGAGTTGGTAGGAGTAAAATAAGTTAGGGGTTGCAACCCCACCAATTATACCCAAAAAAAAAAAAGAAAAAAAAAGAGGAGAAATATGGGAATTAATGGGGCACGAAGGCATTTTGTGAGCATTTGAGGGTATTTACGGTATATAAAACGAAAACGTTATAAACCCCCTTAACAGGCTAACAGCCTTTCTAAACAACATCATGATGTGTTATGAAAACAAATTGGGACTAGTGCTATTGAACCCCACTTATCCACCTCTATATTCCATCCCATAATGTGTTATGAAAACATATTGGGGGTAAACCCTCTAGTACGTCCTAATATGTTTTCATGACATATCATAGGAGCTGTTTAGAAGAGTTCAATAGTATTACCGTTATATAAATTAAATGATTCTAGTATGATTGTGAGAAGACGACTTTAGGGTACTTGTGGTATATAGAAATTGAGTGATTGTGGTATGATTTTGAGAGGAAGACTTTAGGGTAAAGTTTAGTTGGTTGAACAGAAAGTGTTGAAAAGAGAACTCTTTTGCCCACTTATCTTCACATGCTAGGAAAGTAAAAGGAAGAAAGAAGATGAGCCAATCTGATGGAGACAGATATGTGTCCAGAAATCTCCAGAAATCTCACAAAATAACAAACTAGAGAATCAGATTATAGTTGATTCCTGTTGGATTTGAAAGTTAATTCCAAGAATCATAATTTGGGGAATTCTGGGGACTTAGGATTAGAAGTGCATGCTATGCAAAAAGATGTTCAGTGTCTTCCCAACACACCAACTCACTAACTCACGATTCCACAATCTGGACAGTTGAGATTGATCATTCTACTAAATAGGGATCAAGTGTAAAAGTGTCTAGATTTATTATTCAAACAAGGTCAAAATATATTCAAAAAGACCAAAATGCTAATTCCTATTTAACTTCAGTTGGAATAATGGATGTTCTATTTTTCTTTTGAATTCTTAAATTACTATCAAAGTATTATTAATAAAAGGAAAAAAAATAATAAGACAATAAAATAATAATAATAACTAACTAAAATAAAATTTCTTCTTCACAATGCTGAAAAAACTTACTTTCTTAATAACTAAGTGCGGCAAAAGTGCGTGGATTTGGACTAAAATACTTTATGAAAGAAGGGGAGAGAGGAAAAAATAATAAAGGGAATGAAAGACTGAAGCGGATCCTGGCTTAAATATCATCAGAAAATTAACTTTTGACATTTTAATGTTTTAACTAAGCAAGTAAGCACACTCAAACACGCCCCCCAGTCTTGACATTTTAAGTTTGGAACGAGAAAGAAAATGAGATGAAAGAAGGAAGAAGCACATAGATTGTGGGTCAAAATCGAGTCAAGCTCATTTGTTTTCTCAGATCTCTATCTAAGCCTTGGATTAGTTTTAAAGTGATTGAATGGCCAGGATGGCTGCAGCTAATATAGGGGTATATCAGCTGCAGCTGATAGGAACAATTCTCTCTCTCTCTCTCTCTCTCTCTCTCTCTCTCTCTCTCTCTCTCTATATATATATATATATATATATATTTATATTTAAAATTTTAGCACACATATAAGGCTAGGATGATGATGAGGTAATTAAGCATGTGTTGATATAACTTATATCAACATCTTCATTGGAAGTTCTACCTTGTGTATTAGAGGGATGTGAGGTAAATTGAACCAATGTACGGAGTACAACCTTTAATGCATAGTGTTGATATAACTTATATCAACACGTGTTGATAGAAACATAACCGGTATGTGAGCTTCTTTATTGTGTGGTCGATATCTAGTGCGGTGTGTTGGGCTTAGCCGCGATTTCATATCCCTGCTTAGCCTGGAAATTTCCAAGCGAACATTTACTCAAGCTTGGGCGGAGCTAAGCTTGTTCAAATATCAATTGTGAAGCCTAAATTGAGTTTGGACTAAGCTCCAGCAAAGCCCAACGCTAGCTCAGCCCAAACTCTCTCTCTCTCTCTGTCGTCCCAGCTCCCAACTAATAAATAGCTTTCCCTTCCCTTGGCTTCCCTTGGACCGTTGACATGGTCAAACTTCAAAGAGAAACGTGGAATCCTAACAACCCGCACCACGCACAGGGTGGGGCCAGCACTGCCCACCAAAGATTAAAGAAAATATCAACGAGAGTCGGTTAATTGTTATGACCATCTTGTTTGAGTATGAATTTTGTTCTTAAGGTCAAACCAAGTGTATGGGCCTAAAGCCTCATTAAAAGTTGAAGGAAGACTATGACCCTGTGGACCATAACAATCTATCTATCTACCACCCTAAACAACGGTTGATGCAATCCAACACAACAATTGGCTTACACACATGAATTTCGAGTTAGGAATCCATCCCTCAATAACCCTAAATCGAAGGAAAACAAGAGCAATCGGATATCCTTTGCATTGTGTGGTCCGTAATTTGAGCCAAAATTAACACATTGCATACAAATGATATCATTTTTGGGGTGTTATGAATTGATGTTAAAAACAAACTAGATCCATAGAGGCTAGTACGTCTAGTGGTGAGGGATGGGGTAAAACTGTAAATAACATGAGTAGGTTAAGTTGGAGATTCAAACCTCTCATGTACCCCAAAAAAAAAAAAAAAAAAAAAACAGAAGACACAAACCGACCGTCAGTAGGAGGAATGGCTACGAGTTAATGCAATTGATGGCCATAGGAAGTTTTTGGAACTGCAACCCTAACCTTACACACTAGCTTCATCATATTCTGCTATGGACCATTTGTCAAAATTCCAGACCCCAAATTTTCCACCAATAACGTTGCAAATTTTTTTAGTAAACTAGTGTTATATCTTAGGCTCTAATTTTAATATCCAAGTTTTGGAGAATTTCTTTGAAAACTTGTCTGAAATGAAGCAGTTTAATTTCATTTTCCCAAAGTAACTATGCGGCGATCGACCATGATGAGGCCTAAGCCTAAGGAGGCAGGAAATCAATATATATGCTGTAGAACTGCAGAACTTAATGGGCATATATGTCAAAAAAGGAGATACATACCCGGGATTGGACACGACGACAGTGGCTCGGATTGATTGCGGCAATAGCAAACAAAGAGCGAAGTGGAGTTTGATGATCCAGATATCCCATTTGAACTCTCACAAGCCCCACATGTCGATTGGTCTATGTGATACTTCACTTCAAACCCCTGGTTCAAAGCTTCTTGCAGAGTTGCGCTTCTCCCCGAGCTCGTCAATAGAGGTTCGAAGAACCGGGACCGTGATGCTCATGTCACATGTCTTGTAATTTGAGATGTTAATTCCTTGGAATGATTCGTCCGCGAAGAAAGCATTTCTCTCTTCTCCATTCATCCACCAAAAATTCAGGGGATTCTCATGTATCCCTACTTCATGAGGTAAAAATTTCAGATTTTATAAAATTCATTTGATCCCTCTTTCAACCCATTATTCCAAGTGTGTTTAAATCGGGACAGATTCACTTCACCCCACTTTTTGTACTTCAAAAACTCAACAAATGATTTTTTAAAAACCCTAGAAAATTTGAGAGTGTAGCTTTATGTGTCCTAAGTTGACCCACCAAAGGAAATTGCAAGAAAAGCTCTTGAACTCAAGATATGCCCAAAATGCACACACTGCCACCAAAATGGCAGAATGTGTGTAATTCCTTCAAATGCCCCATTTGTTTGATTCAGAAAAATCCCAAAACATTCATGAGTCTTCCCTAATGTGTCTAGAACATCTCCACCGAAGGAAAAAATTTTAAAAATTTATTTGACCATTTTTGGACCAAATCTTCACCAGTGGTTTTGAGAAAAATAATGCTGTTTTTGTCAAAAGTCCCTTATTGATTCACCCCATTTCATGGTTTCCAAAATCCAATTTCCTCAACTGGGAAAATTCCACAAAAATTCTCAAAGGTCCTTTTATGTCTCCTTAATGCCCCTGCAAAACGAAATAATTTTTAAAAATTATTTGCATTCCCATTTGGCCATTTTCCCATAGGTGATTTTTGCCCAAAATACATTGTTTTCCTTAATGCACCAAGTTTGCTTAAGTTGATTTCATGGCATCCAAGCTAGGGGTGCAAAATGGTTCGGGTAATTCCGTGGACTAGCCTGGTTCGGGTCAAACAATGTTCGGTCCGGTTCACAGGACAATTTTTCAAAAACCGAAAATTTCGGTCCGATCCACAGTTTAGGGGGTTTCAGTCCCGGACCGGACTGAAGTCCTAGACCGAGAACCAATAATATATATATATATATATATATATATATATAGGGGAGGGTTCGGTTGACACCTGTTGTAAAGTTAAACTTTTACACCTTTTTATGTCCATAGATCTTTTTTGATCCAACGGTGTTTTTTCTTTCGGATCTTTTTTTGTTAGTTACAGATTTGGGGTCGGGTTAAGATACACAAGCGAAGACCCATTTGATTAACATAGTCAACACTTTCTATCTCTCTCTCCAACAACTGGTTCTTACCCATTCCGCCGCCGGCGTCATCACTACAGCAACTTCTTCCACCACCTCCTCCTCCACCTCTTTTCGTTCCCTCTTCTCTCTTATTTTTATCCATTCCATTGACGACCTCAGAATCACTTCCTTCTTCCTATTTTAACCTTTTTTTAAAAAAAAAAAATTTGGGTAATGAATCCATTTAACCTGACTGTTAGATCTGAGAGGAGATTGCGAGCTTTCTTCTTCATACCCATTTATTTCTTTATTTGAGGGGGTTAAGGGTGATGTATGGCATGTACCCATTTCATATCAATGTTAGAGTGTTTTCTTCTATTAACCCATTTATTCTCTCTTTTCTTTTCTTTTCTTCTTCTTCTTCATATGGATTTGAAAACCATATGGGTTGTTCCCTACCAGACAAGATATTACATCCAAGGATAATACCCAGTACAATTGTACAAGGCAAATTCGTTTCTCATGAATCAATGCCGTTTTCAAATCTGAAAATGAATGTGTGGAACTGGTTTGCCGACTTAACTGAGTAGCTTAGATTTCAAAGTCTAGAAAAACAAATGGGTGTATCATAAAACAAAACACATAAATAAATAAAAATTACAAGAACAAAAGTATTGTAAGCTGGACATGTTCTCTTTAAGTGAAAAATTCCTCTTCTTAATTTGTTATGATACACACACACACACATATATATATACACATACATGTAGCTATCTTTGTTTGGGCATGGTGGGATTTAGAGATTGTGGGTGTGAGAATGTGATTGGATTGGGTTAGGGCTTGACCGAAGGGGAGAAAGAAGGGGGGTCGGAGGATGGGTATGAAGGCAGAGGAATGGAGAACGAATGGGTCTTGGGTTTTTCTTCTTAAACCAACCCGCATCCACAACTTCAGTAAAAAGACCCATAAACATAAGGACCATTAGATTAAAAGAGATCTAAGTCTATAAAAGGGTGTAAGGGTTTTAATCTTACACCAAGTGTCAACGGAACCCTCCCCATATATATATATATATATAAATGTTATATTATATAGGAGGGTTCCGCTGACACCTAGTGTAAGAGTAAGTCTCTTACACCTTTTTATAACCCTTGATTAGCATTGAATCTAGTGGTCCCTAATATTTTAGAATATTTTATTTTCATGACATATGCGGGTCAAGTTTTAGATATTACCAAAAACCCATTCAATTAACTCATGTTTTTCTCCATGCCAACGCCCCAACACCTCTCTTTGTCTCTTCCCTTTTTTCTCTGGTTCTTACATAGTTCCACCATTGATATCGAGTTCATAGTTGTCGACCTTACACCCGCAACGCCATTACTGCTACATCCTTCATCCTCCTCCTCTTCCTTCTTCTTTGTGATCACTGTGATCATGCTTCTTAAAATTAGAACCAACTTCTCTTCTTACTTCTTACCCACATAACCCAAGTTCAATAAACATGATCACAGTGTTCCAAATCTAAGATTACTTAGGTGTGGAAAAATACCAAATGGATAACAATGAACCATAAACAAAATAACCTTTTTAAAAATTCAACACACAAAATTATTCTCAATCTAATTAAAAACTTAAATCATTCATATTTTCCATCAATTTTTCTGAGTTTGAAGCATACAACCATTTTTCTATGTTTGAGGCTCATTTTTTTTTTTTTTTTTTACTGACATTTTAGAAGCAAACCCACAAGTTGAAATCTTTTTTTTTTTAATTTTAAAGTCCATCACATATATGCCTCTACCCCATCTAAGCCATGGCCAACAATTGAAGAGATGCAGTTTTTACACAAGCGACCATCTTTACCCATCACAGCAATTAAAACTTCATCACAGCTTGGAAATCTCCAACTTGTGGCCTCATCACAATGGGGGTTAGGGCTTCAAAGAGATGTAAGAAAGGGTTGTTGTAGCCATGGCCATGAATTAAAACAGAAAAGCTTCATTTAACTTAGAAACATCCTCCTCATGCCCTATTATATGGGCATTTAGATCTGTGATGGTGAGAGGTCTACACACGGTGAGAGACAGAGAAAGTGCTTGACATAGGGTTAGAGAATTAGGGCTAGAGAGGAGAAAAGGAGAGAGGACCAGGACTTCAGGTATGGTAAATTGATAAGAGATATGGAGTATTTGATTAAGTGTAATAGGTGTTGGGTTTAATTGTAACCCAACCTAAAAATTAGACCCAATCCCTTGTTTAAAAAGGTATCAGGCGGAGATGGAGGGCAGCCGTTAGATGAAAATGGATCAATGGTTAGAGAAAGGTGTAAGAAACTTACTCTTACACTAGGCGTAAATGGATCCCTCCTCTATATATAATATATAATATAGCTTTATGTATTTGTAGAGTTTTATATATATTTTATAGTATATAATATAATATAATATATTATCCTTGGTCAAAAAGATGGAAGAGCTTTCTAAAAAGTGAAAACCACTCATGCCTTCGTCAAACAAAACCACTCAAACCTCCATCAAACCCCTCACGCCTCCATTAAACCCACCCCTCTCATTTTCTCTCATCTTTGCTTTTCAACGCCGTCACTCCTCACTCCCGTCATCACCTCATGCCCTCACCCCTACATCACCGGCAGTCCCCTACAAGCCGTCATCAGCACACTCACTTAGCCGTCATCGCCTCACTCCTTTATCGCTGGCAGTCCCTTTTGGTACCTTCCCCCCCCCCCTAAAATCCAATGTTGATCCAACACCCACATGGTCTAATCTTTCAGTTTTTTTTCTCAGATTTGATGTAGCCCCCTCTTAGCCTCTCACTGGCGAACTATTAATCGTCAAAAAGAATGGGTTTTCACTTTTCAGATCTTGAGCCATTTTCCATATCTAGACTGCCACCATCGTCGCTAGCCAATGGGTGTTTTTGAATTGGATTTATAATCCATTTGGGTGTTTATGATTTGGGTGTTTTTGAACTGGGTTGCATTTGTGGATTGGAGGGTTTTCGTCGGTGGTAATAAGAGGGTTTTATGAACCCCTCCCTTTCTCTCTCTCTCTCTCTCCTTCTCCCACCATAGCAGAGAACCTTGAAATTATTGAATATAGAATTTTGTGAAATTATTGAATATAGAATTCTCTCAGTTCTTTATTTATTTTTTATTTTTTATTTTTTGGTGTTGGGGATGTGTTCTAGTTGTTTGGGATGTTTTGCTTTGCGACTTCGTTGGAAAAAATGGAGTTGGACTTCGTCGGAAAAAATGGTGCTAGAATGATTAGCAGGAAATGCCATTTTATAAATTTAAAAAAAAAATGGAAAAAGAACAAAAATTGAGAACCGAACCGGCCCAGACTAAATTTTTCGGTCTGGTCTCGGTCTTGGTCCAAGGCCTAATTGGTCCAGTTCTGGGACAAATTTTGAGGTCCCAAATTAGTTCAGTCCGATCCAGAAACACCTTTAGCCCAAACCGATTTGCACCCCTAATCCAAGCACCGATTTTCTTCATCCAAAAAATTTACCAAAAATCACCAATTAAGTGATTTCCAATGCGTTCTTAACATCCTCACAAGGGGATGGAAATCTAAAAATCCTTTGCAACCTTGATATGCCATTTCATTGTAGTTGATTTTCAAGTCTTTTAAATCATTTTCTTAATGAACTTTTCATGAAAGTTTAAAATCACCTTTTGCCTAAATCTACTTTTTTACAAACTCTTTTAGACTTTGGGTTGTTTCATTAACCATTGATTACAAAATCAAACTTCATTTACAATTTGCTTAACCCAAGGTTTAGCAAGATGATTTTCAAACACAGGTTTTGTCAAAAACCAAGTTTAGGCAATTTTCATTAATCCATTTTAAGAATGAATTTCAATCATATGAATGTACAAGTTAAGCTCAAAGGAAGTTTTCAATAAATATTTGTATAACCATGGTGATTATCTAAGCTTTAATTGACGGGTTCATTCCAAAAGAATGATTCAAATGGACTTTTTTATTAAAAGGAGACATACCTTTTGCAAAAGTCCCACCACTATATAAAATCAATTTTCCAAAACCACATCCCATCTGTGCAATCCTTTGGTGACAAGAATTAGGCATCATAAAGTCCACTCTCATTTTCCAAGGAAATAAATTTTCATTGTACTTCAAAAGTGCATCCCTTCGCAAAACAATCATTTTCCTTCAAAAGGAATTATTGTCTTCAAAAGACTTAACTAGCTTTTAACTAGGGAACAACCCTTTTGCCTTCAAATACTTTCTAAAAGTATTCTTTCAAATCCATTCTTAAAGTCTTCTAAAGTCCCGAGTTTTCTAAAGTCCAAGGTTGATGCGCACTTGATAATAATTTATTCAAAAAAGAATCACATCATTTCCATTTCCATCCTTTCAAAAAAACTTGATTTTTTTATGAGGTGGGGATACCCTTTATTTGGAGTTAACCAATTTGATTTGAAATATCCATAAGAAGGAAGGCGAATTTGTAGTCTTTTCAAAAGATTTTCATTCACAAAACTTTAAGGCATATTTTCAAACCTTTCATTCAAAACTTTATTCAAATGCCTTCAAACATTCACTATTAAATTCACTGTCCTTCAAATGGAACATTTCATGTCAAATTGCTCGTGTAGGAAATCAATAAGATCAATAGGGGATTCAAAAAGAAACATTGTTAAAATTAGGAACCATTGGATTCCAACGAGAGATGTGGGGTGGCTAACACCTTCCTCACTCGTAACCAAACCCTCTTACCCTTAATCTCTAGTCTCATAGACCTTTAGGAGTCACTCAATTTTTTCAAATGAGCCTCAAAGGGACCAATTTTTAATAAGCCTCAAATGGACTTATTTTGGAAACCCAAGTGAACCCATTTTTAATAGACTTTAGGATGACCGATCATATCCTCAAAACCCATGGTTGGTAGCAACTCCATAACCTTGATTATTCTAGATATGCTTGCATCTCTAGTCTAGCCAAGACGCCCTTGAAATGAACCTAATCAATTTGTTAAAAATCATCCATTTTCACAACCCTCATTCCACGCCAATGCAAACTAGGGTCATCCCATTAAAAAGTAAAGGAATCCCTTAAACACATCTCTCTGAGGATATTCCTTCCTTCCTTTTTGGGGTAGCGACAGGTTGCACACAGTGAACGCATAAAGTGGACTCCTAACAGCCATACATAATGGACTCCCAATGGTTACACACAATGGACCCCTAAATTTCTTACAAACTTAAACCATTTGCAAAATTAACCTTTTGATTGGGCATTAATCCAAAGACTTTAAATAACATTAGGCCTCGTCCCATACCCACATCCTAATGATTAAAAAATAAAAAATAAAAAAAATGATGCATTTCACACATTCACATAGAATTATAAGAAAAAGTAAATTTACTCATGTTCTTAATGTGCAGGTTAAACCAAGGGTCTCTTTATATCCTCCACCTTCAATGGGTTAACCAAGCTAGGATGCTCGAAGAGCAATCCATTAACGTACTCACAAGCTTATCACAGGTTAGGGGCACAAGCTGTAGGTTGATGGAGCAGGTGTGAAGTACCCAAGAAACGAGTAGAATCTAGGAATCGTCACCCAATTGCCATTATAGTTTAGACACAGGCCATAGTGTGTGCGCGCAATATTTTACTATAAATTTTTTTTAAAACATTTTTTTTGGGCTTCTCAGATTAAATTACACATACTAATTATGGTTAATGAATACTTTGAAGTTAAGCTCTTTAGTCCCCAATAGAGTCACTATTGTGAGAGCACCGATCTCCATGCACTCTTTTTTACCTACATGCATTTACCTGCCTTTGCTTCTGATGGTGCTAACCCCGGAAGATTAGGATATGAATAAAAGTTTCGACTTAGAAAGGCTAGGAACCATTTTTATTAACCAGAGAAGATTCGGAGTTAGGGTACATCTTAGGAAGGTGTTAGGTAGCCAATAATGCCCGGTAATAAACCGACCCTCATTTTCTATTCATTGACCATATTTAATATTTTAATTTAATCTGGATTGCCTTTGAATCATGCAGTAATTAAAGACACATGCACATATGGCAAATTTGATAAGGATGATTTAAAAGCCAGAAATGATTCCACCGAATCATCCCCTTGATTATAGTGTGGACAACGCGTGCAAAGCTGGAACCATGATTTTCTCCACCATTCTCTCTATTCTTTACCTTATTTGTGAATATATTTGATTGTAATTGTAATCACCTCTTACAAGGCAAGTCAACCCTCATTAGAATGTTACCTTGTATATATAATGTAATCTCTTATATATATATGACTATGGAAGATCACTCTTCTCACCTTGAGATAGAGTTTCTCAAAACGTCTTTATGGTATCAGAGCTTTTGGTGAGGTAGAGAATTGGTCTTCCATTTTTTTTTATTCACCTTTGAAACTTCTTTCAGCCATGTCTATTGTCTCAAACTCTTCCTCCACCATTGATTCCTACCCATATCCAGTGACACAAAATGTCGCTAATTTTGTGTCACTTCGGCTAACCTCCACCAATTTCCTTCTATAGAAAACTCAAATGCTCAACATATTTGAAAGCTATGACCTTCAAGGTTTCATTACTGGAGAAACCAAGTCCCCACCACAGTGCCTCTCTAATGCTGCATCTGGTTCCCAGTCAAGTGAGCTCAACCCCGCTTTCTTAAAATGGCAGAAATCTGATCGATTGGTGAAAGGTTGGCTAACAGCCACTCTTTCCGAGGAAGTACTTGGCATTGTTGTGGGTTTTGACACTACTGTTGAGGTCTGGAATGCCTTGGTTCATTCCTTTTCTCGGGTCTCATCGGATCGTGGCCTTGCTCTCAAGAAGTGTCTCACAACTATCAAACGGGGCACTGATACTTTAGCCGAATACTTGCGACGATTCAAGGCTGTTTGTGATGATCTTTCAGCCATTGGAAAGCTAGTGGCAGATCACAAAAAAAACATTCTGGCTTCTAAATGGCCTGGGCCAAAGGTATGAAATGTTTTGCACAACCATGCTTCGTCCCCCTGTGCCACTTTATTCTGAAGTTGTTACTCTTTTAGAAAGTCATTCCGAACGCTACAAACTTGATGGTTCACCTCCACAAATGGCATTCCTTGGACAACGCAGCAAAAAAAACAAGAAAAAAAATGGTGGCCCACCTTCCTTCAATTCTAAAGGTCGTGGTTTTGTCCAAAGGAGTTCCTCTGGGTCCTCTGGTTCCAATACTAATGCACCCACGCAACCACGTCCCTATCATGCCAATGGTTCGCTCCAAACTCAACCAAAAATTGAGTCAAAAAAAGATGATGCCCCTGTTTGTCAGATTTGTGGTAAAAAGAAGCACACTGCTCTCACTTGCTTTAATCGGTTCAATCATTCCTTTACTGCTGCCGATATTCCCCAAGCTCTGGCAGCCATGAAAATTTTCGACAACCAAGAGGCTACCTGGTATCCTAACACTGGAGCTACTGATCATATCACAGGTGACCCAGGTAACCTTCATACTCTAATTCCCTATAATGGTAATGATGGAGTTATGGTTGGTAATGGTCAAATTTTGCCTATAACTCACATTGGACAAGCTACTATTGGTTCTGAAACTTCTCCTATTCAGTTGAATGATGTGTTACTTATACCAAATATAAAGAAAGACTTACTCTCTGTTAGCAAACTCACCAGTGATTTTCCTCTTCAATTTGAATTTAATGGACATGGGTTTGTGATTAAGGACAAGACAACAAACAGAGTAGTAGCTAAAGGTAGTAAGAGAGGCGGCCTCTATGCTCTTGATGGAGAGCAAGTGGCATTCTTTTCTCACCAGTTTAGGCGAATGACCAGTGAGGGATGGCATTAGCGGCTTGGACACCCACAGTAGCAAATTGTTGATCACTTGCGGCGTAGGAATCTTATTTCAGTTGATGAGAAAAACTAATCTTCCGAAATATGTACCAGTTGTTAAATGGGAAAATCATGTGTAGACACCCCATTTTGTACCGGTTGTCATCTTAAGTCCCGTGGCCCCGATGATGAGTTTAGTGTGGTTATTTACGGATTATCCTTTAAGAATTAGTGTGAATCACAGCATGGGATTTTTGGTTAAAATGAAAAGAAAATTATTTTATTAAATTAACTATTTTTATCATGCCAGTAACACGTGTACGTATGTGATGAGTGTGTGTACGCACATACGGTACATGTGCATGCGTGTTAGCGGTTAGTCTCCCAATTTTTACAAAAGACAATTTCTCTTTCCTATTCAGATTAGAAGTCTTTTATCATTATAAAATACCTTTTGATTATTCTCCAAAGAAACCTAGTCTAGGAAGGAAAGGGAAACTCCAGATTTCAGCTATAAATACTCACTTAATGCCTTAGAAAGGGGGGAGGAGAATAGGGTTTTTAGGGAGTGAAATTCGTCATAATTCAGCAGTAGATTTTTGGAAAACCAGCAATCGTATTTTAATCATAACTTTTTCATCCGAAGTCAGAATTTGATGAAATTGGTCTTCCTAGAAAGATAATTCAATTCGCTACAACTTTGTATTTCACGAGTTTTGTCCAATTCTAACGTTTTCATACCCAAAAACGCGATTGAACTTTCTGCTGTTGCAAAGTGACGAAAATCACTTTTCTTTTCTCCTGTTCTCTTTTGTTTTCTATTTCTTTTCAAAGTTGAGTGAGTTTTGATCTCGTTGCTGTGATTACACTTTGAAGAAGAGGAGGATTTGTGTTGATTTGATTCAATCCAAAGACCTGAGGGGCCACGAACAAGCATAAAGTCGGTAAATTTAGTTTAACTTAGCTTTTGATTCTAGTTCTTCTTTTACTTTATTTTATTTTATTTTATTTTATTTCTGTCTAAAGCATGATTAGCATGATTTAGGTTTAGTTTTCATATTTGTACTTATTTCTGTATTTTATTTATTTTGGAATGCATCATGTAGTGGATTCTCCGTAGGGAGAAACTAGGGTTTTATTATGTGGCAATTTGCTAGTATGTAGGTTTGTTGTATGATGGTCTGTGGAAATTCACGTATATACCTTCTCATGATATATATGTGGAGTTTCGAGAGATGACATAAATTGCCAACGGGTGCGTACGCAACTATTGTATCGCGTACGCAGTATATGGAATGCGTACGCAGTAATTATAACTGCGTACGCACATAAAGCATTGGCAGACAGTTTCTTTCTTTATTGTAGTTATTCTGATAGTTGGTTAATTTGTATTTTATTTCTTTATGCTTATTTCGTGCCTTTATCTGTATCATACCATCATGATTTGCGTGCTGCTGTGGTTGAATGAATAGGGTCAATTTTGATTAAATATTAAGTTAATTAAAGCCATTAATCATGTGTGGGGGCCGGTTTTGACCGGGCGTAGCTGGGTGCCTAACACCTTCCCAGCTGCGTACCCTAGCTCCGAACCCGAATCTCTGGTTATGACGAGCTAGACCCTGCTAGGGTTCACTCGTTCCCATTATTGGGTGGCGACTCCTCTCCGTGTTAGTCCTTTGAGGCTAATGCGTATTCTCGAGCTATGTGGTGCAGGGTGTGGTGCTCACATCATGTAGGCTGCCATTCTTACCAATTGATGATGAAATAAAATCTCCCTTTTATAAAATTCATTGTGATTTAAGGGGACTTGCCCCAGTTAGATCTAAGGAGCAATTTCGATTTTATGCAATCTTTGTTGATGGTTATACACGCTTTACATGGTTCTATCCTATGAAAAAAAAATCTGAATTATTTGCATGTTTTGACCACTTTCACAAATATGTGACTTGTCAATTTGATGCTAAAATTCAGATTTTTCAAAGTGATGAAGGAGGGGAATTTGTGGATGGTGTGTTTACAAAATACTTGGCTAATCTCGGCATCCGCCATCAATCTGCATATCCTAAAACTCCAGAACAAAATGGGATTGTCGAGCGTAAACATCGCAACATCACTGAACTTGGCCTCACTATGATGTTTCATGCAAAGTTCCCTCTACGCTTCTGGGTAGAATGCTTCTCTACGGCTGTCTTTTTTATCAACAGGCTACCATCACCCCATCTTGATATGGATTCCCCATTTTATCATCTTTTTGGAAAATGTCCTGATTATTCAACCTTCCGAATCTTTGGCTGTAAGTGTTTTCCTTATTTAGGTGATTATCGAACTAACAAACTCTCACCAAAGTCGCTGCCCTGTGTTTTTATTGGCTATAGCTCTAAGCACAAAGGGTATTGCTGTTTATATCCTCCCACAGGTTGCATCTACATCTCTCGCCATGTTGTCTTTGATTAAAGTATTCTTCCTTTTCATGAGCCAACCCGGCTATATGATCACTTACAATTTGAGGAGGAGTTGAGCACCTTTTCAAATTGGGAAATTGATTCATAGATGGATTCTAGCCCTCCATTAGTTTCACCTAATGCTTCCATCTCATGCCCTGTACAACCTTCTATGGATCCTGGCTCCACTACAGTAAATCCTCTATGTTCTCAACTACCTACTGGGTTTGTTGAGGAGACTGTCACAGCCCACTCTCCTATGCCGCTTCCCAGTGCTTTACCTACAATTCCTGTTGTGGATGAACTCCCATTTGAGCCTACAGCACCGTGCTCATCACCCTGTGTTGGCACTCTCACTCATGACGATCCACTTATAGATGACTGTGTTATTGAATCCCCTATTCTTCTCCATGATGTGCAAAGCTCCACTCATCTTATGGTTACTCGTTCTAAACTTGGTATCTCTCGACCCAACCCCAAGTATATGAACAATCATACAGCCCGTGTCTCACCCAACATTCCAGCTGAACCTCGCACTATTAAATCTGCTATGAGACATCCTGGTTGGATGGAGGCTATAAATGAGGAAATCGTTGCACTTGGGGCAAACCATACATGGGAGCTTGTTCCTCATTCTCCTGCTATGAACGTAGTCAGGTGCAAATGGGTTTACAAAACTAAGCTCAAATCTGATGGTTCTTTGGAACGTCTAAAGGCTCGTCTCGTAGCAAAAGGATTTAACCAAATTGATGGGGTTGATTTCTCTGAAACTTTTTCTCCTGTTATAAAACCAGGAAGTATTCGTACCATCTTAACGATTGCAATTGTTAAAGGTTGGCAGCTTCGGCAACTTGATGTGAAGAATGCATTTCTTCATGGTTTTCTTTCTGAATCTGTCTATATGCAATAACCCCCTGGGTTTATAGATCTGACTCGTCCTCATCATGTTTGCAAACTTAATCGAGCTCTTTATGGCCTTAAACAAGCACCTCGCGCTTGGTTTGATCGACTAAGTGATTTTCTCCTTGGCCTTGGCTTCTTTTGTAGCACAGCAGATCCAAGTCTCTTTGTGTGCCACTCTTAGTTTGGGACAATGATTATTCTACTCTATGTTGATGACATGGTCGTTACAGGAGATTACTCGAGTCATATTACTTGGCTTATTACTCAGTTGGGGTGTGAATTCTCTATTAAAGACTTGGGTCTTCTTCACTATTTTCTTGGTATTGAAGTTCATCATTATGCTCAAGGTTTATTCCTCTCTCAGGCCCGATATGCCAAGGAACTTCTTGATCGAGCTTAGATGAGCTGTTGCAAGTCCCTCGCTACTCCCATGCCTGCTAAAGGTTGTCATTTGCCCATAGATAATGAGCTATATCCTAATTTGACTAATTATCGCAGCTTTGTGGGGGTACTTCAATACTTGACATTTACCCGTCCTGACATCTCCTATAGTATAAATTTTGTTTGCCAACACATGCATGCTCCAACTATTTCTCACTTCAAACTTGTGAAGCGTATCTTACGTTATATTAGTGGTACTATTCACCATGGTATGCGAATTCTTGCTTCTAGTTCTCTTGATCTCTACGGCTTTTCTGATGTGGATTGGGCTAGTTGCCCATCTACACGTCGATCTACCACAGGTTTTTGTACTTTCTTGGGGAGTAATTATTTATCTTAGAGTGCCAGGAAGCAATCTACTGTGGCCTGATCCAGTACAGAAGCCAAATATTGGTCCATGGCCTCCACCGCTACTGAACTCACTTGGCTTTCTTTTATTCTTCGTGATATTGGGATTTATCTTTCACAACCTCCTATTCTTTATTGTAACAATCTCAGTGCCCTTCATATGACTATCAATCCCGTTTTTCATAGCTGCACTAAACATATTGAGCTGGATTATCACTTTGTGCGTGAGAAAGTAGCTCTTGGAGCGCTTGAGACCCGATTTGTATTGTCCACTCGTCAAATTGCAGACATTTTTACCAAGCCTCTTTCCAAGACTTCGTTTTTGGATTTGAGGGTCAAATTAGGCCTTTGGCCTGATCTCCGGCCAAATTTGAGGGGGAGTGATAAGGATGATTTGAAAGCCAGAGATGATTCCACCGAATCATCTCCTTAATTATAGTGTGGACAACGCGTGCAAAGCTGGAACCATGATTTTCTCCACCATTCTCTCTATTCTTTACCTTATTTGTGAATATATTTGATTGTAATTGTAATCACCTCTTACAAGGCAAGTGAACCCTCATTAGAATGTTACCTTGTATATATAATGTAATCTCTTATATATATGACTAATGGAAGATCACTCTTCTCACCTTGAGATAGAGTTTCTCAAAACATCTTTAATTAACATAATAAAACAATAAATAAAACATATAAACAATTAATTACCAAAACATAGAAAAATTGACAGAAGCTGCCATGCGTACGCATAAAGCCTCTAATTCATCTTTCCAGCAACAAAATCAACTCTCCTACAAAACGAGGTTAGCCAAACAAATTTTACTTACAGCAAAATCACTATCTGAACAATCTGTGCAATTCTACTATGAAATATAATTTATAACAAAAAAAAATTGGTTGGTGTTCAAACCGTCCCTCAGGTCCACTATCAATCCGGCAATGTCACTTTCATTGAGGCAAGCAAGCTATCTCCCTCTCTCACAAGTCATCTCTCTTTTATTTTCTCTCCATGCAACTTCTCTCTTTTCTGGTATTTTCCCCACAAGAACTCTCCTCCCCAAGTCTCTCTTTCTCTCTATTAGCTCTCCCTCACTCTCAATGTAATTTTTGGTGCCTTTAAACTCTCCCAAGCTCTTGCTATTTATAGGGAAGGGTCAAAGTGCAAGTTTACTCACTTACCTAATTTCCCTCACCATTCCCCACTTCTTTCCCTTCTTTCATTTTTGCCATCCTACACATCTCCCATTTACCCAATTTCCCCCACCATTCCCCACTTCTTTCCCTTCTTGGAATGGGTTTCTCACTTGCTTGAGATTAAAAAGAAAAGAAGTTATTGATACAGTGAAGTTACTAGTCAATCTGAAATAAGTTGACAGACAGCAGAAGTGAAGTTGACAATCATTTTGAAGCAAAACAGAAACAGATTTTTATCACTTGAGATAAATGGTGGATGAATCACTTGTGATAAATGGTGGATAATCACTTGGTAATGGTGGATGAATCACTTGACATAAATGGTGGACACACCACTTTGTAATGGTGGATGAATTCATCACCACTTCAAATGTTAGGTGAATGTGAGCCTATATAGAGAAGGCTTTGGTTAGAAACAATGAACACAATTGAGAGAGAATGAGTTGAAATGAATGAGAGATGAATGAGAATGGTGAGAACGGTGAAAAGAGTGTATAGGGAGGACTCTACCAATTAGTCTTATATATATCTATACACACGTATATATGCATCTAACCCAATTGGTTGCTTTGCTCGCAAAAAAGAGACTCGGGTTAACAATAAACATCATAGACCTCATCATCAGGAACTCACCATCAAATATGGGGAAAAAATGGGGTGTCTACATATATCCTATTTTGTTGCTTAATATTGTTCTTTTTGCTTTGTTGGAGGTAGCTTTAGGGTAGATCTTCTCCGGTAATTGGTTTTGTCTTATTAGTCGGAGATGGGTTTTTTGTGTGCGAATGCTCAGGGAACATTTTTAGGTTTAGGGAGTTGTTTGCTTTAGACAGGTGTGGGGTTTTGTTTTATCTTTAGCAGCCATATATGTTGCGGGTTTGGGGTTTGTATTGTTTTCTAGTGTAGTCTTACTGGTTAGTGTGTTTGGTGGGGTGTGATGCTATTGTTGTTTGGGTGTCTACTTCTTGTTCTCCTATTTCCATTTAATAAAATTCACCTTTTGCAGATTTATTAAAAAAAAAAAAAAAAGACTTCATTTATTCCCATGTACCATACGTAACCTTAGAGCATCTCCAGCGGTGAGCTATAACCTATGTTATTGCTATATTATAGCATTTAGCACAAGTTGGGCTGCTCCAATAGTGTGTTAAAAAACTTGTGCTAAAAATAGCAGTAGCTCACCCTTGTGCCAAATATAGCACA
Source organism: Liquidambar formosana (assembly GCA_039720395.1). Taxonomy (NCBI): domain Eukaryota; kingdom Viridiplantae; phylum Streptophyta; class Magnoliopsida; order Saxifragales; family Altingiaceae; genus Liquidambar; species Liquidambar formosana. The sequence continues at coordinate 16,974,041 of CM077828.1, read as the reverse complement.
AGGGTGAGCTATTGCTATATTTGCCATGTCAGCTGTCCCTCCATTTCTCAACAACCAAACACACTAGCAACTGTGAAAAATACAATATTTCTCTTCCAAAATTTTCTCAGTAACCAAATAGTTCGTAAATAAATACAATATTTTCAAAAATAATATTAAAATCTTATATATTAAAAAAAAAAAAAAGTCGCACATGGGCAAAAAAAATGAAAAAATGGAGGTTGTGGCAAAAAATAACACACTATGTCATTTGCACTATTGGAGCACCTTGTGTCAAATTATAGCATTTAGTACTGTAGCATGTGTTAAAATAGTAATACCATTGGTAATTTAGCTCACATCACTGGAGATGCTCTTAGTATTCGAAGAAAATTTGGTTACGGGTCATAAAGAAAATTTGGTTAAAAGTCTCCTAAAAGAAAGATCTCTTTGTCTAGACTATGGAGGAAAAGACAAATTAGTCATTGATTAGATGACAGAGTGTATCATACCGACAAGGGAACTTCACTGTGTTAAAGTTAATGTCTTGTTTAGTTAAGAATCAATTTTATGTTTTGTTGTCTTTTAGTGTCTTTTAGTGTTGGTAGAGATGTTGCCCAGTGTAGGGCCTAGATGTAATCTTTCAAGAACTTAACCTAGCAGGGTTTTGCTATAATGAAGTGATAAAATGAGAACAAAAGTGGCTGGTTTTGCTCCTCCACGAACAGCCCCTGTTTTTGTGCCCTTTATCCCCTATTTTTTCTTCATGTCTTTAGCACTGTTTGGTTTAGATTAAAGATCTAAAGCCAACATAAGTGGTATCAGAGCAAGGTCAGATCAGAAAGCTGATCATGAAGATTATTGACAGCAAACAAATTCGATGAAAGCAACAGTGATGGCGAGTTTAAGCAACCAAACCATGGGCATTCAACAACCTTCATTTCCAATTTTTAATGGAGACAACTATGATCATTGGTGTGTGAGGATGAAAACTATTTTTTGCTTCATATGATTTGTGGGAGTATGTAGAAGATGGGTATGATGAATCGAAAGATGAAGAGGCCTTAACGAACGCCCGAAAACAACAATTGAAGGAGCATAGGAAGAAGGATGCAAAAGCCCTAAGCTTGATTCAACAAGGAATTGCCGACACAATCTTTCCAAGAATCATCCATACAACAAAAGCAAAGGAGGCTTGGGATATTCTACACAAAGAGTATTGGGGCTCGCTGAAGGTAAGAACCATTAAACTTCAATCCTTGAGAAGGGATTTTGAAAATATGAGAATGAAAGAAATGGAGTGAAAGATTATTTGTCTAGACTCATGGAGGCTGTGAATTAAATGAAAACTTATGGGGAAAAAATTTCTGATCAAAGAATTGTTGAAAAAATTCTCATTAGTTGGCCACAAAAATATGACCCAATTGTTACCATTGTTGAAGAAACTAAAGATCTAGATTCTTTCTATGTTGAAGACTTGATGAGTTCTATTAAAGCATTTGAGCGAAGGTTGAGTAGGCATTCCGAAAAGTCTATTGAAAGTGCCTTTCAATCTAAACTCAATGTTGGCTCAAAAATTTTTCAAAAAGAATCATCAAGTTATGATAAAGTTAGAAATGAATCTTCTAGAGGTGGAAGAGATGGAAGAGGAAGAGGAAGAAATGCAAGGGAGGAGGTAGAAATAATTTTGAAAGAAGAGGAGATGAGGAATCCACACAACAAAAATGTACGTTGTATTTGCAAGAAAGGTAGCCATGTTGATAAAGAGTGTTGGTTTAGGGGAAAGCCTCAATGTTACAATTGCAAGAAGTTTGGGCATCTCCAAAAAGATTATCGGTTTAAAAGCAATCAACAAGCAAATTTTTCTAAAGAGCAAGAAGATGATGGGAAAATGTTCTTTACTTGCCATGCCATGTCCGAACAAAGAAATGATGTGTGGTACCTTAATAGTGGTTGTAGTAACCACATGACAGGTAATGAAAGTATTTTTGTGAAGATGGATACCTCTTCTAATTTTCAAGTTAGAATGAAAAATGGTGATTTGGTGCAAACAAAAGGAAAGGGGACTATTTCTGTGGAGACAAATAAATGAACAAAATATATTTGGGATGTCTTGCTCATTCCGAATTTGGAGCAAAATTTGTTGAGTGTTGGCCAACTTGTGGAGAATGGTTACACTATTCACTTTGAAGAAGATTCTTGCAAGATTTATGACAAAGGGAGGAAAGTCAAGTTATGGAAAAAATCAAGATGGAGAAAAATATAAATTTTCCACTCACTTTTTAGTATTCAAAGGATGTGGCCTTGAAGATGGACGTGGTTGATGAATCATGGCTATGGCATAGAAGATATGGGCACTTAAATTTTCAAAGCTTGAAGAATTTGCAACAAAAGAATATGGTGTATGGGTTGCCAACAATTAAAGAAGTGGAGAAAGTTTGTGAAGGATGTGCTCTTGGAAACACTAGGAGCTTTTTCTAAAAGAAAAAGCACGGAGAGCCAAAGCACCATTGGAGCTTGTTCATACCGATGTACGTGGGGGCTATCAAATACTCTTTCACACATTAGTAACAAATATTTCATTATGTTTGTTGATGATTTCACAAGAATGACTTAGTTGTATTTTATGTGCCAAAATTCCAATGTTTTTGCTATTTTCAAAAAATTCCAAAAACTAGTTGAGAGGCAAAGTAGCCATTATATAAAGGTGTTGAGAAGTGATAGAGGAGGAGAGTACGACTCTAATGAGTTTGATAAATGTTGTGAAGATATTGGCATGGAGAGGCAACTAATGGTTGGGTACACTCGACAACAAAATAGAGTGGCGGAAAAGAAGAATAGAACCATTATGGAGATGGCAAAATCAATGCTTTATGAAAAGGGGCTGCCTAAGTCCTTTTAGGCTAAAGCGGTATATATGGAAATTTACTTGATGAATAGATGTCCAACAAAGGCAGTGGAGAACAAAACCCCATTTGAAGCTTGGAGTGGAAAGAAGCCATCGGTGAATCACTTGAAGGTATTTGGTTGCATTTGCTTTACTCATGTACCTAAAGAAGTAAGGCTCAAATTTGATGAAAGTAGTAAAAAAATGCATCTTTATAGGCTATAGCTCAAAATCTAAGGGCTATAGATTCTTTAGTTTGAAGAAGAATAAGGTGATCATTTGTAGGGATGTTCTCTTTAATGAAAAGGCCTCATGGAATTGGAAGGAAAACAAAGTTCAAGATCAAGTGATTGCTTTTGATGAAGAATAGGGAAGTTTTGAAAATGAAGATGAAGATGAAGTTGTAGATGATCAAGATCCACAACAAATGTCTCCAATGACTAGCTCATCATCATCAACTTCTTCACCAAGCTCAAGTTCATCATCTTCAAGTTCAACTCCAATAAGAATGAGAAGACTTAGTGATATTTATGAAAATGATGTTGTTGAAAGGTGCAATTTTTGTGTCGTTGAACCAGAAAGCTTTGAAGAAACCATTCAACAAGAACCTTAGAAGAAAGCCATGGAAGAAGAAATTCATGTGATTGAGAAAAACAATACATGGGATTTGGTGGAGAGGCCAAAAGATAAAGAAGTGATTGGTGTGAAGTGGATATTTAAAACAAAACTCAACCCGGATGGCTCTATTCAAAGAAATAAAGCGAGACTTGTAGTTAAAGGGTATTCTTAACAACCTGGAGTTGATTTTCAAGATAATTTTGCACCAGTAGCTCGGCTTTATACTATTAGAGCTCTTATTGCTATGGCAACTCAAAAGGGCTGGTTTTTATACCAACTTGATGTGAAATCGGCATTCTTGAATGGTGTCTTGAAAGAAGAGGTTTATGTTGAACAACCCCCAAGGATTTGTTAGAAAAAGCAAAGAAGAGAAGGTGTACAAGTTGAAAAAGGCTTTGTATGGCCCAAAACAAGCACCCTAGGCATGGTATAGTGAGATTGATGCTTACTTCAATGAAAGAGGTTTTCAAAGAAGCAAAAGTGAGCCGACTTTGTACATCAAAACACAAGGTAAAACCGATATTCTTATTGTTTCTCTTTATATTGATGATTTGGTGTTTACCAGTAGTAATGAAAAAATGATTGATGAATTTAAAAGAAAGATGATGAAAAAAATATGAAATGAGTGATTTGGGCATCTTGCATTACTTCTTGGGCATTGAAACTTATCAACAAGAAGATGGTGTTCTCATTTGTCAAAAGAAGTATGCAAAAACTCTTCTTGAAAAATTTAATATGAATAATTGCAAATCGGTTGCTATGCCTTTGGTTGTGAATGAAAAATTATCGAAAGAAGATGGAAGCAAAGAAGTGGATGCATCACTTTATAGAAGCTTGATTGGAGACTTATTGTACTTAACAGCTACAAGACTGGACATTATGTATGCTATAAGCTTGCTATCTCGGTTCATGCATAAGTCAAGTCAAATCCATTTTGGGGCTCCCAAGAGAGTATTGAGATACATACAAGGTACACTTGAATTTGGGATTATGTATGAAAGAAGAGTTGATATAAAGTTGCTTAGGTTTTGTGATAGTGATTGGGCTAGTTGTGTTGATGATATGAGAATTGAAGCACTTCAGGGTATGATTTCTCATTTGGCTCAAGTGTGTTTTCATGAGCATCCAAGAAGCAACAAACAATGGCACAATCATCCGCCGAGGTCGAATATATTTCAGCATCATTGGCAACTTCACAAGTGATATGGCTAAAGAGAATTTTGGAAGATGTTGGTGAAAAGCAAGGAGAAGCTACTCCAATCTTTTGTGACAACAAATCTGCCATTGCTATGACAAAGAATCCCGTCTACCATTGTTGCACAAAGCACATTGCCATCACTCATCATTTTATTAGAGAGGTTGTGGATGATGAGGAGATTCAACTCAAATATTGCAAATATGAGGAACAATTGATGGACACCTTAACCAAAGCTCTATCTAAAGATAAGTTTCAATATTTTAGAGAAATGTTGAGTGTTCAAACACAATCCATTAAGGGGGAATGTTAAAGTTAATGTCTTGTTTAGTTAAGAATCAATTTTATGTTTTGTTGTCCTTTAGTGTCTTTTATTGTTGGTAGAAATGTTGCCAAGTGTAGGGCTTGGACGTAATCTTTTGGGAACTTCACTTAGTAGGGTTTTGCTGCAATGAAATGAGAAAAAGAGAACAAAAGTGGCTGGTTTTACTCCTCCACGAATAGCCCCTGTTTTTGTGCTCTTTATCCCCTATTTTTTCTTCATGTCTTTAGCACTGTTCGGTTTAGATTGAAGATCTAAAGCCAACACACTGATCGGTGAAAAGACAACTTTGTCAAAAGTCCTCCTCCTCCTCTGTTTTCCTTTGCTTTCTTCATTCCTTCTACTCCTAATGGATCTCCAGAACTTCTTCATATTCAAAAACATTTTCTATTTATCTCTTATTTTCATTATCTTTGTCACTTTGGTTAACCAAACTCTTTCCGTCAACCCAAAATTTGAGGCCTACAATATGCCTTAAAACTGTGGAAAAGGCCTAAACATAAGCTATCCTTTTTGGATTAACCACAAACAAGCATCCTATTGTGGTCTCCCAAACTTCGAGATCACATGCAGTAACAAAAACCCAGTTCTCTCAATTTCATCATTAGAGATATATTTTTACACAAACCATCCATTTCTCTTGGTCAATTCAGCCCTCTCTGAGGACTCATGCCCAACTCCTCTGTATAATATTAGCCTTAATGGAACGCTTTTTAGCTATAGTTCAATTTACAACAATCTATCCTTCTTCTATAACTGCACTTCGGCACTTGCTAATTACTTAACATATTCATTTTAACGCATAAGCAACGCTACCTTCCACTCGTTTGCTATTTTTTTATAAGGAAGGTTTGAGTAATGTGAATTATTCAATAGAGTCATGCCAGTCTTGGGTTGATGCGTCTGTGGACTTGGGTGATGATTATGAATTCGAGAGCTTGTCAAAAATTAATTATACGGAAATTTTGAAAATGGGTTTTGTTTTGAATTAGAGTGCAAACAACTACAGCAATTGTGAGAGAAGTGGTGGCCACTGCAGATTCGATGATAACGAATTCCTCTGTTTTTGCAGTGATCGACCTCATCTCAAAACCTATGATGATGGCAAATCTACTAACAAATTAACTGTTCTAGATTTCATTTAAATGATTGAGACTGTTACTTTTTTACAACCCTTGTATCTTTATGATTTTGTTAATTAATTGAGAATTTTGGTCAAAACCCTTATGTATAAGACTCATTTTACAATAGACCCTACATAAGAATCAGTTTTGTAAAAACCCCTTTCAACCCCATATAGACCAAAAAGCCCATCATTTTACTATTGGAAGTTTTGCAACCATGCCATTGTACTCTTCATACCCGAAAATCAGGGATATCCTTAACAAACCCACCATAATTTCCGATTATTTATATAGAAATAGAATCCCAATAAAAAAACAACCTTCTAAGCACACAAAATCACATTCCAAACGTATGAAGTGGAAACAACTTACTATATACATAAAAATCGAACCATATAAACATATAGGTATATATAGAAACATACCAATATGTGTAAAATAATCCCAACAGTATCATGTTACTATCCATAAATTAAACAATCGTAAACTAAACTTATGACAGTATCATGTTACTGTCATCAGTAAAAAAATTGAGTTATACTTACATTAAAAAAATCAGCATATACATAAAAATCAAACCATATAACCATATAGGTATATATAGAAACATACTAGCATGTATAAAATAATCCCAACAGTATCATGTTACTATTCATAAGTTAAATAATCATAAATTAAACTGATGACAGTATCGTGTTACTATCATTAGCATAAAACTGAATTACACTTGCATTGAAAAAATGCTAAAAAAATCAGCATATTAGAACAAACAAACCAAAAAAATGCAGCAAAACTCAAAATATTTGAATCTATTTGTTGGGTTGTATAAAAAATCAACTACAAACAACATAAAAGAAAAAAATGAAAACAAAATATGGGGATATGATTCTAAGAAATCAGGAAAAATCTGGAACCTATTTAAAAACATACTAGAACAATGAAGTTTTAAAGAAAATGAATCACCTATGGAAAACGAAAAACTAGGGTTGCCAAACACTTTAAACTAGAGCCCAATAATGAAAAAAATCCTCCACTGATGCTTGAGCACACTTCGTTCGCTACATCGTTGTTGCCGAAATCAGTGTTTGGAGTAAAACCACCATTGAAGTTTCATCAAGCTTTGACAATGGTTGTCGACGATTGAAAAAGATGATAACTTAAAGAGAGAGAAAGATAATATCCCAAAGATTTCTCTCCCACGAATGGAAACCCCCCCTCCCAAAAAAAAAACTGTTACACATCTTGCATAGAATCTGCCCTTCCTAAAAAGTTGGTATAAACGATATTGAAAAGTAAAATAAAAAAAAGGGTAAAAATGGTATACTAAAAATGCTACTTACCTTATCTCAGAAAAACCTTTTAAAAAAGGGGTTATAGAGTTAAAAACTCTTATAGAGGGGTTTTGGATAAAAGCAGTCTCCTAATAGGGGTTATTGCTAATTTCTCCTAATTAATTTTGATGGTAAAGTTATCTAGCTTCCTTCCAGAACATTTTCCCTCTATTTTGTTAATCAATTTTGCTTCAATTTACCTACTTTTGCCATGACTAACCTTATCCTCTAACATGTCCTAAGGGTATGCATATATCTCCCCCTTTATTTTATTTTATTTTACTTTTCGCATTATACCCTTGTGAATTCCACTGCAACAGCATATGTTATTGTTCTTAGCCTCAGGTCTTACGGATAGGGTGTACTTACAAGATTGCATACCATATATATATAATTATTTTTCTCCATAAAAATTCTATCGCCCCATTGTGGGAAAACCATGAATCTACAAAAGAATTAAATAATGAAAGACCACCAATGTTTCCAGCTCCAAACCAAAAGGAAATACTAGTAAGCCCCACACTTTGTCCTACATTTTGCCCTATTATGAGAGAATAAAGGTTGTTCTAATTTTTAGGGTTTGATTATATCAATGGGTCCCACAACTTTACCCCCTTATTCTCTCAGAGCAGGACAAAGTGTAAGATAAAGTGTGGGGCTAACTAGCAAAATTCATGACCTTTTCCTTTTCAATTATACTTGGGACAGTTCATTATCACACCCATTAATGCATTATGCATTTCTCAGGCCACTATAAACCAAGTTTATAATTGAGTGGCTGTGTTACAACCCATTTTTGCCACCTTAGCTAGGGTTTGTCATTTCATGTGTCTTTTTGTTTCATTTTTGAGTCTAGTCTTTTGCATTGAGTTTCTAGGGTCCTAAAGATGATGTGTATGAATTTTGGTTCGATTTGGAGTTGATCTTGAGGGCTAATAAGAACTTTTGTGACTTGAGGGGCATAATCGTCTTTTTGGTCACAAACTTTCCATTTGACCTTGAAATGATCTCCAAGTTGCCGATTGGAGTTCATATGGATGCATTTGAAGTATTTATGGGTTCAATTCGATGAATTGATGGTTCGGGATTAGAATGGCTCAATATGGCTCAGGTTGGTTAAGAGACCTATTTCGGGTTAGCTCGAATCGGCTCATGATTTTCACTCTATGACTACTCATTTGACTTTGATTAGTCTTAATTTCATCCCCAAATGTGTTTAGGGAGGTTGAATTTCGAATTGGAAAGCATTCGGTGCGACCCTATGTGCATACCTAAACTAAGTGATGGTGAGGCATAGCGGTTAACCGCCTTTGTAGGACCCAACCATGCAGCCATAGCTAGGGTTTATTGCCCTCAAGTGACTCAAATTACATTCCCTTTCAAAACACGGTCGTTTTGGCTTTCGTTTTGTCAAAATCAGAGTTGATTTGAGCCCTGAAACACATTTGGAAGTCGAAGGGGTCAAATATGGGCATAAGCTGACAGGGCCTCGGGTGACCACCCAGGCCTGGGCGGCTAGCCGCCTGGGCCCAGGTGGCTAGCCGCCCAGCCCTAGATGGTTACCCGAGCCTTTTTCCTTTTTTGAGTGTTGACGCGGCTCCCTTCCTATTTCCTCAGATTTGTCCGCCTCCAGCCGCCATTTAACCCTATTTTCAGCCCTATTTAACCTACTTGAGCCCCAAGGGAACCTCTAAGAGCCCTTGGATCAATACCTAGGGTTTTAATCCCAACCATTGAGGGTTTTCCCTCAAACCCTATAAATACCCCCTTATACTTCAGCAATAAGGGGAGGAATTTCTGAAGTGAGAGGCATGTGTGAGACTTGGAGGCTATGACAGCCATCCTTAGGGTAGTTTAACCTAAATTTTAAGTGAGAGAGTGAGAGATAAAGCTTAGTGGAAGGCTGGAGCTTCGCTTGAAGGCTTAAAGGAAGGAATTTTCCAGCAGTGCATAAGAGAAGGAGGACTCTCTACAACAGCAAAAAGGGGACTTCACTATAGGTATACCCTCCCTCTTCCTTTTTTCTTTCTTTTAAGTTAGGGTTTTGCATAGAATAGCATGATTTGATGTCAAAGCATATGTTTTTATCATATTTTGCTGTTTCTATTAGCTAGTATGCATGTTTAGGATGATATTTATAGGTTGTTTAGTATGCTAGAATGCTATTCCATGTGATTTACTGCATGTTTGGGATTCTAGGGTTTCCTTAGTGCTGAAATTGGTTTTCTACATGAAATAACTCTTTTGCATATTAAAGCTTATGTTTTTATCATATTTTGCTGTTTCTATTAGCTAGTATGCATGTCTAGGATGATATTCCTGAGCTGTTTAGTATGCTAGAGTGTTATTCCATGTGATTTTATACACCATTGTGATTCTAGGGTTTTTATCAACCTTGTGTGGGTTTAGTTGCATATAGCATGATAGCATAGGGATTTTCTCTGTTTTTTCTTCATAGTTGCTATATATGTGTGGCGTATTAGATAACTATGATATTTTCAGCATTCATGTAGTAGATTTTAGGGTTTTTATGCATGTCATGATTCTAGGATTAAATTAGGGTTTGTAATTGTTCACTGTTTATGTTGTTTGCATATTTAGTGGATGGATGTAGACCTTATTTCCATTCTGTCCAGATTTGTTTATTGACCTAAATATGATATTTGGAGCATTCATATGGATGATTTTTAGGGTTTTTGCATGTTATTGCATATAGGGTTGAATTAGGGCTTACATTATTTCATGGTTTGTGTTGTTTACATGACTTATGAAGGATTTTAAACCTTATTTCAATTCTGTCCAGATTTGTCCATTGTTCTTATTGCCATATTTTGAGCATGTGTTAGCCTATGTTTAAGCATGATAATTGCTTGATTGGAAACTAGCTTGGTTGGTTGGCATTTTTAGTATGTTTTGCATGGAAATTGTAGGTGCTTGACAGATACAACAGGTGCAACTACCCCACCAATGTGGGGTGGTTATTTTGGCTATTGCAAGATGAAATCTTGCAAATAAGGTAATTACCCTATGCAATAGGATGGTTATTTTGACAGGTTGTTTTTGCTTAAGGTAAGTTGGGTATGAAGGTGCCCTAATTGACCTTACTTTCCTTTCCTTGAAACTTTCCCTTTCTCCCTCCTAGGGTTGTTTCCTAATAGAGGGGTATGGTAGATTCTATAGTTTCCTTTCATAAAAATGCCTTTTAATTCAAAGTTTCTATCTTTATAAGATTCCATATTTTCTAAAGATTTTTTGAGAATCATTTATTTTTGGAAACTTACCATGTTTTCTATGAAAGGAAACTTAGGGTTTACCATAGGCCTCTATTAGGTTATAACCCTATTCCCTTTCGAACTACGTGGACTTTGATCCATGTATTTCCATACATGGTACGTAGGCGCTCTTTGTGAGATTCAAGTCCGCCCTAAGATACTAAGTATCCTAGGTTTTCTTTCCCCTCTTTCTTTTTTCTATTTTTCTTTGATTTAATTGCTTATATGGATGAATGAATGGATGATATGCATGCTGTATTGTGATGATAATTGTTAATTGATGTGTGATTAAGACATTGATTTAGCCCAATTAAATTAAGAGACCGTTTAGGGCGATATGGGTGCCTATAGGCTTTGCCTAGAACCTTCCCATATCGTAACTTAGCCTCCGAATCCACCATCTTTGGTTTCCAAAAGATCTTTTGCCTTACCATTTTTAAACATGGAGTCATTCTTTTGTTTTCCTAAAACAAAACTTTTTTTTTTAGGGTTTTCCTTGTTTCCTTCAAAAAATAAGGTGGCGACTCCCTTTCCTTTTTCAAAACCATTTTCTTTTGCAATCCTTGTGGGCCACTTTCCGGGGTCCACAGGCTGTACTCTAGGATTGAACCTAATGGGAATAATGTTAGAATTTGTCTTTAATTCTCTTTTAACCCATTTTGTTAAGTTGGGTCTTTTTTGACCCAACCCGACCTGCTCACTTATGTTATAACCCACTTTATATAAGGGGTTGTTTTTAGGGTTTCATCCTTATGCAAGGAGAGCCACTTAGGAGCCGTCATTGGGTGTAAAGGGGATCTAGGGATTTTTTGAGTATTCTTACTCTTGTATTCTCTTGAACACATAGTGGATTGATCATCGCCGCTCGTGGACGTAGGCATCTTGCTGAACCACGTAAATCTTGTATCTCTTTTTCTTTGTGTGTTTGGTTTTTTTTTTTTTGTGCTTGGATCGATTCACTTGTTTTGTTTGATTAATCACTTCCACCACCATAGAAATTGTTTGTTTATCGCGCTTCCGCACAACAAATAATGCTTGTCAAAATATTAATAGATAAAATAAATAAATAAATAAATAAGTGTGAGATTAGGATTGTAGTCCCAAATCTATAGATAGGCACTTGCAGACTTGTGGTCCTCCCTTAGTGTTGTGTCAGTTGTAGGTGAAAATTTTTGGTCATTAAGTATGACATATATACCAATTATGATGTCATGTGTATGCATTGTATTAATTCTACTTGGAAGTTCAAATATAATACAAGTTAATTTTCTCGAGTTGTCCTCCTTTTTCTACAATTTAGGCTTATTCAATGATGTGGGCATACTTCTTAGCTCCGAATTCAGGTTGGTAAGCCATTTCTTGTTATATTTTAATAAATTAATTATTATTATTATTATTTTTAATTTATGTTATGGTTAAGGGTCTTTACGTAGATGATTTCCAATGATAATTATGGTCCATGAAGCTATGGTCTTCATTCAATTTGTATTGATGTTTCGCCCATAACCTTTCTTTGGCCATAGAATAAAAGTCATAATTGGAAAGCACTATAAACCTAGTGCTATGTTTCTTTGACCTTAGATCATGATGATTATAGCATTGTTTGATTGAGAAAACTGTAGGAGAATAGAAGTAGAATCATTACAATACTGTAATTGAGATACGTTGAGTTCATGTTCTTCTGAGTTTATTTTCCCATAAGATTAAACAATAATCACAGCAACGCAGTGAGTTCATGTTCAAACCATCTTTCAATATCTTTCACACCACTGTAGATAGCTTCACTTTCTATACTTCTTTCCATCTAAGCCTCTCCAATGCAACTGTTTTGCTACAGGCTCCAGAAACAAATTGTCAAAGCGTCTAATAGGTAACATGCCCTTAATACCAGATCCTCAATCTTTTTTGTATCAGTAGCTATAATATAGTCTTGAATTAAAATTCATACGTTCCTTTTGCACTGCATGACTCAACTCTTTCATTAGATATAGGAATTGGCAGTGCCATAGTTGGAATAGTATTTGATAATTGGTATCAGTATTTGTTGCTTTAGAAGGAAGTCTCATTAAATTCAATGGTCTTTTGGAGGGGGAAAATGAAGAATGAACAAAACATTGACGCATTTATGAGGCATCACGGATCTTTGGCTCCAAAAAGATATAGTTATTCAGATATCAAGAAAATTACCTACTCCTTCAAAGATAAACTAGGTCAAGGAGGTTTTGGAAATGTGTACAAAGGAAAGCTACTCAATGGCCATCCTGTGGCAGTGAAGGTCTTGAAGGGAACCAAGAGGAACGGAGAAGATTTTATTAATGAGGTTGCAAGCATTAGTAGGACTTCTCATGTTAATGTCGTGACTCTTTTGGGATTTTGTCTTGAGGGTCATAAACGAGCTCTCATCTATGAGTTCATGCCCAATGGATTGCTTGACAAGTTCATATATAATGAAAATTCTTTGAAGATTGGTCAGCACTTGGGATGGGAAAAATTTCACCAAATTGCAATTGGGATTGCTCAAGGACTAGAGTACTTACCCCGTGGGTGCAACACACGGATCTTGCATTTTGGCATAAAACCACATAACATTCTTCTTAATGAAGAATTTTTCCAAAAGATCTCTGATTTTGGGCTTGCTAAACTATGTCACAAGAAAGAAAGTACGATATCAATGTTGGAAGCTAGAGGGACTATTGGGTACATTGCCCCCGAGGTAATTTTTAGAAACTTTGGTGGGGTCTCACACAAGTCTGATGTCTATAGTTATGGAATGATGGTTCTAGAAATGGTTGGAGGAAGAAAGAACATCGATGTTGGAGGTCACACTAGTGAGGTATGCTTTCCACATTGGGTTTATCAGTATCTTAAGCTTGATAATAATTTAAGATTGCAGGGGGATATGAGTGAAGAGGAAAATATAATTGCGAAGAAGATGATATTAGTGGGTTTGTGGTGTATACAAACAAATCCATCAAATAGGCTATCCATGAGTGATGTGACGAATATGTTAAAGGAAGCATTGAAGCATTGCAAATACCCCCAAAACCGTATATATCTTCTCCTCCAAGATCACAAGCAAATTCTTCCACTCTTTCCATCGCATCAGTGTCATAATAATGTCATTCTAGGATGTTACAAGGTCTTTTTTTTTTTTTTTTTTTTTTTTTTTTTTTTTTCTGGTGTGTGATTTGTATGGATTAGTGAATGATAGTCAATCACAAATGGCTGAGTATTCACACATTTTATTTCTTTTTGGGCTGCTAATTAAGGCCACTATTTCACTGTCATTTATTGTTCATGTAAATTCATATAAGCATATCGAGCTTTTCAATCTTATTTTAAAATCAGGCTCCATTTGTTTTAAAAGGAGTTGGCCCATGACTGGTAGTATTTTGACTATTAGGTTTTCTAACAAGTCCTTCACATCTCAATGCTTTGTTGATTTGGGTGCATTTCTTGCCCCTGGAGATAATTTGATCAAGTGACCATGAGTCAGGCCAAACATAGAGTGAGGAGTTTATCAACACCAGAAGTATTGAGTAGAAACTTCGGTGGAGTCTCGTAAGTCTGATGTCTATAGCTATGGAATGATGGTTCTAGAAAATGGTTGGAGGAAGAAATTAGAGCACCAATGTTGGACATTGCTCCAGTGCTGGGTTTATAAGCGCCCTGAGCTTGATAACTATTTAAGATGGCTTGGCAATATGACTGAAGAAGAAAATCTAATTGCAAGGAAGACGGTATTAGTGGGATCATGGTGTAACCAGAGTATATGGGGCTCTGTGCTAGCCATCAATGGCATTGTCTCCCACCTTCCCTATACAATCCAGAATGGGACCACCCCTTTGAGTCAACTCACTTTTTATTGAGCTCTCACTAGTTTTGAGCCATGACAATGAGCCTCTTCACAAATGAAATTGCCCCAAGTCTGTTTGTGATTCGGCCAAAATATCAGTTTGCCGAGCACCATCAGTCGGCGATGATTTTTTGGCCAAAGATCTGGGCCATAAACATTACCATTAACATGGTTTTTCAAATTTTTGGTTCCAGATGAAGGATCTTGATTACTAACTACTTATGCCTAAGATTCACCTTAATCCAAGGCAAATCAATACCAGAAAAATTAGTCACATATTTAAACCTACAGTAAGACATTCATCTATAGGCCTTGGAAGGCAAATCTCAATCATATAATGCCATTAAGATTTTACCAATAACATTTTTTCATCATATTCCAACTTGTATCTTTCTATATAATGCCATCAAGATTTTACCAATGTTGATTCCATTATGACACATGGGAAGTGTGTTGCCTGGGTTCCTTCGTTTCCTTCCTTTCTCTTTGTTTTCCATCTTAGCTTAAGCAATTGCTGGATAAGCCATTATTTCACCATATTCTCAAAGAAATCCCCCTTTTTTTTTCTTTTTTTTGTTGGGTTGAGCACTTACATTTTTTTGGGTTTATTTCATCAAATATTAGTTGATGTAAAGTAGACAGTAACATTACTGGAGAATGAAAATTAGTCGTGTCAATACTTTTAAAAAGAAAAAAAAACAAATAAAAACTAAGAAAAAGAAGTCAGTTGAGTGCAATCCAAGGCAAACATGGATATGATATCCTTCTAAGTTCTGAGGTATCGTAGGCAAATTTCAACCGATTTTTCTCATGAAAGATTCATAGTCCAAGTCAACAGCCATCTCTCTGAGTCTCTATGAAAATTCTAAGCAGCTTACTTTTCTAATGGTGGAAGAACTTTCCTATCACTTTCCTCTGAATATTATTATTATTATTATTGATAGATCCTCTGAATATTACAATGCTGCACATTGCCCACTAGGTGTTCTTCCTCGTGTTCTTATCAAATGAATGCCCATGAGCTCTTCCCGTCATTCCTTCTACGCTTTGCCATCACCTTCTTTTTCATCTTTAATATGATTACCACATCTTACAGTGTGGGCAATGAATCGGAGTGCAGTCATCTTTACAGGTGCGGAGACATTCAAAACATTGGTTATCCTTTTTGGGGAAACGTTAGACCCCACTTCTGTGGTCTCCAAGGGTTCGAGCTCAAGTGCATAAATGGTGAATACCCCAGTATAGATATTGATACACAGAGTTTCCGCATACTAGATATCAATGAATCTCATCATACCATGAGTATTGCTCGAATGGACTTGTGGTACGATATTTGTCCTGTGCAATTCCGCAACACCACCCTCAATTACACTCTCTTTGATTACACACGTAACGATAGGAACCTAAGCTTATTCTATGGTTGCCCCTCCGAGATTTGGCTGAATACATCAGTAAGTAACAATTTTACATGCCCCAGAGATGGAAGAGAGATTGGTGCTTTCTACGTAGATGATTCATTCCAAGAACTTCACATTCCAATGCTTGAGACATGCGACATCAGCCTCACAGTTCCAATTCTTCCAACGGCTCTTGAGGAACTCAATGGTAGGAGGGCAACTCTACAAGAAGCTTTGAGGCAGGGATTTGATGTGGAGTACAATATTGACCAAGACGCGTGTAGCGCTTGTGTGGATTCTGGAGGGATATGCGGAGCATCTAATTCCACTTCGGCCTTCATATGCTATTGCGGAAATCAATCTGAGCCACTTTCATGTCGAGCCTCAAGTATGTATCAGTTTCCCCTCTTTTGACAAGGTTCTTTTTTAGTTATGCAGAGCACATTTCTTGTGTTTTTAGGCATAAGCCTCATCACGGCCATGGCAGTCTTTGGGGAAATTATGGGTGATCAAGAACCATAAGATTTAATTTGAACGGGTCATGGAATGAATTTGAAGGGAAAAAAATATCAAGTTCTTGAGAAAAGAAACTTCTGCGGTGGGTTTAAATTCCATTAAGATCCTGGTATTTTTATGAACCTCCCCCTGTTTGCTGTTATTAGCTCATAGTTCTGGTATTTTTGTTTTTAGGCCTTGAGCCTTACCCCCAAAAAAAAAAAAAAAGACGAAGGGGGCATATTTTCCCATAAGATAAACAATAATCACAGCAATGTGGTTGAGTTCATTTTAAGCCATCATCCTGCAGGCTCCAATTCAATATCTTGTTACACCAGTATAGCTTAATTTTCTATATTTTCTTTCCATCTAAGCATCTCCAATGCATTTGTCATCCTGCAGGCTCCAGAAACAAATTGTCAACACGTCTAATAGGTAACATGCCTTCGATACCAGATGCTCTTTTTCCTTCTTCTTTTTTCTTTCCCCAATTTCTATTTCTATATCTATTTCCTCCTTCATGGCTGTAATACTCATAGAACTATATATCACTTGCAATAGTAGTCTTGATTTAATATCCATATGTTTCTTTTGCACTGCATGACTCACCTCTTACTTCGGATATAGGCATTGGCAGTGCAACAATTGGAATATTGTTGATCATTGGCGTCACTATTTGTTGCTTTAGAAGGAAGGACTTACCATTTTCAATGGCCTTTTGGTGGGGGAAAACGAGGAATGATCAAAATGTTGAGGCCTTTATAAGGCATCACAGATCTTTGGCTCCAAAAAGATATAGCTATTCAGATATCAAGAAAATTACCAACTCCTTTAGAGATAAACTAGGTCAAGGAGGTTTTGGAAATGTATACAAAGGAAAGCTACTCAACGGCCATCCTGTGGCAGTGAAGGTGCTGAAGGAATCCAAAGGGAATGGAGAAGATTTTATTAATGAAGTCGCAAGCATTAGTAGGACTTCTCATGTTAATGTTGTCACTCTTTTGGGATTTTGTCTTGAGGGTCATAAACGAGCTCTCATCTATGAGTTCATGCCCAATGGATCACTTGACAAGTTCATATACAATGAAAATCCTTTAAAAAATGGTCAGCACTTGGGATGGGAAAAATTGCACCAAATTGCAATTGGGATTGCTCAAGGACTTGAGTACTTACACCGTGGGTGCAACACACGGATCTTGCATTTTGACATAAAACCACATAACATTCTTCTTAATGAAGAATTTTGCCCAAAGATCTCTGATTTTGGGCTTGCTAAACTATGTCATACGAAAGAAAGTACGATATCAATGTTGGAAGCTAGAGGGACTATTGGGTACATTGCCCCCGAAGTAATTTTTAGAAACTTTGGTGGGGTCTCACACAAGTCTGATGTCTATAGCTATGGAATGATGGTTCTAGAAATGGTTGGAGGAAGAAAAAACAACGATGTTGGAGGTCGCACCAGTGAGATATACTTTCCACATTGGGTTTATAAGCATCTTCAGCTTGAAGACAATTTAAGATTGTTGGGTGTTATGTCTGAAGAGGAAAATACAATTGCAAGGAAGATGATATTAGTGGGTTTGTGGTGTATACAAACAAATCCATCACATAGGCCATCCATGAGTGAAGTGATGAATATGTTAGAAGGAAGCGTTGAAGCCTTGCAAATCCCCCCAAAACCCTTCTTATATTCTCCCCCAAGATCACAAGAAAATTTTTCCACCTTTTCCCTCCCATCAACCTCGACATGATAATGTAACTCTAGAGTATTGTTAAATATTCTTCTCTAGTGTTTGATTTGAGGGACTAGTGAATGATAGCAAATCAGAAAATTTGTCACCCATTTTGTTTGTTTTTGAGGTGCTAATTCCTCTATTTTACTTGTCATTTAATTGTTCAACCAAATTCATATGAGCAGATTGAGTTTTTCAATGTTATTCCTATGAACTTTAAACCACCCATCTGGGGATATTCTATATAACCCATGATTTAATAATTCTGTATTATTTGATAAACAGGACACCCCTTGGTTTCTTAAACGGACAATAGCTTGGTTTCAGTGAGACTAAATGTTTTGGCTCATGTGGACCTGGCCTAGACAAACCCTCAATTTTGTTCAATGCTCCTGAAGCTGAAATTTCCAATGCCCTTAAGTCTCTGACAGTTCTCCATTTATAACATGTCAGTATTGCTTAAAGTGGTAGCCTACAGAGTGGTTGAATTACAATAACACTCACCATGTTGCATAAGTTATCTGCAAGTTTTCTTCAATTTTACACTGAAACATAAATTTAACTTAAGAAATGAAGTTGCATGTAGGGATTGATATATGGCAAATTTCATCAGCTTAATCCATATTTTCAAAACTATGTTTTCATCTACTATTTTCAGTGTTTGAATGAAGGGTATGAGGGGTTATATCATATTGTTTTATTCTTAAGGAGGCACTGCACTAAATATTTGACCAGCACAATTCAATAAGGTGTGTGAGGTGTCGGGAAGATGAGGGATGGTTTGGACTCCAACTGCTGGGTAACGGAACAAGAAGGACTTGTTATGAAAATCAAGCTTCATTTGTTATAAAAGAAGTTGGTCCATGACTGCAGGGAGTATTTTTATTTTATTTTATTTTTCTGTGCTGCTAGAATCAGGAAGAGTAAAAATTTAGATTTCATGGAAAATAAGGAATAAGAATTCGAAAAGTTAATTTCAAATAATAAAAAAATGCTTACAAGAAGTCCCTTCACACCTCAAAACATTCCTAATAAGAGGCTCATTTTAACACATATGATGATGGCCCAACCCCTCAAGAATTTTAAAAGTCGAATTTGGAAGTGATATTGCTAGAATCTCTTTCAAGTAAAGTCAATACTAGGTAGCCCTTCACAGGGGGAGGCGATATTACCAGAGAGAATAGCTCTCCTTCCATGGCTTTTAGTTCAAATGGACAAAATTGCCCTTTCTTCTCTGCCTTCCTTTCTTCTTTCTCCGACCTTTTTTTCTCTTCCTTATTCGGTCTTTCTCCTTTTTTTTAATTAAAAATAAGAACTGAGTGAGGAGAGAGAGAAAAAAAGGGTCGGCCATGGCTGCCAGCACCACCTCCTCGCTCTAACAAACCACACTAGCCCCAACTCCATTTCTGCGCAAGCATCACCTCGCAGCCACTGGGGTTCAAAAAAATCGAAACAAGAGGATAGAAAAGTGGTTATTTTGGGTCTGCTTATATTTTGCACTCCGTCTCGTATCTGTTTTTTTTTTTTTTTTTTTTTTTTTTTTTTCCCTGTTTATATCTTAGTTGGGTTTCCTTGGACTGAGATTTTGCAGTGTTTGTGTGAGGGTTTGAGCATGCTTTCTGTTTAGTGGGGAGCTTTTCCCTTCTGATATGGATCCAAAGAGAGAGAGAGGAGATATAAAAGAAAACAAAATATGATAGAGAGGGTAAATTTTGTTCAAAGGCAGTGCACTAGGAGAGAGGAGAGAAGAACACGCACTGTTTGGTAAATTTTGTTGCTCTGTTTTTTGTTTTTTTTTTCCCTCTCTGTTTTAGCATCCCTCTCTTGGATGAAGAAAAATCATGGATATAATTGTGTCCATTTGAACTAAAAGCCGTGGAAGGAGAGTTATTCTCTCTGGCAATATCGCCTCCCCTTCGGAAGTGGAGTCCATCTTGGAAGACGTTAAATCAGCGGCTACAGTTCCATACCTAATTAATTTGAACTTTTCCTACGTGCCTAGACAAGCTAATATAGCGGTCCATTACCTTCCATCAATTGATTTTGATATGTCCCAAGAAAAAAAATAATAAATAAATAAATAAAAAAGACAACATGAAAGAAATGCTTAGTTTGTTATTAGGGATGGACAAGTTAATGGAAAGGAAATTAAGGTAAGAGAGATAGATTTTGTCAGAACTAAAATCTCTCCTTCCACCGTTGTTTAAGAGCACAATATGTGGAATTGACGAAATCACCTATTAAAGCCAAAATGAGCGAGACACCCTTTCCCCTGCCGGTGAACTCATTCAGACCCCAATGCCTCTCTCTCACACACCCTTTGCTGTCGATCTGCAACTAATCCCTACTCCATCTCTCTCCTTTCCCCTTCGACTAGGATCTTCCACCTGCAACAACAAATTAAACGAAAAGAAGAAGGATGTGGTCACGTGGGAAAGAAAGAAGCGGTGACGATTTTAATGAAGTTCTCCAAAAAAGGAGAAGACGAGCCAGAATTGTTTTTTCTTTTCATTCTAATGTTTCTAAACGAATCTTTTGAGAGAAGATCCTTTCTAGTAACTGAACATGTCCAGTTACTAGAGATGATCCATGCCCCAAACTATCCACCCATTAGCCAAGTGCCACTAGAATACTAGGACCAACACCCCACTGGTCCACAGAGGCCAATCACGTGTTTTTTTATCAACCCCAGCCGTTGGGTTTGTCAATTTGTGTAAATTGAATGGAAATTTAATAAAGTGGGGTACTTTTTTTCCACTGGTCCACAGAGGCCAATCACGTGTTTTTTTCTCAACCCTAGCCGTTGGGTTTGTCAGTTTGTGTAAAGTGAATGGAAATTTCATAAAGTGGGGTACTTTTTTTCCATACTCCCGTTGAACTTCTCTTATTAAGAAAATTTTGCAAATAACATAGAAAAAAAGTGAAGTATGAGGAAATTATGGAAATTATCTTTATTTATTTTTGCAAGTTTTTAGTTAATGACAGGATTTACAGTGTTCTTAGTTTTGTTTGTATTTCCTTTACATTTCTATCACGGCCTCCTATTGAACCTCATTTACGTACTTGAAGTCTAAAGTCTAAGAAGTCTAAAAGTCTAAGAAATTTGAAACAAGCTCACTATTCTTTGTCAAAATAAATGCTCTGTCCGATTACGTTATCAATGCATTCCAAGAAGAAAGCATTCATTCATTTTCCTTAATTTGAATATTATGCAATCACTTTCCCTCATATATTTATTCTTCGTCATAAACCATAGTCCATATACCCCTCTCGCCAAAGCTAATGGTAATATTCCATGAGTTATTTCCAATGGAAGCTCGCCTCTTCCCACTGTCCCTTCTACTACACTCTTATCTCCATCACGCTCTTCTTCATCTCCATCGCCCTTCCGGCATCTTACTGTATCGACGATCAACAGTTTGTGAATTGCAGTGATTCCTTCAATTGTGGAAGAATACAAAACATTGGGTTTCCTTTCTGGGGAAATAATAGACCCCAATACTGCGGCTGCCAAGCATTCCAGCTCGACTGCCCAGATGGTTATGATGATTACCCTCTTATAGCTATTGAGGGGCTGACATTCCGTCTACTAGCTATCAATCAATCTGCTTCTTATACGATAAGGATCAAGCGAGCGGATTTCGTGCCACCGGGTTGTCCTGCCAAGTTCGTTAACACCACTCTCAATAAATATCTCTCCCAACGCAATAATCCAAACTTGAGAAACCTCTCCTTATTTTATGGTTGCCCGTTGGACGTCTCGCAGAAGGTTCCCTATAGTTTTAAGTGCACAATTGAAGGTAGAGAAAGTGGTGCTTTCTACGAAGCCAAACGTTGGGGAAATCAACCTCCAAACCTTGGAGAATGTAGCATCAATATCCAAGTTCCGGTTACTCAAATGGCTTTTGACCAGATCTGGAATGGGCACACAAAAGTGCCAGATGCCCTGGATGAAGGATTTGAAGTATAGTATACTGTGACCGCGATATTTGTTTGAAATGTGTGGAATCGGGTGGGATATGTGGATCTGACTCCACTTTGCTCCAATTTCGCTGTCTTTGCCGCGACCAGCCTCATACTCTCACATGTCCAAGTGGTATGCATATTTTCCCTGGTCTCCCTCTCCCGCCGCCGCCACCACCACCCCCCTCCCCCCTTCTTTTTTTTTTTTATTCCTATTTTTCGCACTATAGAATTGCTTGCATAAATAAGATCACGTGAATGCCACAATCCCATTGAAATAAACCCCCCCCCAAAAAAAAAAAAAAAAACAAAAGGGGAAATCTAATCAAAACTTGCAGTATATTTAATAATTTTATCAAGCTCTACCGAAGTTCACCCATATATTGTCTTACTTTGGGACCTAGCTAGGCATGGGTGAAGCCAGAGTATACTTAATTAGGTGGGGCAGTCGCCTCACCTGATTTTCTATTTATATATATATATTATTCTTAAGCTTATATGAAATTCTAGAATTTTTTTATCTTGATTTTTCTTTCTCACATCTTTTATTATTATTTTTTTTCTCCTTATAATAGCCACAATTCCCCTCGATATCTCATTCCACTAATGTCATGTTTGTTTTGTTAGAATGAAATGAGTGGGAATGAAATCTAATTCTATACTTAAAATAACTTGAAATGGAGTGGAATGAAGTGAAATGATCAATTCCTCTTTTTTTTATTATATTCCAGTTTAACTACCTCATCCAAATACGCCATTGGGAATGAATTGGAATGTAATTCCATTCCATCCATTTCATACCAACCAAACAAACATGGCCTAGGAGAGACTTGATTCTTTTTCAATTCTCAAATATCTCCCGTCGAAATATAGTTTATCAATGGATAATAAATTTTTGCAGCTTTTTCTACAACAAAATCACAAGAAAAAGAAAAATTTTTAACCAAAATTTTTTCAATTAGTTATTTTATTTTAATTAGGATAAAGCATAAACGAAACAATGTGAAGTTACTGGCTTCGTCCTTGTAGCTAGGTCCTTTGATCGGGAATGTGATAAGCTTTATTATTTCTTGTTACCCTTTTCAAAATTTTACCTGTTTACAAAAATTAATTTTTAGGCACTACAATGAAGTAGAATCGGTCGAACATTTGCGTGCTCCTTTTCTGCCCTTAGACACAGGTTTGGCTTGGCAGCCCCAGATGGAGACTTCAACCCTACCTCTAAGCGAGCCTCTTTTAGAATTATGGGGAAGGGTTGGTACCCATGAAAAACAGGGGGGTGGTGGGAAAGTGGAACAAAAGAAATTAAGAAAGACAATCTATGCCCATTTTTGTCTCAGTTAATGAGTCCATCAGATCCACATATGTATGAGAAACCATTCTTATCCTTCTTTTATATTTTGAGTATCTTTTACAGTTTTACACCAATGTAGCTTCACTGTCGATATTTTGTTTTTCCATCTAAGCCTCTCTGATGCAACTGTTATGCTGCAGGCTCCTCTGGAAACCAGTCAACAAAACTTCTAATAGGTACGATGCAGTTCATACTAGATCCTTTTTCTGTTTCTTTCTCCTCTTTGTTCCTCATAGTCATAGAAATATACATCTGTTGCAATGATAGTCTTGATTTAATATTATCATGTTTATTTTGCACTACATGGGTTAATTCTTTCTTTGAATATAGGCATTGGAGGTGGCATGATTGGAATATTATTCATTTGCATCAGTATTTGTTTCTTTAGAAGGAAATTATCATCAAATGCAATGATCTTTTGGAGGGGAAATATAAAGAATGATCAAAATGTTGAGGCCTTCATAAGGCATTTTGGATCTTTGGCTCTCAAAAGATATAGTTATTCAGACATCAAGAAAATTACCGACTCCTTCAAAGTTGAACTAGGTCAAGGAGGTTTTGGAAATGTTTATAAGGGAAAGCTACTTAACGGCCATACTGTGGCAGTGAAGCTCCTGAAGACATCCAAAGGGAACGGAGGAGATTTTATTAATGAGGTTGCAAGCATTAGTAGGACTTCTCACGTTAATGTTGTCACTCTTTTGGGATTTTGTCTAGAGGGTCCTAAAAGAGCTCTCATCTATGAGTTCATGCCTAATGGATTGCTTGACAAATTCATATACAATATAATGAAAATCTTTTGAAGACTGATCAGCACTTGGGATGGGAAAAATTGCACCAAATTGTAATTGGGATTGCTCAAGGACTTGAGTACTTATACCATGGGTGAAATACAAGGATCTTGCATTTTGACATAAAACCTCACAACATTCTTCTTGATGAAGACTTTTGCCCGAAGATCTCTGATTTTGGGCTATCTAAACTATGTCCGAGGAAAGAAAGTATAATATCAATGTTGGAAGCTAGAGGGACTATTGGATATATTGCCCCAGAAGTATTTAGTAAAAACTTTGGTAGAGTCTCACACAAGTCTGATGTCTATAGCTATGGAATGATGATTCTAGAAATGGTTGGAGGAAGAAAGAACCTCGATGTTGGAGGTCGCACCAATGAGATATACTTTCCGCATTGGGTTTATAAGCGTCTTAAGCTTGATAACAATTTAAGATTGCAGGGCGATATGAGTGAAGAAAAAAATACTATTGTGAGGAAGATGGTATTAGTGGGTTTGTGGTGTATACAGACAAACCTAGCACATAGGCCATCCATGAGTGAAGTGATGACTATGTTAGAAAGAAGCATTGAAGCCTTGCAAATCCCCCCAAAACCTTACTTATCTTCTCCTCCAAGATCACCAGCAAGTTCTTCCACACTTTCCATCTTATCAATGTCATAATTATAATGTAATTCTAGAATATTATAGGACATTTTTTTTTTTCCTGTTGTATGATTTGTTAAGGATTAGTGAAAGATAGTCATTCACAAATGCTGAGCATTCATACATTTTATTTGTTTTTGAGCTGCTAAGGCCACTGTTTCACTTTGTCATTTAATTATTCATGTAATTTCATATAAGCATATCGAGGTTTCCAATCTTATTCCTATGAACTTTAAGCCACCGTTGTGGGCTATTCTATGGAACCTATGATTTAATGATTCTCTGTTACTTGATAAACAAGACACCCTCTGGTTTCTTAAACCAACAACAACTTTGTATTCAATCTAACTACATTGTGTGGTAAGTTCATGTGGACCTGGCAGAGAGAAACCCCTAATTTTGTTCAATGCTCGTGAAGTAGTAGCCAGGTCCATAACAATACTCCATTTATGACATATCAATATTGCCTAAAGTGGTAGCCTACGAAGTTGTTAAATTACAATAACACTAATCATGCTACCCAAGTAATCCGTAAAATTTGAGCTTCTTGAAGGATTCCTCAGCAAAAAGAGAATTAGATGGGTCGTTACCTAAATAAACATTGTATCTACATGTTAGTCTTCAATTGTACATTGTAACATTAATTTTATATAGAATTGAAATTACACTTTGTGGTTTGATGAGTGAGAGAGAAAGAGAGAGGGGCACAATTCAATAAGAGGATTGTGGTACTGGATCAAGAAAGAGTTGTTATGAAAATCAGGCCAAACAGAGAGACGCTGTGATCAAGTGACCATGTGTTAGGCCGAACAGAGAGAGAGGAGTTACCCAAAAAATTATTTGTAAATCAACTTGTACCATGTGCAACTCCAAATTTAAGCCCATCGTAAATTACTTCTAATAAAAGATAGATAATACAAATTAATCTACAATAATAATAAATAAATTAATAAATAATAGAAAAGTTTATTTAAATAATACAAGCATTTGTTACAAGGTGATACAAAACTTGAATCATCTGCAACTTCAAAATTTAAGTCCATCACTTTAGTTACAGTGTGAAGGAGTATCGTCAGTCGTCACTATAGAACACATTGCTAATGTACAATAATAATAATAATAATAATAAATAAATAAATAATACAAACATTTGTTTATTTGCTTGATTAATAGAAAGGAAAAAATAAATCAAGAAAAACCTAATAAACCTTATATCTTATACCCATAATAACTCCTACTACTATGCACATCCTCTTCAAGGCATAAAATCCAGTAGATTGAAAGAGAGTGACATTATCAGGACCCCCTTTTTTTTTTCTTTTTTTGTTGGGTGGCATATGATGTATGATACTAGGAATATTGAGGAAATTGAGGTAACCTTAATCACCCACTGGCATTAGGTGTCGTAGACGAGCTAGTCCATTTTAGAGTCACAGAATCCGGCGAAAGCGGCATCGGCACATTCTTCAACAACACAACATTGTCAGCCAGATTATCCACCTCCTGTGTCTTTCCCACATTGTATCCCTCACTCTGTATTTCCTTCAAAGACTCCAACACCTCTTCCATAGGTGGCCTCATATCCTTCCCATTCTGCAAACACCGAAATGCCAACTCTGCCACTGCTGTTATCATCTTATTTACCTTGTAATCTGATTGAAACCCAAGAGATGGATCAACAAGCTCATGCAGTTCATGGTTTTGGATCTTGTTGATAGCCATGTTAGACAAGTTAATCTCATGTCGATGCCTGGTAATATCAACAGCTGGCTTTGATGAAATAAGCTCAATCAATACTACCCCAAAGCTGTAGACATCACTCTTGCTAGTAAGCTGGTAACATTGATGATAATCCGGATCGACATAGCCAGGGGTCCCCTGTGGAGCAGTCGAAACATGGGTGACATCCAATGGGAAGAGTCGAGATAATCCAAAATCTGCAACTTTAACACGGAAATTATCATCAAGGAGAATGTTGTTTGTCTTGACATCGCGGTGGATTATCTCAGAAGCATGGAGATATTTCAATGCACTGGCTGTCTCTATGGCGATGCTCATTCTGATAGGCCATGGGAGTGAGCCAGGTTTGGCACTTTCACCGTGGAGATGATCAGCAACAGTGCCATTTGAAATGTACTCATAGACAAGAAGGAGCTCACGGCTGTGGCGAGAGGTGCACCCATAAAGGGCAACAAGATTTTGGTGGCGTAAGCGTGTTAAAATCTCAACTTCATTCATGAATTGCTCGACTCTCTTGTAGTTGTTTTCGTATAAGCGCTTGACAGCGACAACACGCCCATCTCGAAGTTTGCCTGATTAAGAGATTGTTAGTGTCAATTTATTTATACACCTAATCCATCAAATGGTGCATCTAGAAAAGAAAATTTTGAATCAAAAAGGGTCTTTTTCCTTACCATAATATACGGTGCCAAAACCCCCATCTCCTAGTTCTTTACTGGAATCAAAATTGTTGGTGGCTTCTACGAGTTCCTTGTAGGTGAAGATGTTGACTCCGAAGTACTTGCCCATGTTTTCAAGATCCGTCATCGATGAGGGTTGAGAAGAGATGCTTCGAGAGATGAAAGATGAATCATATAGTTTTTTGTTGCGCCGTCGATAGAAAAAGAAAGCCACTAGACCTGTTAGAAGGATGCCAATCCCTGCGGCGCCAAAACCTGGGGAGGGAAGGAAAAAGAAAGGTTAGGTGCTAAGACGTTTTAGAATTGTTGGGAACAGGAAGAAATTACATTGTCTGATCAAGAAAATTAAGGTGACGAAAGCAATTCCATGCAGGGGCATATTACCTATAGCAAGCTTCCGTGGCACATTAATCTTGTCGCCTGTGATGGTTGTCATGAAATAGATTAAACTGTTAGTCATTTAGAAAATGGAGATATTCATAAACATGAGAATCAGTCACATTCTACCCATTCATATCGATGTCCTCTGTATTTCAATTACCCATTAAGGGTAAAAGGAGAACAAAAACTTATTGACTTTGCAAGGCACAATTTACTAGCAGAAGAGAGAACCGAAAATGATGTTTCGAGTCATTGAAAGAGGGAAATATAATTTGAGTGTCGCCATTTTTTTTTCTTTGGATGTCTAGAAGTTCTACTCTGCCTTGTAGGATGACTTTTGAATCCATTTATGCTTCCCAAATGATCCAAACTTATAAGTCATACAAATTTTATATTCACTCTTGGCAATGAAAGAAGGCAAGCAAAAGATAAAATATCTTGCAGTCCACAGAAACAAGCCTGCAAAGAAAGAAAAGCGGTTCTGTTTGGTTGCCATGATTAATGGTTCTTCCAAGCTTATAATGTTTCATTTTCTTAGAAGTATCTTTTATTGAATTCATGGCACACATAAGACTATCAAAGCTATGAATCTCCGATATGATAAGGAAATAAATATTAAAAAATCATAGGGTAAGGCCTAACTATTTGCTCAGACCAAATATTAAGCCTAATGAGACAAACTCAGAAATTATTGTTTTGATCAGCAAAGGGTAGGAACTATGAAGGGAAAGATAAAAATCAAAATGAAAACATCAAAACTACAAAGAGCATCTTGCTTTCTGTTGTTTTTCAATAATTTAGTAGGAAAGAGAACTGAAGAGTTTACTGCAAGATGTTTGAAATAGTTAATTTGTAGTATAATTACCATCATCGCAGGTTTTGAGATGAGGTCGATCACTGCAAAAACAGAGGAATTCATTATCATCGAATCCACAGTGCCCACCACTTCTCTCACAGTTGCTACAGTTATTTGCACTCCAATTCAAAACAAAACCCATCTTCAAAATTTCCGTATAATTCATTTTCCAGAAGCTCTCGAATTCATAATCATCACCCAAGTCCACAGGCGCATCAACCCAAGACTGGCACGACTCTATCGAATAATTCACATGACGCAAACCTTTGTCATGAAAAACAGCGAACGAGTGGAAGGTTGTGTTGCTCATGCATTGAACTGAATATGTTAAGTAATCAGCAGGTTCGGAGGTGCAGTTATAGAAGAGGGAGAGATTGCTGTAAGTTGAACTATAGCTAAAAGGCGTTCCATCAAGGCTAATATTATGCAGAGGAGTTGGGCATGAGTCCTCAGAGAGGGCTGAATTGACCAAGAGAAATGAATGGTCTGTGTAAAATATATCTGTAATGATATAATCATCATTGGAAATTGCGAGAATTGGGTTTTCGTTACTGCATGTGATCTCGAAGTTTGGGAAACCACAGTAGGATTCTTGTTTATGGCTAATCCAAAAAGGGTAGCTTATGTTTGGGCCTTTTCCGCAGTTTTGAGGCATGCTACAGGCCTCAAATTTTGGGTCGACAGAAAGAGTTTTGTCAACTAAAGTGACGAAGATGATGAAAATGAAAGATATATGGAAAATGTTTTTGAATATGAAGAAGTTCTGGAGATCCATTTGTGGTAGATGAAATGAAGAAAGCAGAGGAAAACAGAGGAGGGGGAGCAGGGGAAAGAGGGGTTCAAATGAAGGGAAGCATTGGCAGTAGGAGGAAAATTCTATGTAGTTGGTTTTGACGAAGTTGGGTAGTCTATATCTCATTCCTACCACTGTTTTGTTTCGGTAGATAATAATATAATGTTTGGTTTTATTTGAAAAGGCAGAGAAAGACAAGAAGTGGTTCAAACAACAGAATGAATTTTGGTTCCTTCAAAATGATTAAGAGAGTGGACCACAGCCCATGAGTTGTAATCTGTTTGTTTTTTTTTTTTTGTTTCTTTAAGAGCCCATGAGTTGTATCGATGACTTGATTTCTTCCGTCTCATGTGGAAACTATAAATCAATTTTGATTAAACTACTAGGGTTGGTCAACATCTTAATTTGAAAATTTGGGATGAAATTGCGATTTGTCAATTGAATTTGGACTTTTACAAAGCATACAAATCATGTTGAGGACAAATTTGGAGTGAAAGATGCTGGCCCAATAACATGAAAATTCACATAGATATACTAATAAATTCAGTTATTTTTTTCTTTTTTTCATAAGTTCTTCAAGTTTTCTGAAATTTTATCTAAAAATTTCGGACTAATTTAGAGAAATCAAACGAAATTACTAAAATATTTGAAGTTGTGATTATCAACTTTGGGCCCTGAAATTGACAATGGAAGACCACATTTTTTTTTTTCTTAGGAGAAGCCTACTCAAGCTCATCGGAACAAAAACGCCAATCAAACACTAGCATCGGAGATAACATCATGTCCTTGTCATGGTGATATCATAATATATAGTTCAATGACATTACTGCCCTCTAGAGTAGCCAAAATCTGACTATGCTGACAAATTGAAGATTCCCCTATAAAAAAATACTATCCACATACCTATCCACTAGAGTAGATGGGATAAAGGGATAGCAGTAGAATAGGCCCCTCCAATTATACCCCCCAAAAAAAAAAAAAAAAAAAAGGAGAAATATGAGAATAAATGGGGCACAAAGGCATTTCGCGAGCATTTGAGGATATTTACGGTATATAAAAAGAAAATGTTATTGGACCCCCTTAACAGGCTAACAGTCTTTCTAAACCACCCTCATGATGCGTTATGAAAATAGATTAGAACTAGTGCTATTGAACCCCACTTATCCACCTCTGTTTTCCACCCCATAATAGTCATAAAAACATATTGGGATTAGACCCTACCAGTCCTAATCTGTTTTCATGACACATCATAGGAGCTATTAAGAGGAGTCGAATAGCATTACCGTTATACAAATTAAATGATTCTGGTTTGATTGTAAGAAAGACGACTTTAGGTTACTTGTGGTATATAGAAATTGGGTGATTGTGGTATGATTTTGAGAGGAAGACTTTAGGGTAAAGTTTAGTTGGTTGAGCAGAAAGTGTTGAAAAGAGAACTCTTTTGCCCACTTATCCTCACAAGCTAGGAAGGGAAAAGGAAATAAAAAGATGAGCCAATCTGATGGAGACAGACATGTGATCCCTCGGTTATTTGACAACAACGACATTGATTGATACCCTCGAACTCCTATCCACTGCTTTTCCACAAATCTCACAAAATAACAAACTAGAGAATCAGATTATAGTTGATTCCTGTTGGATTTGAAAGTTAATTCCAAGAATCACAATCGGGGGAATTCTGAGGACTTGGGATTAGAAGTGTTATGCAGAAAGATGTTTTAGTGTCTTCCCAACACACTAAGTGCCTGTTTGGATGAAATTCTGGGAGGTCCAAAATCTCTTCTGATGGCCCATAATCACTTTTAAAAGTGTTTGGATAAAAAATGAGAAAAGTGATTGTAAGCCCAAAAGTGATTTTGAGGCTAATTTACTCAAGCTGCCTCCCCTCTGATTCTGATTCAGCTTCTAATTCAACTTCTGATTCGACTCTGAAGCTATCCCAAACAGACACTAACTCACCAACTCACTATTCAACTATCTGGACAGTTGAGATTGATCATACTACTAAATAGAGATCAAGTGTTATGGTCTTTACAAATAAAAGTGTCTAGATTTATCATTCAAACAAGGTCAAAGTTTATTCAAAAAGACCAAAATGTTAATTTCAATTTAACTTCGTTTGAATAATGGATTTTCTTTTTCTTTTTTTTAATTTTTAAATAATGAGTTGTTCGTCAAAGTATTATTAATAAAAAGAAAAGAAAGAAGAAAGAAGACAATAAAATAATAATAACTAACTAAAATAAAATTTCTTCTTCACAATGCTGAAAAACTTACTTTCTAAATGACTAACTGCGGGCAAAAGTGGGTGGATTTGGACTAAAATACTTTATGAAAGAAGGGGAGAGAGAACATTAAAAAGGGAAGGAGAGACTGAAAAAATTAAGTTTTGACATTTTAATGTTTTAAGTTTTAACTAAGCATATAATTAAGCAGTCAAAAACCCCTCACCCCACAACCCCCCCAAAAAAATAAAATATATATATATATATATTTAAAATTTTAGCACATATGGGGCTATGGGCCATGTCCTGTACGTGAGCTTCTTCATTGCGAGGTAGATAGCTAGTACGGTGTGTTGGGCGTTTACTGAAGCTTGGGCGGAGCTATGCTTGCTCACATATCAATTGTAAAGCCTAAATATATTGAGTTTGGGCTAAGCTCCAGCAAAGCCCAAAGCTAGCTCAGCCCAAACTCTCCCTCCCTCTCTCTCTATCTCTAGTCTCGAGTCCCAACTAATAAATACTATCTTTTTTTTTTTGTGAAAAGGAACCAACTAATAAATATCTTTCCCTTCCCTTGGCTTCCCTTGGACCGTTGACGTGTTCAAACTTCAAAGAGAAACGTGGAATCCTAACAACCCGCACCACGCACAGGGTGGGGCCTGCCCACCAAAGACTAAAGAAAATATCAACGAGAGTCGATTAATTATTATGACCATCTTGTTTGAGTTTGAATTTTGTTCTTAAGGTCAAACCAAGCGTATGGGCCTAAAGCCTCGTTGAAAATTGAATGAAGACTATGACCCTGTGGACCATAACAATCTATCTATCACCCTAAACAACGGTTCACACAATCCAACACAACAATTGGCTTACACACCTGAATTTCGAGTTACGAAACTGTCATTCAATAACGCTAAATCGAAGGAAAACAAGAGCAATAGGATGTCCTTTGTATTGTGTGGTCCATAATTCGAGCCAAAATGAACACATTGCAGACAAATGACATCATTTTGGAGTGTTATGAATTGATGTTGAAAACAAACTAGACCCACAGAGACTAGTCTAGTGGTAAGGGATGAAGTAAAACTGTAAATAATTTGAGTAGATTAAGTTAGAGGTTCAAACCCCCCATGCACCCAAAAAAGGAAGAAGAAGACACAAACCGGCCGTCACTAGGAGGAATGGCTATGAGTTAATGCAATTGACGGCCATAGGAAGTTTTTGGAACTGCAACCCTAACCTTACACACTCCATGCATCATATTCTGCTATGGACCATTTGTCAAAATTCCAAACCCCAAACTTTCCACCAATAACATTGCAAATTTTTTTAGTAAACTAGTGTTATATATTAGGCTCTTATTTTAATATCCAAGTTTTGGAGAATTTCTTTGAAAACTTCTCTGAAATGAAGCAGTTTAATTTCATTTTCCCAAAGTAACTATGTGGCGATCGACCATGATGAGGCCTAAGCCTAAGAAGGCAGGAAATCAATATATATGCTGTAGAACTGCAGAAGAACTAATGGGCATACATGTCATAAAAGGAGATACATACCCGGGATTGGACACGACGACAGTAGCTCAGATTGATTGCGGCAATAGCAAACAAAGAGCGAAGTGGAGTTTGATGATCCACATATCCCATTTGAACTCTCACAAGCCCCACACGTCGATTCGTCTATGTGGTACTCCACTTCAAACCCCTGGTTCAAAGCTGCTTGCAGAGTTGCGCTTCTCCCCCTGAGCTCGTCAATAGAGGTTCGAAGAACCGGGACCGTGATGCTCATGTTGCATGTCTCGTATTTTGAGACGTTAATTCCTTGGAATGATTCGTCCGCGAAAAAAGCATTTCTCTCTTCTCCATTCATGCCGCATGTAAAATTATTGGTCGCCGATATATTAGCCACCACTGATATATTCAGCCAAATCTCAGCGGAGCAGCCGTAGAACAAACTAAGGTTTCTATCGTTGATAGTGTACTCAAAAGGGTGTGATTGAGGGTGGTGTTAACGAATTGCTCAGGACAAGTAGTGCCCCACAAGTCCATTCTTGCAATCCTCATCGTATTGCCAGGTTGATTGATTCCAAGTACGAGGAATTCCTTCGAATCAATAGCTATGGTAGAGTAATTATTGTCTTGTTGGCACGTGAGCTCGAAGCCTTGGCGACCGCAGAAAGGAGGCCTACCATTTCCCCAGAAAGGGTAACCGATGTTTTGAATGGATCCGCACCTGTAGGGTTGGCTGCACTTGGTGTACTGTTCATCGTCTTCGCAGTAAGCTGTGTTGATAGCGATGAAGATGAAGATGAAGAAGACGGTGATGGTGAAGGGTAGAAGGAATGAGGAGAACATGTGGGTTTTCATATGAAAGTAACACATGAGGAGAACATTTGGTGGGAGATGTGGTGTGGTGAGGGGATATGTTAAACATAGGCAGAGCATACCATTCAAAGGAAAATGATAGAAGGGTCCTCTCATAAATGGATGTAATGTAAACAGCAGACCCATTCGCATGTTTTGAGATAGAAAAATTAGAAACGTGAGCTTCTTGGACAATTCATAATCATATATTTACAAAGAAGGTCTTCTATTATATTATATTATATATATGTATATATTTGACTCTGAGGGACAGAAGAGAAGAGATCTGTTGACTTCGACAAGGAAGCTCCTATGACAAAATTTTGGTTGAACGCCGGCTTGCCATAAACGTAATAAAATAGCTATGGGTGCATTTACCTTTGTACCCCTGATTGTCCTCTGAAATAGCTTACAATACCTTGGAAGGTCATCAGCACTAGTAGACGTACTTTACCCTATATTTCAATAGTTTGGATGTGAAAAAATGTTAAAACTACTAATTTCATCCACCTATTTTATTTATTTATTGGTTAATGACTCGGGATTTTAGTACACAGAGGAGCTAGACTGATTACATTGCACATCCTGAAATGTAACAGCTCGAACATAAGGGTGGATTAGTAAGTATCTCGAAGGCAGAGCTCATCCAATGCCCGAGGTCTAAGCGGTAATTGAAAGGTTAGGTGCACTAGGACTCTAATATTGCCTTCTAGCTTGTCAGTCAAATTTATTCATTGAATTATAATTAATTGATACTTGAAATAATAAAAATTATACCCCCTTAATTGATAAATATTGTAATCTAAGGTTGTGTTTCGGTGAGAAAGTTAGAAAAAGAAGCATGGATTTTTCAAATTATGGGATTTCGGAGATCAAAATTTGCAACAGTCAAAGTGATATAAAGTTTTTTTTATTTACCTAAACTTTTTGAAAGGTGAAATTTCTAAACGAAATTTTACAACTTTCTTGTTTAAAAGTTGGAATTTGTCACGTAAATAGATAGAATTTCCAAACAGAATTTGACGTCCCCCCAAAGCCTAAGTTAAAATTGAACTTTAGAAATGTCAACTTTAACTGACAATAAAAATACAAAATTTGATTATAAAAATTAAAGAAATTCCGGGTCATACACAACTTCCGCTAAGAAATTGCTCACAAACATACTTTAGTTGCATCATTCATTTTCATAGCCTCTGGATTTGAAGTTTTGAACTATATTACAGAATTAGAAGACAAGACACATGAGGTGCCTAAGCAAAGAAATCTAAGAGTAAGCACATAGGGCAATAAAAGAAACAGACTACCAAGGAAACACACACCTTCCATGCTAAAAATCATGACCCATCTTCTTCTCCTCCTCCTACTCTCACTGTAATTTATATATTATCTCTACTTTCATTGCTGAGGGCGGATGTGTGTGTTTGAGAGAGAGTAAGAGAGAGATAGAGAGAGAGTTTAGCAGGGTAAATGTGTAATTTACAATCACTTGATAAATTATGAAATTGACTGAATATATTATTGGTTGTGATAACTATTTAATGATAATTTAAGAAATCAAAATAAAGCTTAAATAAAATAAAATAAAATAAGATTGTCTTAATATAATTATATTATGAAGAAAATATAATTTTTCATAGGTGTATGGTTTTAAAGAACAATTTTTTAAGTTGGACCAGTTCGAGATGGAGAATGTCATCGGTCAATGGTGTGTAGACATTGTTATAGAGGCAACTCTTTCGTGGAAGCTAGAGTACGATATCAAGAAAAGGTACATCCTACCTTTTAAGGCCATGTTTGGGAAGGTGAAAAATCTGGTCAAATGGAGACAAGTCGAAGGAAGCTGCAGAACATTGTTAAAAAAAGAGATGGGCCTGCTTGTAAACAATTTTCAACAATATCCACCTAATATGACAGCCTGGCCTTCTACCCAGTTGACTGGGTTTCCACTATGAAGGCCCTTTAGGTCCAATTTTCAGACCCCACCCAAAAAAAAAAAAATCTCAATTTTACTTGTTGTGGCCCAATGGTTGGCATGATGTAGGATACCATCACGGTTAACACGGTTTAATGATAACTTATAATTACTATAGGATAAATTAGTTTTGCTAAGTAGAATTTTTATCAAAAAAAGGTGAGTCGTATAAGATTCTAACTTCAGGCTTTTTGAGTACGAAGTCATCGTACTCATTTTGGCAGCCCAAAACTTTTATGATTGCCCATTTGCCGTCAAGGAACCTAGTTTACTATGACGCTGATGGCCACAATGCCCATCTGTAGGTTTGAAACTAAAATCCTAAGTTTAAACCTTTTTATATTTTGGAGCATATCACGACATTCGACAAAGGCCAAATCCGAAAGTATTGTAACTTAATTAATTTATCATAACCCTTAGTTCACATGAAGAGAAGCACTACCCAGAGAGTATGAGTCACAGATCGATGAACTGTGGCGAGTATATCCAAGAAGTAAAAGTCGTCAGCTTTGGAGAAACTGGATTTTCACTGTATTTATCAAATTTTACTTTTTTTTTTCTTTTGGGTTTGGAAAGTCGAATTGACCTAGTCTTTCATTAATGAAATTTTGAAATTATTGGGTAGATTCAAGGTTTTCCTAGCAGGGCAGAAGATCTTACTGTTCCTCCCCATATAATGAGCTAGTGGCGCACTATAGAATTGGTTTAGATCTGCTAGATTGGTAAATATACGATATTAATTAGAGGGAGGAGCTTACTAATTGGTGATGCTCCTCCCATATGCATATTCACCCACAAGGGGATTAATTTTAACAGATCATAATTATTATGCAATTATCGATTATGCTCCCACTGTGAGACCTCTAGGAGTAAGAAAAAATATAGAAATACCACCAAATATGGTGCAGAGGAATTTATAAAGGGTATTGTGGGAGGAAAAAATAAAGAAATGGGGAAGGGAGGGAAAATATGCATACCGCTTCGACATGTGACAGAATGAGGCTGGTCGCGGCAAAGGCAGCGAAATTGGTGCGAAGTGGAGTCAGATCCACATATCCCACCCGATTCCACACATTTCAAACAAATATCGCGGTTCACAGTGTACTCTACTTCAAATCCTTCATCAACGGCATTTGGCACTGTTGTGTGCCCATTCCAGATCTGGTCAAAAGCCATTTGAGTAACCGGAACTTGGATATTGATGCTGCACGCTCCAAGGTTTGGAGGTTGAATTACGCAATCTTTGGTTTCGTAGAAAGCACCACTCACCCTACCGTCAATTGTGCACTTAAAACTGTAGGGAACCTTCCCCAAGACGTCCAACGGGCAACCATAAAATAAGGAGAGGTTTCTCAAGTTTGGATTATTGCGTTGGGAGAGATATTTATTGAGAGTGGTGTTAACGAACTTGGCAGGACAACCGGGTTGCACGAAATCCGTTCGCGCGATCCTCATCATATAAGGAGCAGATTGATTGATAGCTAGTAGACGGAATGTCAGCCCCTCAATAGCAATAAAAGGGTGATCATCATCACCATCTGGGCAGCCGAGCTGGAATGCTTGGCAGCCGCAGTATTGGGGTCTATTATTTCCCCAGAAAGGATACCCAATGTTTTGTATTCTTCCACAATTGAAGGAATCACTGCAATTCAAAAACTGTTGATAGTCGATGCAGTAAGATGTGGGAAGGGCGATGGAGATGAAAGAGAGGATGATGATAGAGTGTAGTACAAGGGACAGTGGGAAGAGGTGAGCTTCCATTGGAAATAACTCATGGAATACCATTTGGGGAAGGTGTGGTTTGGCGAGAGCGATATATGGAGTTACGGACTATGGTTTATGAGGAAGTATAAATATGAAAGGGAAAGCGAGAGCATAATTTTCAGAGGAAAATATGAATGAATGGTTTCTTCTTGGAGTTTGTTGGTAACGTACGTAAGCAGACAGAGCATTTACTTTGACAAAGAATAGTGAGCTTATTAGAAATTTCTTCTTGACTTTCAGACTTTTAAGATTTTAGACTTCCAAGTACATAAACCAGGTTGAATATATACGATACCGTGATAGAAACGTTAACATAATTTTGAAAAAGAATAGTTTTAAAATTTAAAAAAACAAAAAAACAAAAAACAAAACAAAACAAAAGACCCTCTAATGTCTAAGGGGTATTGTAAATGTCAAAAACGACCCATTAGTGATCCAATTGCAAAAATTTTAATTGTGATACCACATCCATTAGATTCATTCATTGGAATAAACTCCTATGGATAAGTTTAATGACAAGTTGAGTTTTCAAACGCATTTGATAAGGCCTAGGTCAAATGCTTGAATTCTCAGTGAAAAAATTTGATCCTTTTTGGGGCTCTACCCCAGGATCTAAATGACGTGGTA
Source organism: Liquidambar formosana (assembly GCA_039720395.1). NCBI lineage: Eukaryota > Viridiplantae > Streptophyta > Magnoliopsida > Saxifragales > Altingiaceae > Liquidambar > Liquidambar formosana. The sequence continues at coordinate 16,935,673 of CM077828.1, read as the reverse complement.
CTTATCTAATGTGTGGGGTAGAGAAGGATTGTACATATTAGATGGATTAACTAGTTAGGGTGCAAAGGCTTAGCTCCAGACACATTTGTTAAAAAAAAAAAAAAAAAAAAAAAACACATTCATTCATCAAAATGATCCACCATTTCACTGCATTCATTTCATTTCATTTATTTTTTATTTTTTAAAAAACAAGAGAGGTTCAGTTTTTTTTTTTTTTTTAATTACTAAATTGTCATTGAAATATTAACTCATAAATAAAGTAGGTTGATGGAATTGGTAACTTTAGAAATTTAATTTTTTTTTTAATTTTTTATAAAATATTTAACTCCAGAAAATAAATTAAAAGAGAGATTTTTTCCATGCCATCAAATGGTTCAGAAGAACTATATATATATATATATATATATCACGTTTCCTATATGAATCCAACCAGTTCGCAAGTTTAGAGTTTTTTTTGTTCTTTCCTCAGCGTAAGTTTAGAATGGTTGAATTGTCCAGAACCAATTGTTTCCTAGAAGGCAGGGCCGGATATCAAGAAAATTAAAGATAGTCCTAACTTTAAGGGCATTTTGGAAGCCTAGAGATGTACCCAGATGGAGACACGCATGGACTTGAAAGGCCCATACGAAGGTGCATAACATTGTTAGGGAGGCCACTGGTTTAGAAAAAGTCAAGAATTCCAATCTAAATTTAACATGCCACCTTCCAAGTACCAACCATAATGAGAATCACTTTAGGCTGGCCTCGACAGCACATATGGTCATGTGCAGCAAAGGACAATGGCTATGACAGTAGAGAGGGATTTGGTGGATTGGCTTCACAAACACGTTAATTACAAGGAGAAGAAGGTCATTAGAATTGTCCTAAATTATGAAACTTTTTTCTCTTAGTGTAATTGATCCCGGGTCTGAATTGTCCAAAATTATGACACTACAAAATGGTCCATGACATCATTTACATGGGACGTTATAATTGATGACAAAAATTCCGATTGGAACGGAACCCGAGAGCATGAGAAATTTTCTTTTTTTCTTTTTCTTTTTCTTTTTCTGTGGAGTACTATAACATAGATCTCAACCGAGACGCTATGATCTATGGGATACAGGATTTAATCCCATGCTTCTACGTACCAACTGTAGCTTTTATCAATATTGATCAAGTCCCTGCATCAATAGCTAGCTAATTAAGAAGATTTGCAACTAGAGCGCTAATATTACACCCTTTATAATGTTTCGGTACTTGGTATTTGGTATGGTCCATTTGTGACAATTCCAATCCTAGAGGAATAAAGAGCCAAAATGCCAATGACCTTGTGGTTTAGTAGCATTTCTCTTTCTTATGTGGCGCAACCGCGCAAGTTTTGGGTTTGTTTCTTAGAAAATTTATATTTGATATATGTTGTAATGAATTTCTAATTCATCTTACCTAAAAATAAAAATAAAAAAAGAGAGAGGGTCCTAGACTTTTGCCAATGACATTGCAGTATTTTTTTTCCCCCAAATTATTATGAAGCAGTTCATTGTAATTTCCCAAAGATCTATGCAATTAATGACCATATATGAAAGGCCTATGCCTAAGAAGGAACTCAAGAAGTAATATACATACCAGGGCTTGGACACAAAAATGGGTGAGATTGATCCTCGCAGAAGCATATGAAGGGCGAAGTGGAGTTAGATGATCCACATATCCCCCCAGAACGATTACACGCAGTGCACGCCATGTCGTCTATGTTATAGTACTCCACATCAAACCCACCGTTCAAAGCTTCTTGCAGCGTTGCTCCTCTACCAATAGTGAGATTCTCAAGAGCCGTTCGGAGAACCGGAACCCTGACATTGACCTCGCATGTAGTATTCTCGAGGTTTGGCACCTCAACTCGTTCGAACGATTCGTGAACATAGAAAGCACCGCTCTCTGTTCCATCCATGGCGCATGTGAAATTATTACGAATCGGTATATCGAGCGAGGAGCAGCCGTAGAATAAACTTAGGTTTCTATCGGTGGGAATGTAATCAAAGAGAGTGTAGTTGAGGGTGGTGTTAAGGAATTCCTTAGGACAAGTGGTGTTCCAAAAGTCCATTCGTGCAATCCTCATCGTATTGCCAGATTGGTTGATTTCAAGTACGCGGAATTTCTGCGAATCCATATCAATGATGGAGAAATTGTAGTCTTGTTGGCATGTGAGCTCGAAGCCTTGGCGACCGCAGAAATGAGGCCTACCATTTCCCCAGAAAGGGTAACTGATGTTTTGAATAGGTCCGCACCCGTAGCGTTGGCTGCACTCGGTGTACTGTTCATCTTCTTCGCAGTAAGCTGTGTTGATGGCGATGAAGATGAAGAAGATAATGGTGAGGGTGGAAGGTAGAAGGGATGAGGGGAAGAGGTGGTTCATTTGATAATAACACATGGGAAGAACATTTGGTGGGAGATGTGGTGTGGTGAGGGGACATGTAAATGTAGGCCGAGCACACTATCCAAAGGAAAATGATGGAAAGGTCCATTCATTCTAGATGGACATATGTAATGTAAACACGCAGACCATTCGCATGTTTTGACAGAGAAAATTTAGCAGTGTGAGTTTTTTGGAATATTCACTATCATGTATATGCAATAAATTATAGTTTTATTTATAAAAGAAATGTATGTTTATTCTCAATATTCAATTGCTTTGAAAATTAACATCTATGACGTGTATGAATAAGGTATCTAATCTAACGTACGTTTAGAGTAGCGAAATATTATTCTTACAAAAATATATTAATCGAGGCGTGTAAGAGTAAAAAGACTACAAAATGTCAACAAATGTGTGTTTTTGGAAAGAAGGAGATAGCGTTTAGGAGGATAAAGGTGTAATTAACAATAACTCGTTAGAATTACTAATTTGATCTGAATATATTATTGGTTGTGATATTTTTTTAATGGTAATTTAGGAAATAAAAAAAAAAAAAAACACTGACTAAAAAACAAATGATTAGCCTCATATAATAAAATAATATATAATGAAGAAAGGCGACTCTTTCGTAGTTGTATAGTTTTGAATAACAATTTTCCACGTTGACCGATGACCTGTTCGAGATGGAATTGAGTGTGTAGATATTATTATCCAAAAGCCACTCTTTCGTAGAACGTAGAAGATAGGGTACGCTAGGAGGGAAAGGAACATCCTACCTTTCAAGATGATGTTTGGGAAGACGAAAATTTTGGTCAGATAGAGACAGCTCAATGGAAGCTGCATGCAAAATATTGTTCAAAGCCTCAAAGAGGCGCCTGCTTATAAAAAAATATCAAGAATTCCCACCTCATATGCCATCTTTCAAGTCACTATTACTGGGTTTCTACAACAAATATGAATGTCCACTCAAAATTACTACCAATCTCACTTGTTTCGGAAAGTAAGCCCTTTTAATTGGCACGAGGATACTGCCATGTTTTTCATGGCTTATTGATAACTTATGCTCACTACCTATAAAATAATGAAATTAGTTAATTTCGCTAGGCAGAGTTTTTTTAATTAAAAAGGGTGAGTTGAATACGATACTAATTAACCTCGGGTTTTATCAATACAAAGTTGTCACTCTCAAGACATGAACTTATAGCTTCACAGATGGTGAGCCAAAACTTTTATACTCTCTCTTGGGCAAGCTTATTAATAAATCCCTGATGGCCCATCTGTAGGTTTGAAACTACAATCCTATGGTTAAAACCTTTTCATATTTTGGAATTTCATTCACAATTTGGTCAGATCGAAGAGTATTGCAACTTAATTTAGTGCAACCCTTAATTAGTTAATAAAGAGGGAGAACATGAATCACAGATGAATAGGGGCATAAAAGTTGCCGGCTTTGGAGAGACTGAACTTTCACTCTATTCGCCAAAGTTTACTATTTTTCTAGTTTAAAAAGTCCAATTGACCTATTATTTTGGTGTAGACTGAGAACATTGGTAGTCTTTCCCTCGTTTTACTATTTTCTGATTTTGCAATCATCCACTATCTCCTAACTGTGAGACCTCTAGGGTTCTTTTTTGGTCATTAGACCTCTATGATTAGAACAATAGGTATATATATCACAAAATATGGCAGAGAAATTTTTTCAAGGGTATGGTGGGAAGGAAAATAAGAAAAGTGGGGGGAGATATGCATACCTTTCGGACATGATAGAGGATAAGGTTGGTCGGGGCAAAGGCAGTTAAATTGGGGCGAACTCGTGTTAGATCCACAAATCCCACCCGACTCCATACATTTCAAACAAACATCGCGGTCCGCAAAGTACTCCACCCCAAATCCTTCATTCACAGCATCCATCACTGATGCAGTTCCATTCAAGACTTGCTCAAGACCCATTTGAGGAACCGGAACTTGGATTTTGATGCTGCACTCATGAACCCCCAACAATTCGTCTGCATAGAAAGCACCCTTCTCTTCATCGTCAATTGTGCACTTAAAATTTTTCGGAACCTTCGACGAGACCTCCAACGGGCAACCATAAAATAAGCTGAGGTTTCTGGTCAGGTTTGGATCGCGGTAAAAGAGATACTTATTCAGAGTGGTGTCGACGAGATTCTGCGGACAACCGGGTCCAGAGAAATCTGCTCTCGCAATCCTCATGGTATAAGCAGGTTGATTGATATCTAGTACACGGAATGTGAGATTCCCAATATCTATAAGAGGGAAATCATCACCCCGGCACTGGAGCTCGAACGCCCCGCAGCCACAGGCTCGGAGTCTACCATTTCCCAAGAAAGGAAACACAATGTTTTGTATTGTGCCGCAATTGAAGGAACGACTGCATGCCAAAAAGTGTTCGTTGTCGACGCAGTAAGACGGGGGAAGGGCCATGGAGATGAAGAAGAGGGTAATGAGAGAGTGTAGTAGAAGGGACAGTGGGAAGAGGTGAGCCTCCATTGGAAACAACTCATGGAAGAACAATTTAGTGAGAGGTGTGGTTTGGGGAGAGGGATATATGGACTATGGTCAATGACGAAGTAAAATATGAAACGGAAAGTGAGGAGCATAATATTTAATGGATAATGAATGAATGAATGGTTCTTTTGCCGAATGGGTAGTGATAACGTGATCAGACAGACCATTTACTTTGACGAACAGCAGTTAGCTTATTGGAAATTTCTTGATATACACGGAGAGATGCCGGCGGACTTTGGACTAGAGGTGTTAGCACAAGGAAACGAGGTTTCCTAGAAGGTAGAGCAGGATATCAAGGAAAATAGAGTACTAATTTTGAGGAACCATTTTGAAAGCCGGCCTGGAAATCCTGGGCCAAGCTTGACACTGATTGGACCCCTTAAAAATAAATAAATGAAAAAAACACCTCTATCCTGGGCCAAGTTTAACACTGATGGATCATCATTGGAAACCCTGGGCCGACTGGAGCGGGAGGTGTGATTTGTGACCAGGATGGAAGATGGAGATGGATCACTGGCTTTATTCAGAAGCTTGGACAGTACTAGTGTGGTGGATGAATTGCGGGCCATTCGTGATGGGCTTTCAATTATCATATAACAAAAGCACAAGGAAACTACAAATTGAAGTTGATGCACAAGATGTGATTACTCTAGGTTTCCTCCCCTTGTGGTGAACTTCACCCATATAGTACACATTGCAGGTTGCTCCTCAGCATGGATTGGGATGTGACCTTGAACCATAACTATCGGGAAATTAACAACTGAATAGATGAGTTGGCAAAGAAGGGACACCTCATGCCTGTGGCCTTTATTATTTTTGATTTTCCTCGTAGTGTTATTTGTAGTGTTATTGATGCTGATGTTAGAGGTATTCTATATCCCAGAACTATGTAAGACTTATCTATTTTAATGCACTTTCCTTTTCAACAAAAATAAATAAATAAATAACAAACGAACGAACTATCAATTGGTTTTATATTCTAAAAGAGCTTTGTACAAAATTTTTGTCTCGTTCCAAATATTTGGTCCTTTTAATTAAGCATGATGTCAACCGTACCCAAAATTTTTAATTGATTTCTATTTTTTAAGTATCAAATCAATCAATAATTTAAAGACTAAATAATCTAAAGAAGGCAATAATTTCAGTGTCCATGACCTTAGTTTATTTATCTTCAATTAACAATTCAATTAATTTGTTTGAGCTTTAGTGCACAACGTAGTGAATGGGCCACCATTCTGTGATCCCATCAATTTTATACATGTCTTGTGCATTATTTATTTTAAATTATATATCTCATTAATTAAAAATTAAAGTAACTCGCATGATCACCTACCGTAACTGTAATTTTTTTATTTTTTATTTTGGCCAAATGAGGGTATCCCAAGCCATTTGGTCCAAACTAATCTCCCGTGATGCACAAATCATCCCCAAAGCTTATGCATCTAATAGTGAGAAAGCAGATACTTGAACTCGGGATTTACGCTTCCTAAGTTGCGGCCCTTTGCCATCTAAGCTACTCTCACGAATTAATATAATTGGCAAAATTAACAACTACTTCCGAACAACTTAAACTAGAATTAATAGATGAAATTACTAGAATCATTACCCAATAGTATGAGCATCACTTTAGGATGGCTAGAGAATAAGGTCGTTAGAAGGGTCCAAGAATTATGGATTATTTATTTATTAAATATCGTCCTGTGTAATTGATGAGAAGTTGTTGGGAATAGGGGGAATAAGGATAAGTCTAGCTATGTTAATTCTTAGGTTGAGTAAGTCAAATTGTGAAAAGAGAGGCTAGAGGAGGTGGGTCGGGGTTGTGTTAGTCCTTGCGGGTCAACTTAAAATTCAAAAAACTGCTTTAAGCCATCTTATAAGCATGTCACATATCATAGACAACATCCACATTTGATGTGGGATGCTAACGCCATTAAACTAGCACTAAATAACTGGCTAGTCTCTTCTTGAAAGGATTATATCTCATATAAGAACCACCCAAAAAAGAAAAATTAATAAGAGGATCACTGGAAGAAGAGGCATACGTACTTGGCACAGTTGCTGGAGCCAAAGGGTCTGCTGGTGCCAGTGCCGGAGCCGGTGGATCATGACAGGTCCTTGCATAAGATCCGTTGGGGCAAAAACAACGAAATTCATGCCAAGTCAAGTTAAATCCACATCTCCCCCCCGAACTATTGCAGTCTCTACACTCTGCTTCATCTACCATCCACGCAACCTCGAAACCTTCATTCAAAACTGCTTGGATTCCTAAATCAAAAAGGCCTTGAACTGCCAGTGCAAGAATAGGAACCACAACACTGACCTCGCATGATCCTGCCAGTTCATTTGCTGAAGCAGTGCTCATCACAAAGTAACAGTTTCGAGGACTGTTATTTATGGAGCAAACAAACCCAAGATAAGGTCCTGGATCGTCCATGTGGGGACAATTGTACAGCAAGCTCGTAGCGACTTCATCATTCGAAGTATAATTGAAGGGAGTTGAGTCTATGGAGGTATTAAAATATTGGTCAGGACATAAACTCTCCATCAAATCCGTTCTTGCAACCTTTAGGATTTGAGCATCGCTATCGATATCGATGACAAGAAACTCTTTGTTCATGATCTCCATCGTGACGTCGTCTCCTTGGCAATCGAGCTCAAACCCTGGATGCCCACAGTAATCTGGTTGTCCATTTCTCCAAAAAGGGTAGCTAATATTTGTGAATTTTCCACAGTTGAAGGAAGGGGGGCATTTTGTATACCTTTCATCGACGATGCATAAAGAATTTGGGAAGAGAATGGAGAGGAGAAAGAGGAGAAAGATGGTGACTGGGAGGAGAAAAGAAGAGATCATATTGAGATGCACTAGAAGGAAATTCAGAGAATTGAGTTGGTTGAGAAATGAGACATTGGAGAAGAGAATGATGAATGGATGGGAAGAAAGTTTCAAAGAGAGAGAGAGTTGCTACATACTAATTTTATAACCAGAGGGGAGGACCAGAAGTTTTTGACTCGGTCAGTCACTGACAGGGGGACTTTGTGGGTGCTCTGTTGCAAGCGTAAGGACTCTGATGCCTAATTTAATGAATGAAATAAACCACTATTGTCTAAGTGGGCTTTAAGATGTTTGGATGCCCTGCCTGTTTAGGAGTTGACTTAAAGACTTAGATAAAATTAAGTGTATTGCTGTTTCAAATGCTCAGCAACTCACAAATGGCAGAAGTCATTTGCCATTTGAAAGGGCCCTAGTAATCCTCTAGGGTAGACCAGTGGTTACTCAAATTTATGTCTCAAAATGCAAAATGTCTTGGGTTTAATTTTTCATTTTTTTTTTTTTTTTGGGGCCGGGATCACTAACTGATTTTATCTTAAGCGTTGATTGATGCTGAATGGACTAGATCAAGTTGTAGATATCTTCATTGGCAAAACAAAAATTTGACAGGATCCTGGCGTAATAGCCATTTTACATGCTCTGTGAGGGTTAAAAATTTTAAAACATTAATAAATTTAAGTTGTTTTGGCCGGCCTTTTGCAGGCACTTAGTCTTATCAATGAACAACAGATGATTATCACTGTCACTAACTTCAAAGTGACTCCCTATGAACTTGTATAAATCAGTTTGTATTACACCAGTTTTCTACATAAATTTTTTAATTTTTAATTTTTTAAATTTTCTTACTTTATTATTCCTTCTGTTCTTATTTGACTATCACTTTTAAAAAATTATTTTAAATGTTTTCACATCAATATAAATATTTTAACATACCAATTTTACCTTTAAGTGTACAAAACATTGAAAAAAGTGAAGTACTCATAAGAATGGGTATTTTAAGAAATCAATTCAAAAAAGTGAGACAATAATTTTGAAAGATCCCCAAAAGAAAAGATTGGCTAATAAAAAAGAAAAAGAGGGAGTACTACTTTTGAATAGACTATTAAATTGAGCAAGTGTGTGCAATGTGATTTTTTCTTAGTTTTTTTCCGTCAGTCCAACTCATTCTTTAAATACAGATAAAGTCACCACTCAAATCATTTTATATCAATTAATATACAAAACAACTTGTAATTTGCCTAAAAAACTTCCATATATAGGTACAAAGACTCATTCCTATTCCATCTCTTAGGATTAGAGGTTCATGAGGGAGTCGTTGAGGTCCCAATATTCATTGCAAAGTAAAGAATTTACAACCAATAATACATTCAGAATGAATGCATGACGGTTACATTTAGCAAAAGCAATAAAGCATGACAAAGTGGTAATTGATATATAGGATTATAGGACCCACCCACCCCATTACGCCAGAAATATAACATTCCTACTTGATCCAACAATCTCTATCAATAAAGTCAAATCTTTATTAAGGCCAAGGAAAGGGAAAGCATGGGATTTGAAGGTTTCTACCAATTCTCAGTGGGTTAAGCATTCAACCAAGTTAATGGCCGGGCAGGTAGTAATGCTAAACTATTACGTGAGACTCATTTAGTAGTTCATTTTTCTAAGTTTGCTGTCGCATTATACTTGAGTGTCTCTTTGTGATTAGACTTTGTCCCCCACCCCCCTTTTTTCAAGGATGAATTGGGAAACCCAAAAATCTGCCAAGTTGAAAATGAGTCTAACCCATTTTTATTTAACCACTATTTAGTAAATCTATTCTTCCCTTAAGTTTGTTTAGCTATATGCAAGTCGTAAACTCCTAACCATAATTCAGGACTTCATTATACTGATTAAGTGATTAGAATGAAATTACAATGCATTCAACTTTGGGCCTGAAAAATGGGCCTAACGAGCCAAGTTTCCACCTGCCTAACCCTTCTTCCGTGGGACTATGCATGGGAGGCTTACACACTCGCGCAGTTTACGCAACCTCTCACTTTGAAATGAAATCAAACTTGTTAAGACCCTATTCCAATTAGCCTCCTCTTAACCCACCTATATCGTAGGACGCTAGGAGTTTTAGGACGAGTTGCTTATAGTATGGACCCTACCAAATAATTCATTTTACCACTAATGTTCTTCCCACAGTATAATATTAGGCAAGTTTTGTACCAAAATTTTGCCATCATAACCTTCCGATCCACTGAACTCTTAGCAACAATTATTCATATAGAAGCCTACAGATCGGACGGCGACAGATGTATGCCCAACCTAATCACCTCATGATCATCATTAATTATGAGTATAATTTGCAAGTGAGACCCAAGATACATATATGCTAAAAACAAATTGTGAGATCACTAAAAAAAGAGCAAAAGAACGTACCATTGCAGTGGTTCGTGCCGATGGTGGTGCCATTCTCGCAAAAGCACAAGAACTTTGACGACGTATTACTATACCCACAAAACCCACCAGAATCCTCACAGCTGCTACAATCCTTAGCCATCCGCCAATTCAGCACGAACCCCTTATTCATAGCCCCAGCAAACTCACGAGTCAAATTATTAACATCAATCGCCGCCTCCATCACCGTCACCACCACTCTTTCCTCACAATTCCCAAACCAATCAAACCCGTCCATCTCGTTCATCTCCACAGCAACGTATGACTGCCTGCCACCAAATCCTAAACACCCTATGGGAGGCAAAGGGTAATAAGGATGAGGGTTGGAAGTGCAATTGAAGTAAAAGCTGAGGTTCAAATCTAATGGGGAGTAATCTAGTGGTACGGTGTCAAGAGAAACGTTGTGACGCGCCCTGGGGCAGGCTTGCTTGGTAACGTCAATGTCAACGAGGGTGAGGGTAAATTCGGTATAATTTATATCTTCGACGTAGTAGGCATCGTTGGGTAGGGTGAATATGGGCTTGCCGTCGGAGCAGTTAAGGCCAAACTCCGGGTAACCACAATACTGATTAGAGGTTGTGTCGTCTACCCTCCAAAATGGGTATCTGATCGTAACGCCACCGCAGTCGTGAGAGGGGCAGACTGTTGAGGAATCATTTACGGCGTCGACGCCATTGGAATTCATGAAGAGAAGAGAGAGAATGAGGAGGAGGATGAAAAAGAGAGGATGAGACATGGTGGAATGTTTTTGAAGAGTGAATGATATGCACTGCTTTTACATAAATTGGAATGGCTTCTTGCTTTCTTTCTTTTTTTTTTTTTTGTTGGAGGGATTTTTATTTGTGGGCATATATAGCAGTATCGCACACAAGGTGGTCATCTCCAACTACGCGGAAACTACTATACACATATTATAGTCTAGACAAGAAGATACGGCCTGGAATTGAGAAAATGATACAGTGGGATCAACTTAATTAGTGATTTGATGCTTTGATATTGGTGTAATCAAAAGAGTCGTAGCTGGTTCAAACTTTCGAATTGTTTTGAATAAAAAAGACAAGTTGTGTGTAATGGCCTAATGGGAAAGGAGTGGGACATTGAAGATACCCATTGGATGGTCAAGCCCACCTTTGGACCAACGTGATGTCCATTTTAACATCTTGCGGGCCATAAATAGGTTAAGGTGTAATCGTCTATTTTTATGTCTAACTTTATGAAAAAGGGTAATGTTACTTGCCCCACATTTTTGCCTTACATTTTATCTTACTAATGTATTTGGGAAAGTAAAGTTGTAGGACACACTGATATAATTAAATTCTTATCCTCCCAAATACATTAATAGGGCAAAGTATAGGACAAAAGTATGAGACAAGGTATGTAGTATTCTCCTTATAAAAATGTTAACCTGTCTTAGGTTAGTTGAGTGGTTAAATCTGCGTATACATTCCAAAAATCATTGTTTCAATTTCTTTTAATTATCGTTTTTTAAATCTCAACAAAAATAAGGTATATAATATCTCGAATCATTAAATATAAAATAAAAAAATAAAAACTTTATGAGAATGTTAAAAAGCCCAACTTTTTAACTTAAATTTGCTTGTCCTAGTACAAATGGAAAAAAACAGCTCATGAAACCAAAGGTTTTGAGTCCCTTTTCTTACAATCAAATGCATGGTTAGATTGGATTGTGAGTGATCTGTGCATTGCAAAAGAAATAGTTAACACCCAAGCCTCGTCAGAAATAGACCTATGATACCCTACCCTTGTTTGGAAAAAAAAAATTTAAAATAAATAAAGTGGCTTTAAGCCATAGTACCATGTTATAAGAGTTTTTTTTTGTAATAGCCCCATAAATAAATTCATAAACACTTTTGCCCTTTTTGACAGCAAACTGACAGAATTACCCCTAATGAGGTGATTTCAAGCTTTGCCCGCAGCCTCTTGACTTAGTGAGTCAACTTAATCGATTTACACAACCCCTAACCTTTGTCGACCACTCTCAAACCTTTGCCAAAAAGTACCACCACTTTTACAACCTCTCCGCACCCCCCAAAAAAAAAAAAATCCAATAAATACTCATTTTTATGTAGAGAAGAGTTAACTTATTATTATTTAACAATAGATAACAAAACAGTAGCATGATACTGTTTGATAGTATAATTTTCCAAATTGTTGTTTTAACAAACAATAATAATATGTTACCATTTCATTTTTTTTTCAAAATTACCTAACCACAATGGTTATTGTCTTAAAAATCACGCCAAGTAGATTTCAAAAAACCAAGATTCATCAAAAATGGATTAATATCTTGCAAGTTATAGGTTTTAAAATTTGGAAAACTAAAAAACAAGTTAGTTATATAGGGTAACCTTAACCACATATATATCTATATATATATATATATAAAGAGGAAATGCTCCTATAAGCATATTAGGTTAAACTAGGATTTCTCAAAAAAAAAAAAAAAATGATTGGATTACTACTAGTAAAAATACTAAGATGTACGGGGCTAATGGACTAAAAACTCTAGGTTACCTCTCTTCTAATAAGGAAACTACTTAGACTACAAGATTAATAATCCAAACTCTAATTTCATGAGTGAGTTTGATTGGACGAAAACATATGTTAGGTGAGGAATACAAAATATTAAAGTCTTTTTAATTGTTTTTTAAAAAACATTTTTCGAAGCTTAAAATTTTTATATTCAGATTTCAAAGACGTGTGTGGCCTCCATAAAGTTTCCTTTTTCTTCTTAATTATGATTGCCTCTGGAGTCTGGAGCGCCCATTTTTAGCTTCTGGAGTCATTCTTGAGTAAAAGTCTCTTTAGAAGAATTTTTTTTCTCTTCTTTTTCCAAGTTGGGAATTTTATATTGAAAGACGTGTGGCATCCACATTCCTTTGAATATTTCAATAAACCCTCTTTTTTGCTTTTAATTTTGTTGACTATTCCCAAGTGTACCTTCCTTGGATAATAGATTGTAAAATTCTTGCACCTCAAGGATGCTGTATACTTGCCAACGAAATATCCACCGGGTTGATGATATGTCCCATTCAGAAAGAGATGTGAGATTTGTAAATATTTTAATTTCGAATTTATATGAATACGTGTGTAGATACAGTTGATACCGTATCAGATTAAAACCCAATAGAAGATGACCAAAATGAAATTATCAAAGTCATGTGAAAACCATATTCCTTCCAATAGATGACATCACACATCTCTCTCAAGCAATTAACGTACCAAGAAGATATTTTATTTGTCAATGAAATGCCCCCCCCCCCCCAAAAAAAAAAAAGAAAAAAAAAAAAGGAGAGAACTCAAGTATGCAATTTTCCCAAGAAAAGTTCGTCTTCTTCTCAATTTTTCTTCATACTGACGTAGGCGTTGGAATAGCTACAGTCGATCCCCTTTTTGCCTACTATTTCATAGGTGTGTGCCAATTTTTTTTTTCTTATAAAAGACGACAGTTTCAAAAGGCGCTTGAACAACAGAAACAATAGCTATGGTTAAACGAATAATAGCATGGAATAACGAATTCTATCCAATTGAAAGGATCTTCTTATGAATCTAGAGATCATTGGATTCCATTAGACATAGTGAGGATTTGGAATATCACACATTGATCAATCGAAGAAAGATTCAACTAAAAGAAAGATCAATTGATTTTTTGGTATCCGTCCTTTCTTCAAACGGAAGGAGTAGGGATATAATCAAACCGATTTTAGAAAGGCATTTCGTAATACTCATAACTTAAGGTCCATTTGGGTGTCCAAATAGAATTGAAACCCTTTTTATGTCTTTTACATGATATTGAAGATACAAATCCATCACTTCAAATAAAAATATAAAATACACTCAAATTATTTTTAGATATTTTCATTCATAGTGATGGATTTGTGCCTTTAACATTATATAAAATATACATTAATTATTTAATTTCTATTTGAACAACCAAAAAGGATATTATTGGTCTTATTTTTTATTTCCTTGTTTTTTTAATGTGAAATATTTAGATACGTCGGACTCTCAAAGAGTTAAACTTCTTCGAAGTTTCTTCAATATAAGAGGGAATGGGGGAAGATTAAGATGAATGTAAACCTTGACTTCATTAATTTTGTGAGATATGACTGAGGAAAACATTAGGAAATAAAAAAATGCTAAATGTCTCAATAGAAAATATTTTATTTTCTTAACGTTTGATTATTTTAAGCCTTCTCTTCTTCCTTCTTTTGGCGTTTTTCTTAAGAAAATTATAAAATTTTCTGTAGATAATTGACAAAGATGCATGTATAGTGGCAATCTTAGTGAAGCAAGTAGAGCTTTCAATGGCGTTAGGTTTGGGGACCCAGCTCGACTGCCGAATGATAACGATGCCAGCGCCCATGGTATTCATCAAGTTGCAATGTTGGTCCAACACTTTGATCAGTTTAATCATTATCCAAAAGTGCCTTCTTCTTCTTTTCTTTTTCTTTTTTTCCTTTTTTTTAATCAAGAGGTTTTAAATGTTTTGTATTTGACTAATCTCCTAAACACATGCTGTTAGAGATATTAGCTCAATTATTAATGTGGGTCCCATCTATAATTTAAGATAGGTCCATATATATTGGAATTTGTTAATCTCTATGTGGAGAATTAATTCAAATATTTAATCGGCCAAAATTATTAAAAGTTAAATGAGAAATTATTCTCTAAAATCACCCTTGAAGAGTTGGTTGAAGAATAGTAATAAAGCTTGTCCCATATTAGAGAAATTGTTCTCTAAAGTCACCCATGAATTTCTTGATCATCCAGTTTCTGTTTCAATCGTCTTCTGGGTGGGATAAGTTTGTTATTTTCCAAAATTTACTTTGGTTCGTTTGTGATTTATATATTTATTGTTTTGACAGAATTATAAAAAGTAACACTTATTTTCCAACACATGCAATCCCTCTATCCTCCATACACCGGATAATTACAAGACAAAGTTCCTAGAAATGGCCTTCAATTAAAGAACCCTTTTGAGACGCATCATTGTAAATGTCGTAATAATATTAATCCAAAGTGATGTATTTTCTAAAGATTCAAACCCAAAACTTATTACTTACCAAACCTTTTCATGAGTGACTTGCAGACATCGGAGCATTGGGTGGTGGTCATTGACTCATTGTAAAGCATTTAGGTTGTCTTTTATTTATTTATTTTGGTGGGGGTCGGAATAAGGGAGGGTTTAATTGCTCAATTGGTTAAATGTCAGTAAGTTAGCTTAAAGACCGATTTTGAACCCAAAACTTTGTATCACACTAATAAAACTTTATGAGCTAGAATAGGTGGCATCCCAAACAATAGAGCAATGCCACATATCACTATTTTTTTTTTTTTTTTTTTGCTTTTTCAAATTCTTGATCCAAATGAAGTGGCATCTTGGTATTGGATCTCACTATTCAAACTCAAATTTCAAAATTCAAATTTGTGCTTATTATGCTGTCACATTATTTGGGATGTTAAATTTTAAAAAAAAAAAAAAAAAGAATCTTGGGAGATATAAAAAAATTTTAGACTATATGCTAAACTACCCCTGTTCTTTTTCTACTCGGCAGAAGCTTAGAGGGAGCCTTAATTAATTTGTCACTTCTTTCCGTGTGATGTTGTCAACTTTTAAATATTTATTAGCACCTTAATTAATTCAAATTCAAGCTAATCAATTGATTAATTTCAGGTTTTGTTTGGATTTTTATAAAGATTGAAGGGGAGAAAAAAATGAGAGAATCTATTTTCACACCATTTGTGCTAAATTCACACTCCTCCACGAGTAAAGGAAATGTATTTGAAAATAAACCATATCGGGAGTGAATTTTATAAATTAAAAAAAAAATGTGGAAATTGACCCACCCAACTTGTTTAAAATGGCTTCTACTTTTTAAAGCATTTTACTTTCCTAGCCTCTTTGCCTCTTTCCTTTGTTTTCTCTAAAAGAGCCAGACAGAGGGTAGGTAACTCGAGAATTAGAGTTCTACGCTTCATTATTGCAATAATCATAGTTAGTTGCATTACCAAGGGAAATAAAAGATAAAAAATGTGGGACAAAAAGAAGACATACCGAATTGTATGCAAGAGGTGGATTCATTGATTTTATTTGACATATTCTAAGAATTGTGACTTGAGTTTAACAAAGATAGGCCCATAGTTTTTTTCTTTTTTTTTTTTTGGGGGTGTCAAATGAGGAGTATCCCATGTTATTAGGTTCAGACTAAACCTCTTGTGGCACTCAAACCACCCATAAGCTTGTGCACCCAATAATGAAAGAGTGGAAATTTGAACTCAAGAGTTACGGTTTTTTAGTTACAATCATTTGCCATCTACACTACCCTCGCGACTTCAACCCATAGTTAATTAACTTTTAATAGGGAGTCTCCATTAGCACCCCAAGACTTGCTTTCTATGCTCCACTTATTTTACATTTAAAAGTTTTATAAAAACTGTAAAAAGTTTTCTTAAAAATTGATTATACAGTCTTACTAAAAACAAGTCATTTTTAACAATTTTGTGAAAGAAAGTTTTTCCAAAACATACCATTTAAGTATACTTTTTAGTTAATTATTGGACAGAGACTGTAAATGGTCAAAAAATCCACTTGAATGATAGATTATAGCAAAATTTTCTTACACAAAGTTGTTTAAAATGGTGTTTTTTAGTGAACAATATGATTGATTTCTATGAAAACCTTTACATTTTTCATAAAACCTTGAAATATAAAATACTTGGAGAATAAAAGCAAATTTTGAGGTGCCAAAAGAAACCCCCTTTAAATAATGATTTCTGGATTTGCAGTCAAAGTCAGTGGACTTAGGTTTCCTTATATGACTTGTATTTTTAAACAAATAAACTGTTGAGAAGATTAACATGGAACAGCGGATCCCTATTACGAAGCAAGGTAGGCCACCTTATTATTTACAAAAGAGGGAGTTTATTATCTGCACGTAAAGTACTCTAAGTTCTACTTAATTTACTATTTTTAAGGTTTTATAAAAATATAAAAAGTTTCTATGAAAATTAGACGTGCTATCCATTAAAAAACATTATTCCAAATAATTTTGTAAAAGAAAATTTTTCCAAAATTGGTCCTTTAAGTGGACTTTTATACTATTTCCAGTCTTTGTTTCATTTTTATAAAAATGTTATATGAAAAATAACCAAAAACTCTACTTAAACGATTGAGTTTAAAAAAACTTTATTTTACAAAGTTATTTGAAATAATATTTTCTAATAAACTACATGACTAATTTTTGTAGAAACCTTTTATATTTTTTATAAAATCTTAACAATCGTATACTAAATAAGGACTTTAATTGAGTATCTTAAGTGATGACAATAACCTAGCTCTTTACCAAATCGTTTCTTTCTTCCACTTTTTAATCTTTACATAATGTGTCATATCCCACTTGTTGCTGAAGAATGGCATATGTATTTGGTCTGGAAAGAGCCACTACTCCATATCAAATAAGTCAAAAACAAAAAAATATTATATTTAATTTATTTTGTAATATCAAAAAATGTCACATGACCTGTTTTGTTTCAAATCAAATTGAAAAAGTATTTGTTTCGCAAATGTGTGAATCACTATTAGAGATGGCAACGAGGCAGGTTTGGGACCGGGTATCCTTATCCCAACCCAATCGTGTTAAAGATAATCTTTTTCCAAAACCATTCTAACCCTATGTCAAGACAAGGGGGACCAAGGTAACGAAAATATGTGGGCCGGGGTGGGTCTTGTCGGGCCATTTACATTGATAGGAAACTATTCTATTTAAAAAGGAGAAGAAAAAATTAATCTTAAATTACACATTTCACTTTTAGATTTTTGCCTCTTTATGATTTTGTTGAAACAAATATTAAAAGATTTTAAACATAAACATAAAATCACGAAGAAAAAACAACTAATGATAAATGTGGAATTCAAGAAAACATGAAAAATATTTTTTTTTAAAAAATACCAATATTTACACATATCAGGGGTAGGGTGGGATGGAATGACCTTAAACCATATCTCATCCCAAATTCGACACAAATTTTTAATTTCTCCCTAAACCCACCCTAGTCTATTCTATTTACTTGTTCTCCAATCCCATCCCAATAGAGACGGACCAGACGGGATACCCATTTTGTCGGGTTCATTATCATCCCTATTAATTATCGCTTCCGTTGTACAATTTCTTCTTTTTTTTCCCCTAATGGAAGCATGTAGAACATAGATACTACGGAGTAATTTGGGCAGTGGTAATGAGATTAGGTGGAATACGAATATGGAAAATGCAACTCAAAATTCAAAAATATGGAATTCGTGTTGGGATTTTTTATGTTTTTTTGGCTTAGTAAAAGGTATGGAATCTGTGAGTGAGATGAAATTGGATGGGGATTGAGATCTACGTCTCCAAACCAAGTATGCCAATTGTCCTCCACCCCATGAGAAACATTCACTCGGTCGGTCACAATGATCACATGCTTGTTACATTTTCGTTTTTTTTTTTTTTCCTTTTTTTTTTGGTTGTCCTAAAGGCATTCTTGGTTACATAACGTCAAAATCAACATGTTTCAATTGAATTTCTTAGCGTGAAAGTGGTGGCTTGTAGTACCATGGGCCCATCAATAAATTGAAAAGGGAACGGCTATTGCAACCCCCCATTCCTATAAGCCCACCCCCAATCCTTTAGGTTTTTAAGGTTTTATGCAAAATATAAAAAGTTTTTATAAAAACCGGTCATGATGTCCACTAGAAAACATCATTTTGAACAACTTTGCAGAAGAAAGTTTTTCCAAAATCTATCGTTTAGGTAGATTTTTTGGCAAAAAATGAAATAAAGGCTATAAATGGTTAAAAAAAACATTATTTTGAACAACTTTGCAGAAGAAAGTTTTTCCAAAATTTATCGTTTAGGTAAACTTTTTGGCAAAAAATGAAATAAAGGCTATAAATGGTTAAAAAGTATATTTAAACGATAGATTTTGGAAAAACTTTCTTTTGCAAAGTTGTTCAAAATGATGTTTTTTAGTGGACATCAGAGCCGGTTTTTATAAAAACTTTTTATATTTTGCATAAAACCTTAAAAACCTAAAGGATGGGGGGTGGGCTTATAGGAATGGGGGGTTGCAATAGCCGTTTCCAATTGAAAAAGTCCTTTTGGGCCTAATACTTACAGCCAAAGCCCATCTCACTACATATTTAGTTCAAAGTAAGCAACCAAACACCTAGTCATCAAAGCTAGTTATTTGATATTAACTATAATTAAGCCCACGTCATCTGCCCTTTAATTGTACAATTTTTATTATATACTAATAGACATGTCATTTTCATTTTTCTTGCCATCATTCCTTTTTTGATTTCTTATACGAGTGGATAATGGATATGTCCTCTTTCCCTCTTTATTTATTTTTTTTTTTTTTTGGTTGTGTTTTAAGATTTTAAAATAATAAGAATTGAACCACAAACCCAACCCACGCCTTTGAATGTTAGTTAACACCACCATAATAATTACGGCTTGGCAGCTTTAGTGAATTGGTGATGGCCATAAATATTTTAATTAAATGGCCCAACAAAAATGTTAAATATCTCATTAGAAAATGTTTTATTTTCCTCAAGGTAGAATTTAATATTGAAAGGCGTGTGGCCTCCACGGTCCTTTGATTATTTTAAGCTTTTTTTCTTTTGCTTTTTCTTTCTTTCTGTCACTCTTTTTTAAGAAAACAAAATTTTTTTGTGGACAATTGACGAAAATATATAGTGGCAATCCTAGTATAGTTAATTCTCAAGCTTTCAATGGTGTTAGGTTTGGGGACCCAGCTTCGACTGTCGAATGATGAAGATGCCAGCTGCGCCCATGGTATTCATCAAGTCAAGATGCATTGCACTTTTCCAAAAAAGACAAGATGCATTATTGGTCTAACACTTCCAATGGGCTTAACCAATATCCAATGCTACTCATTCAAAGAGCCTTTTTGAGATCCATCATTGTGAAGCTTCTTTTCATTTTTTCTTTTTCTCCTTTTTTTTTTTTTTGCTAATTAAAAAAAAGGTGTAAATGGGAAAGTGAGATACTGGCAACCCAGCAGGAAAACAATTTAACAAACCCTAATTATCCTAACCCTCACATCTTACTGTAAAAAGGTTTATTTTATCCTACTCAATCATCATACTAAAAAGATAAGTATCCGCCCAAATGAGAACTAAGCGATGGCCTCATAATAATCCAAAGTGATGCCTATATATTCCAAGTGTCGAATTAGGCTTACTAGTCACCAAACCCCTTTTAAGAGTGACCTACAGCCATTGGAGTATTAGACCACACCACCCTTGGTGGTCACTGACTCCTTGTAAATCATTACAGTATCTTTATTTATTTTATTTATTTATTTTGGTTAGAGTAAAGATAAGGGTAGTGGGAGGGCGAGGTTAATTTGTTGGAGGTCAGTATGTTAGCATAAAGACAAATTTTGAAACTAAATCTTTGGTATCACAGTATTAGAACATCACATGATCTCAAAAGTTTGGGTTATTAAAGAATGGGTCAAGAATGTATATCCATTGCTTTCTCTTAGAACCAGTCAGAGGGTAGGTAATGCGACAACTGGAGCTCTACATTTCATCATTAAATTGCGTGCAAGAGGTGGATTTCTTGATTGTATTTGACATATTCTAAGCATTGTGACTTGAGTTTAACAAAGATAGGACTCGGCCCATAGTTGATTAACTTCAAACAGTGGCTTTGGATTTGCAGTCAAAGTCACTATCTTGTATTTATGTATAAAATAAATGTATTTCCAAATTCAAATGGTTTTTTCTAAAAGAGTTCACTTCTTTTGCTCTCGTCTCTTTATACTGTGAAATCACCTTATCTCATATTGAAAGAGTGAAAGTTCTTTAATGGGCCTATCTAATATGCCACTTCTAGTGTATGGTATCATGTAGTAGGATATAGAAAGGCCCACATGCACATAAGACGAAACCCAATCAAATGATTTAGAGGATGAGGGTCCAACAATTGACTTAGTTGTTCACATGGGAGTGCAAATCTCGGATATTTAAACTCTATATGCAAGTAGGTTTGACCTGCATTTTACTGCTTTGAATTTTGAAAATTGGATCCTGGGTTGTCCACGACCCGAATGATCACGATACCCCCACCCCATGAGCAACATTCACTTGGTCAGACATATGATCACATGCTCGTTTACATAATGTCAATTGATTTCCTTTATGCATGTTTCACCTGATTAACTGAACAAGCTTTGGCCAGTTGTCCATTAGCTACTTGATGCTTGATACTTAAGTAGTGGCTATTGTCCAATAGCTCTTTGCGAGGGTAATATGGTAAAATACCTCTTTAACTCCATTTCCTTCTTTTGCATCTCCATCGTTTACCAAACAAACTCATGGGAATAAATGTCTCCCCATCCTTCTTACCAAACAATGAGAAGGGAAATAAGTCCCTCTTACCAAACACAGTATTAGCGTAGAAGTGCAGTGGCTAGCACACCGATTGGTAAAGGATGGAAATGGGTCCAACCATAGAGAAAAGAAGTCCTTTTGGGCCTAGTATTTACAACCAAAGCCCAATCTCATTTCATATTAAGCTCAATTTAAGCAGCCGAACACCTAGTCATTAGGCTATTGATTATAATTAGCAATCAGTTAACATCAGCATATTAGTTATTCGAACTCCCCTTAGCTCAAATGTCTACCAGCTTACTGAAATTTTATTTATTTCTTTATTTATTTGACATTAACTAGAATCAAATCCCACATCATCTGTTCTATAATTGTACGACTTTTATTGTATAATCGATACGTCCCTTTCTTTTTTCTTGCCATTATTCTTTTTTGTTTTCTCTCGATTCCTTGTACGAGTGGATAATGGATGTCCTTTTTTCCTTTTTCTTTTTTGGGTTTTTTAACCATTTAAAATAAGAAGAATTGAACCACAAACCCAACCCACATCTTTGAATGTTATTTAACACCAGTCACCACCATGATAAGGCTGGGCAGCTTTGGTGAATTGGTGATGACCATAAATTTAATTGATGGCCCAACAAACCTTTTGCTTTCTTTCAATAATCAAAAGACGAAATGGTAAACAATTTGAGGACATAAACCAAAATGGAACGGAACTCGATCAGCAAAGAAACTAGAAAGAGAACCCCCCAAATTGATCAATCAATGTCCAAAAGCTAGAACTCAATTTTGTAGTTATTGTCTCCCTTACTCTACCTTTTCTTTTTCTTTTTTTTTTTCTTTTCTTTTGCCTGTAAGAAGACTAATTTGTAATTTCCGAAATAAAAAGAAAGTCTTAAGATGCCAATAGAAATCATTGAACTCAAGCTTCCACCAAAGCCCAAGTCCCAACAGAGACTATTCTAGCTTTTCTAAAGACCCTAAATTGTGAGCCTTGGGCCTCCTAGCGCCTAATAGTCCCAAAGCCAGTTATGGGAAAATGAAATGTTCAAACTCCCCAAGTCTTGCATATGGGTACAATTCTGAGCTGTGACCTTCAACTTCTGTTTGATGTGGAATTATTCTTAGAATGCCATTGGAATATGCTATGTGGTTGCTCATCGATGTTGTTGCTGATGTGTGTGGTTGCCTATGTTTACTTTTATTGTTTAGCCAAAGAAAAGATGATAATAATAATAATAATAATAATAAAGTTGAAGCATAAACCCAACCCACATCTTTGAATGTATTTCAACACTACCATGGTAGGCAGCTTTGGTGATGATCACGAATTTAATGGCCCGACAAATCTTTTGCTTTCTTTCGATTATGACAGACGAAAAAGTAAACGATTTTGAAGACACAAAAACCAAAATGGAGAGGAACGCTGCATGGAAAGAGAACATCCAAAATTGATCAATCAATCCCCAAAAGCTAAAACTCAATTTATGTGGTTATTTTCTCCATACTCTAGCTTTTCTAAAAGCCCACTAAATTATGAATCCTAAGGTTTTAGTTTAGTGGCAAATTGAGCGAATGAGCGTTGATAAGTGTTTTTGAAAATATAGGTCAAGTGATCAAAACCCTAATGAAAGCGTTGATTCGACTACCTTCAAAGTCTTAGGCTCTATTTGGTTTGTAGATTTTATCAAGGAAAAAAATAAAATATAAAGAATTGTACTTTTCTTTATTTGGTTGCAATGGAAAATTGGAAGTAAAAGAAGAATTGGAATTATGTTTGCTTGATATGATTTTATCTTTCCTCTTCAGTTTTTTTCTCTTCAGTTTTTTTTTCCTCGATAGAATCTATGAATCAAATAGAGGGTTAAGGATTTTGTAATTATCAAGTGCGTGTAAGATAAGAGGACTATACGTGCTCAAATAATTAGTCAAGTTAAAGTGTCGAACACTCGTATTATCAAAAAAAAAAAAAAAAAATCACTAAATTGTGAGCCGTAAGACCTCTAAACAGATGTGGAGTGTGAGAAAATAATATGCTCCAACCTCCCAAGCCTTCACATGAGTGCAATTCTAAAGTTGTGACTTGTGACTTTCAACTTCGTTGGAATTCTTTCCCCAAAAAAAAGTAAAAAAATAAAAATACTTCGTTGGAATTATTCCTCAAAGCCATTGGAATATGCTGCGTGGTGGCTCAATGATGTTGATGTTACCCTCCAAAACCCAATTCCCAAAATACAAGGGGCCTATCCATATGTCAACATTTTGAGTTCATAATCTAAACATGCACCATCAGATGTCCTTTCTATCTTCTCTCTTGTGTCCGATTCGAAGTAGCCCACCAAAGGCATTGATACCTTACCACTGATCAATACGTGGGCCAAACTAGCCATTGGGGACCCCTCAATTAATCAATGATAATACCGTAAAGGTGTGGTGGTTCCATGGGAATTTTCACTTGGTTTCACGCGTGAGAATGAACCAACCCATCTCGAGATTAGGCTTGTCAATGAATCAGATTATGATTTGGATCACATGTATAGAATGGTTCAAAGTTTGGTCATTTTTTCCATTCCTATTTTATCGATTTCCTTGTTTTTGAATATTCCAAATTTATAATCCTATTAAAAAAGTCAATCATTTTTTTATTTGATTTTCTAAAATACTTCCTCTTATCCTAATTGACTATCCCCTTGAAAAAATATTTTTTTTTTAGGAGATTCTATTAAATGCTTTCACATCAACTTGTATGTTTCAACATTCCAATTTTATCTTTAAGCGTGCAAAACATTGTAAAAAGAGATAATACATTTTTAATGATATTTTAAGAAATCAAAAAAGAAAAATCATTGACTTTTTGAATGTGGCAATAATTTTGAGACATCCCAAAAAGAAAATTAGGCCGCTTAAATAGGAACGAAGGGAGTACTTTTTCTCATGGTATTTTAATTTATTTCAATATTTGTGCAATTGAAGGTAGAATTGGAATATTAAAGCATAAATGTTAATATGAAAACATTTAATATGGTTTTCTTATAAAACGCTATTTTTTTTTTTTTAAAAAAAAGAGATAGTTAATTAAGAATATAGAGAGTAATTTCTTATTAAATGGCTGGCTTGAGTGTAAATTTGGCCAATAACCTTGTGGGCTTGTGGCATTACTCCCTCGCTTAGAGCATCTCCGGCGGTGAGCTATAACCTGTACTATTGCTATATTATAACATTTAGTACAAGTTGGACTGTTCCAATGGTGTGCTAAAAACCTGTGCTAAATATAGTAATAACTCATCCTTGTGCCAAATATAGCATAAGGGTGAGCTATTACTATATTTGCTATGTCAACTCTCTCTCAATTTCTCTAGAACTAAACACACCAACAACTTTAAAAAATATAATATTTTATTTTCTCTATTTCTCTTCCAAAATTTTTTTCAATAACCAAACAGTCAGTAAAGAAATACAACATTTTCAAAAATAATACTACAATCTTATATATATATATATATATATAATGCTAGTGGTTTGTACAATATTTGTTTTTATTTTTTATTTTTAATTTTTTGTCGTTGGAACAATAGATATTGGAAGATTTATAAAAAAAATGGAGGCAATTGAGGTTGTGGCAAAAATAACATACTATGTCATTCGCATCATTGGAGTATTTTGTGCTAAATTATAAAATTTGGCACTATAACATGTGCTAAAATAATAATAATAATACAGGTATTTTAGATCACATCACTGGTGACGCTTTTATTGCGAGAAGTTACCTTTTGGTAAGATTAGTTGTCTCTTTAAATTTTTTTTTTTCTTTTTCCTTTTTTAGGGTGAGGGGACGATCCTATGTGTAGTCCATTGGTTATTTGTCCCTTATCCAATAATAATAATAAATAAATAAATAAATAAATAAGGCACAAGTTTATGTCCCGCTGGTTCGGACATTTGGCCATTTGGGTTGATCTAATGATATTAAATTATTTGGCACCTAATGTCAACCAATATGGGTAAATGGGTTGGATTGGTTGGTATTTTTAGATAATGGTAATGGTATTTGAATGTGAAGTGGGGCCTCGACCATGCTCATAAGTCATAATAAACCACTTTTGGGTAAGTGAACATCTCATTTTAGTCCACACATCACTTTCTCAGAAGCTAATCACTAATCATACTAGTGACCTATATAATAGATAGCTTTTCCTCTTCGTTTATGAACTTTTATTTGGAGCTACTTTGAACCCAAAGAAGAGTGTGGGTCACCTAATTCGATTTCTCGCAATACTTTAATTGAAATTGATCTATGAAAGCCCTATAAAAATTAATTAAACAAGTCCATGTAAAGTCTTTGTATTAAACTTCTTCTATTTTGTTTGTTTGGTCAGAATCAAGGTAAATGATATCAAAATAGTGAGCTACCACAATAAGATAGAGATAGAATTATAAGCCTCTTGAAAACCTCAATTCTATTACCACGGTCCTAATTCCTCGACTCCAACCAAATAAATGGGCTATCAGTTCCACCATTGAGACTAACCTGGCAAAGTTAAATTGTCCTAATGCCTTGCAATAGTGGGTCCTATTAAATAGATTACACTGCTATACATTTCAAATAAATGACTTCACCCATTAAGCAAAGTACAATCAAATTGCCTCAAGATTGGCAACGCTTCTATAATTCTAATTTTGGTGTTCATTTTAACTGTTTAAATGATCCATTAAGGAAGATGAAGTTGTGTCTTCAATGCCATGTAACAAAGTGATGAATTATTTGAACAACCAAAGAGGTCATAATTGAGTAGGTATTTTATAAAATAAACTCAATGGAACCTAAATTATTTTTGAGATGCTAATGCAGCCAGTCAAATAAAAAGGGCACAAAATTGTGCTTAATAGACAATATTTGTCTCCACATCAGTGTAGAAGAACCCTTTTTTTTTTACCCCACTCATATTTACAATATATCAAGGTAATTAAAGAGAATAAATTGTATGCATGAATCTCCATATTTACATTATTATGAAAACATCATCATGTTTTTGTGTTTGAGTTGTCCACAAGTTTATATAAACTTGGATTTATGTATACATGTCTATGTCTACATACCTGTTTATTTGAATTAGTGAATTTATTAATTTTTTTATTATTTATAACACGTGATAGAAAAATGAATAAAAGTTCTTCCATATCTAAATAGAGGTAAATGTTGCCCGAAATAATGAAGCTAATGATCCAAATTTCTCTTTAGGGAAATGATTCTTATGATGAGTCTCATTGGCTGACTTAGCTGAAATAACAATTTCCACTGATGCCCTTATTCCTGCAAAAAAGGTTGACACACTTGTCAGAAAAAAAAAAAAAAAAAAGAGGTTGACACGGGCCTTTAGAAGGGGGTTGATACACTTCTCTTTGTATCTAACATTCCGACCTTGTTTTTCTTTGGGAAACGTTTTCTTCCATCATTTTTCTCTCCCATCTTTCAAAGTTCTCTCTAGTCTCTATTCCATAACATCTCAGTATCTTATCTCCCTCTCTCTCTCTCTCTCTCTCTCGCTTCTCCATTCCAATACTGTCGAGGTCTATAACCACCATCATTGAAAATCGAAGTTCTTGCAACAGTGAGACCAAGGCTTGAGGCTTCACGAAAGGCAGCTGAAACTTTTTTGGTGCTGAGATGGATTAGAGGCCACATACATCAACCAAACAAAGATGGGTTAGTGCTAGGTCTGGCTTGAGGCATCTTTGTTTATCCAAACAAAGATGGGTTAGTGCTAGGTCTGGCTTGAGGCATCTTTGTTTTGACGGAGGTGTGGTCCTCTCTTCTTCGACTAGCAATCTCCAAGCCATGTTGTTGTTGTTGTTGTTGTTCTTCCTCTTCTTCTTTTTTAATTTTTTTTTTTTTTTTACCCTTTTTATGAGTGATCAGAGACTCCATGCCTACGAATTGAGGCTGTGATGATAAAGCTTGTAAGGTAACTAGATTTTGTAAACCTAGTTAGGTTTTTGGTAAAGTTAGCTAGATTTTTGTAAACTTAGCTAGAGTTTTTTGTAAACTTAACTAGATTTTTGTAAACTTAGCTAAATTTTTTGTAAACTTAGCTAGATTTTTGTAAACTTAACTAGATTTTTATTAAAAGAAAATTAGATTTTTGTAGTTAAAATCCCAAAAAGTTAGTTTCTCTGTCGTCTTCTTTTTATTCTTCGTACTCCTTTTTTTTTGGTTGGATCAAACTAGTTTTTCTCAAAAAAAAAATTGGTTGTCTCCTACTTTGTAGAGAAAAATGCGGAAGGAGAGGGACTGTGAGTTTGTTTGGGGCTTTGGGGCTGGGTATAGAAAGAGAAAGGGTGGAGTTACAAAAAGATGAAAGAAAGGAGATTGATGCTTTAGAAGTGGAAAACAAATGGGTAATTTCATCAAATCATTGTTTTGAATTCCGTTAGTTTTGATGGAAATTATTTTAAAAAACAATCTACATTGGTCGCCCAATGATTTCGTTGGAAGGACTGGTCTTGTGTAGCAGCACTCTTCTCTTTAATAGTTTGGATCTGTGTACTTCGTGGACATGTATATTTATTATTATTTCCAACAACAAAACTATGTGAATATATATTATATTAGGGTCATAATTGATGGACTCAAATTTTGTACCTCATTTGTATGCCATCGGATTTACAAGATTCAATAGTATTCCAAAAAACTGATGTGACCAAACTCCATTCATCATGTGACAAATCAATTAAGGTGCAAAAATAAAATTATTTATATGAATCTCTCATCCTATCCCATTATATATTATGTTATTAGTAGGCCAATAAGTAAATAAAAATTGGATAAATAAATAAGTTCTGGGGCATTTAATTATTTTTAAAAAGCTGAGCAATAATAATTACTTGTGCTCCTCACGTGACCGTACCAGGTCTATCCAGTGTGTAAGAAATCGACCAATTAGAACAGTCATTAGTATAGGATTAATTAACTAATCCACGCGTGGGAATCAACCAGCCCATCTCGAGATTAGGCTTGTCAATGAATCAGATTATGACTTGGATCACATGCATAGAATGTTCAAGGTTTGGTCATTTTTACCATTCCTATTTTAACGATTTCCCTTTTTTTTTTTGGATATTCCAAATTTATAATCCTATTAAAAAAAGTTAATCATTCTTTTGATTTGATTTTCTATAATACTTCCTTTTATCCTAATTGACTGTCCCCTTTGAAAAAACTTGGTTTTTTAGGAAATCCTATTAAATTCTTTCACATCAACTCATATGTTTCAACATTTTAATTTTACCCTTATGTGTACAAAACATTGTAAAAATATATAATACACTTTTAAGGGTATTTTAGGAAATCAAAAAGTAAAAATCATTGACTTTTTAAATGTGACAATAATTTTAGAACATTCCAAAAAAGAAATTGGGCCACTTAAATAGGAATGGATTGGAGGGAGTACTTTTTCTCATGGTATTTTTAATTTATTTCAATATTTGTGCACTTGAAGGTGGAATTGGAATATTAAAACATATATGTTAATGTGAAAACATTTAATATGCTTTCCTTATAAAACATTTTTTTTTTTCAAAAGAGATAGTTAATTAAGAATATAGAGAGTAATTTCTTATTAAATGGCTAGCTTGAGTGTAAATTTGGCCAATAACCTTGTGGGCTTGTGGCATTACTCTCTCACTTAAAGCATCTCCAGCGGTAAGTTATAACCTGTGTTATTGCTATATTATAGCATTTAACATAAGTTAGGTTGCTCCAATGGTATGCTAAAAACATGTGCTAAATATAGTGTCAAATGTAGCACAAGGGTGAGATATTGTTATGTTTGCCATGTTATCTCTCTCTCTCTCTCTCCATTTCTCAACAACCAAACACACTAGCAACTGTAAAAAAATATAATCTTTCATTTCTTTCATTTCTCTTCCAAAATTTTTTTGGTAACCAAACAGTCTGTAAAGGAATACAATATTTTCAAAAATAATATTGAAATCTTGTATATATACAATGTTAGTGGTTTGTACAATATATGTTTTTATTTTTATTTTTTAAAATTTTTGAAATTTTTGAATTTTTTGTGGTTGGAACAATAGATGTTGGAAGATTTATAAAAAAAAAAATGGAGGGAATTAAGGTTGTAGCAAAAAATAGCACACTATGTCATTTGCATCATTGGAACATTTTATGCTAAATTATAGCATTTGGCACTATAATATATTCTAAAATAACAATAATACAGGTATTTTAGATCACATTACTGAAGACACTCTTATTGGGAAAAATTATCTTTCGGTAAGATTAGTTGTCTCTTTAATTTTTTTTCTTTTTCCTTTTTTTTAGGGTGAGGGGACTATCCTACGTGTAGTCCATTGGTTATTTGTTCCTTATCCAATAATAATAATAATAAATAAATAAGGCACAGGTTTAAGTCCAGCTGGTTCGGACATTTGGGTTGATACAATGACATTAAATTATTTGACACCTAATGTCAACCAATATGGATAAATGGGTTGGATTGGTTGGTATTTTTAGATAATGGTAATGGTATTTGAATGTGAAGTGGGGCCTCGACCATGCTCATAAGTCATAATACACCACTTTTGGGTAAGTGAACATCTTATTTTAGTCCACACATCCCTTGCTCAAAAGCTAATCACTAATCATACTAGTGACCTATATAATAGATAGCTTGTCCTCTTCATTTACGAACTTTTATTTGGAGCTACTTTGGACCCAACGAAAGTGTGGGATCACCTAATTCGATTTCTCGCAATACTTTAATTGAAATTGATCTATAAAAGCCCTATAAAAATTAATTAAACAAGTCAATGTAAAGTCCTTATATTAAACTTCTACTTTCTTTGTTTGTTTGGGAGGAATCAGGGTAAATGATATCGAAATAGTGAGTCATCACAATAAGAGAAAGATGGAATAAGTCTCTTGAAAATCTCAATTCCATTACCATGGTCCTAATGCCTCAACTCCAACCAAATAAATGGGCATTTAGTTCCAGCATTGGACCAACATGGCAAAGTTGAATTGTCCTAATGCCTTGCAATAGTGGGTCCTATTAAATAGATTACACTGCTATACATTTCAAATAAATGAATTCACCCATTGAGCAAAGTACAATCAAACTGCCTCAAGATTGGAAACGCTTCCATAATTCTAATTTTAGTGTTCATTTTAACTGTTTACATGATCCATTAAAGAAGAGGAATTTGTGTCTTCAATGCCATGTAACAACATGATGAATTATTTGAACAACCAAAGAGGTCATAATTGAGTAGATATTTTGTAAAATAAACTCAACCGAACCTAAATTATTTTTGAGATGCTAATGCAGCCAGTCAAATAAAAAGGGCACAAAAGACCAAAAAAATAAAAATAAAAAGGGCACAAGATGGTGCTTGATGGACAATATTTGTCCCCACATCAGTGTAGATTGCAGAGGAACCTTTTTTTTACCCTCACTCATATTTTAGGACATGCTAAAGTAATTAAAGAGAATAAGTTGTGTGCATGCATCTTTATGTTTACATAATTAGAAGGGTGTTATTATGTTTGTGTGTTTGCGACTTTGTGTTGTTGTCTATATCTACATACTCGCTTATTTGGATCTGTGAATTTATTCATTTTTTTATTATTTATGACACGTGATAGAAAAATGAATAAAAGTTCCTTCATATCTAGTAAATGTTGTCCGAAATAATGAGGCTAATAGTCCACATTTCTCTTTAATAGTTTCGATCTGTGTACTCTATGGACATGCATATTTATTATTATTTCCAACAACAAAACTATGTGAATATATATTATATTAGGGTCATAATCGATGGACTCAAATTTTGTACCTCATTTGTATGCCATTAGATTTACAAGATTCAATAGTATTCTAAAAAACTGATGTGACCAAACTCTATTCATTCAATTAAGGTGCAAAAATAAAATTATTTATTTGAATCTCTCATCCTTTCCCATTATATATTATGTTTATAGTAGGCCAATAAGCAAATAAAAATTGGATAAATAAATAAGTTTTGGGGCATTTAATCTATACTACCTATAAAAAGCTGAATATGATAAAAACTTTTGATTGACTAATATACCTTTAATTTAAATTTTAAATACACAACTACTCTTCTGTACTATTTTAATCTTATTGTAATTGAATAGATGACAACTACTATTGTAGTAAAATTTATATAAAAGACATCTATTCCTTTGTAGTTAACTTATATAGGAAACATTTTTCTTTATATTTCATTAAAGTTCTATGCAGGGTCATTCTTTAGGTTTTTCATTGTGAATGGATGTTTTTCCATCAAAACTTTAAAAGAAATAGTAAAATTTATTAGTTTTCAATCGTTAGAGGTTAGAATTTGGTAAGCTTGAATTCATTGTTTTTCTCTATAACATATATGATGATAATTTCATGATTATGATGTACTTACGAAATTCATCAATGTTACTTTGATTCATACAAATAGTTTACTTATTTTATTTTATTTTATTTGAACTCATCAGTTATCAAAATATAATACCTTTAATTTATTAATTAACGACATTTTTGTAAATTAGTGACAACACATATCTTCAATAATGATTAATTTTTTTACTTAAATTTTCATTTCAAATTGTTGAAGTTTTGTAATTAATCAATATAATATTGTGTTACTATATATTATTGGGAATTATTATATTCTAAATTTATTTGTGACTAACTTAAAATTTTTCAAATTAATTATACTACTCACTATAAGTTTCATTAAAATAAAAATCTAATCCAACCAATATTAATATATAATTATTTAAGAATTATTCTTTTATTTATATTTCATATTATTAAAAAATAACCACGCCTACGCCTAGTTGTTTTTAAAAGGCTGAGCAATAATAATTACTTGTGCTCCTCACGTGACCGTACCAGGCCTATCCAGTGTGTAACAAATCCACCAATTAGAAAACAGTCATTAGTTTGGATTAATTAACTAATCCACTATTAGTAATGATAAAAAAAAAAAAAAATGTACCCATTAAACATCTTCTTCTTCAATGGCAATGCTCTACTGTACACACACTACATATTCCTCTCCTTCACAACCCCATTTGTTCTTCAACCTCTCTGCAATATCTAGGTCCTAGGATTTTCTCGATCCGATTCATCCTCCGTCTAGACTTTTCTGGAAACTTCCCGATTTCCTTCTTGGGATCGTCTCCGATAAACCCAATATCAATCCGATTTACCTTCTGGTTCATGAGAATTTCCTTCTCTGTATTTTGGTTTCTTTCATCTCAAGCTTTCTAGGGTTTCTTTTCCGCATCGTTTGGTTACTGAGAAACTTCTGGAATAGAAAAGGAAAAGAAAGAGAAAAGGGAAGCAAATTAAAACCTTTGAATCTTTGCTTTTTCCATCAATTTTGAGCTTCCTAAACTAATCCTAATACAACTATTTGGTCTACTTGATATCCCTTATATATATATATATATATATATATATATATTAGGAAGCTGAGGCAACTGAGAAATTTAAGATTTAAGAATTTGTTTTTTCAAATTTTCTGTTGTTTTTTCTCTGTTTTCCGAGCAACCAAACGGAGGGTTTAGGTTTAGGGTTAGGGAGGGACTTTTTATTGGGTTGTGGAAATGTTGGGTACTGGGTTGCAGTTTGGGCGTGGCGAGGATCGGTTTTACATTCCTGTGAAAGCAAGAAAGAATCAAAATCAAAAGCAGCAGCAAAAGCGACAGTCACAGAGAGCTCAGAGTAATGGAAATGAGAGCTCGGCTTTATCTACAAAGAGCAAAGTTGTGAATTCTGACAAGAGAAACCCTGAAAAGTCTTCCAATTCTATGCCCAAGCCTTCTTCCGAACCATCCTCAACTCCTTATAGCAATCTTGATAGGTTCATGGAAGCAACTACGCCTTTGGTTCCAGCCCAGTATTTCTCTGAGGTTGATACTTGGTCCTTCTTGATGCTTAAGGGTTCTGTTTGGCTTTCGAGAAAACGAAAAAAATGGAGCATTACTGGTTTGCAGTGTTTATATTTTCCATATTAATGTAAGAATTATGATCTTTTGATTGGTGCAGACAACAATGAGAGGTTGGAGGATTGATGTTGAGTATCAACCTTACTTTACACTGGGTGATTTATGGGAGTCATTTAAGGAGTGGAGTGCATATGGGGCAGGAGTGCCTTTGATACTGGATGGGAGTGATAGTGTTGTGCAATACTATGTTCCGTATTTATCGGGTATCCAGTTATATGGTGAATCTACAAGGGCGAGTGCTAAGTTGAGGTATAGGTTTAACTGTGTGAATTTATATAGACTGTTTGTGGGTTTGTGAATTTGTAATCTTTTTGAGGCAATTCTGACTTTATCTATATACCCACAGTCCCATACACATGCTCGCATTTGTTTGGATTTCAGATACAATTTTTTTTTTTTTTTCCTATCAATGTTTGATTAGTATTGTGCAAATTGATTTGTCTACACATTGTTGTCTTTTTTAGTAGGATCTGGATTGTTAGCTCCTTGATCTGTAATGAATAGTGTTATTTGTCCTGTGGAACATTATCTCCAGCCTTGTCATATACTATGTAATGTTTCATGAAGACATGGAGTTGTGTATGTGTGTTAGCTGTTAGTGGGTGTTTGGTTGTTGGACTTGTGAAATTTTCAAACTAGACTCTTGATTTAATAAAGTATAAACATCCAATTTCTCATCTTCTATTCTGTGTTGTAAAACCGATGTAACGTAACATGTCCAGCAGTACTTCACCCATTTTGTAATATCAATGAATGAATGAATTACAAAATATTATATAGAACTTCAGTTGAACAAGAAATTTTTTTTTCGCTTCTATGTTGGACATTCCTGTCGGCTATGTATCTGGAGGTAAAATTGAGCACTCTTGTTGGACATGCGTCTAACTCTTTAACATGTTAATATTGCGTTTGCTTTATTTTTGTAACACTTTTACTCCTGTATTTTTACATATCTTCTAGTTACTTAACATTGTTGTGATGGATGTCTGCAATTTCCACATGGCTATGGGAAAAGATTCCATTTTGATCTTATGGTGCCACATTTTTATTTGCAATCAAAAGCGCCTTCAATTATTGATTTCATATACCAAAAATCTTGAACCATCATGATTTTGGTGCCACCATTGCTTTTCCTTTTCTGTAGTTTACAATTATGAACTTTCAGCATATTTAGTTCGACTCGGTTCTTAATGTAATATATATCAGTGTATGATATGTTTGTTGCTTGTAACCAAGTTTACATTTTCTCTTATGGATAGGCAAGCTGGTGAGGACAGTGATAGTGACTATTGCAGGGATTCAAGTAGTGATGGAAGTAGTGATTATGAAATCGAAAAAGGCATGAGATTCTTTAGGGAGCAGCAGGGTCATCCCCATGCTCTGAGTGAGGTTCCTCTTAGAATGGGTGCATTGTCTTTAAGTGACGCACAAATTAAATTCCAAGAAGGAGTTTCTAGTGATGATGGTGAAGCTGGGAATTCTCAAGGTCACCTGCTTTTTGAGTTTTTTGAGCAGGATCCTCCTTATAGCCGCGAACCATTAGCTGACAAGGCTAGTATTTTCTTCCATTATAATTACTTTGATGAATTTGTATCTAAAATTTTTGGACTAGCTGCTTTATGTCATCTGTTATATTGTTGTCACAGATACTAGATCTCGCACAGCGGTGTCCTGAGTTGAAAACATTAAGAAGTTGTGATTTGTTGCCAGCCAGTTGGATATCTGTGGCATGGTAAGATCAGATGATATATATAATTATGTTACTTCATATAATACTTTCATGATTTATCCATTTGTTATGATGGAATTGATGTAGGTATCCAATATACCGAATACCCACAGGACCAACGTTAAAAGATTTGGATGCTTGCTTTCTAACCTACCATTCTCTTTCTATACCCATCGGAGGTAAATATTTTTGTTAATGGAAAAATATGTTGCCTCCTCGTACTCTTTCCCCATCCCTTTTTTACATATTCTATGACTTTGAATCAATTAAAGAAAAAAAAATTTTAAAGCAAAAAACAAAGACAAAAACAAAAATAGAAATAATGACAAATAAAAAAAGCAGAAAAAGGGAGGCATCGATGGTTTTTCTATGGCTGCAGGACTATGAGTGGATGCTCGTGTCGCTTCTCTCTCTCTCTCTCTCTCTCTCTCTCTTGTGACTTTCACTCTATTCATGTGTTGTTTCATAGCTACACCACACTTTGTGTCTTATTTTTGAGTAATTGCAATAGGTGGGCTCATTGATTTTCATGGTATAGTAGATGTTGTCACACTGGTGAAACAGTACCCGATATTGTCAGTCATGGTCAACCTTACTCAAATCATTGAATGGAACCTGTCACGGCTACCATCTTTTCCCTATAACCACTCAAAACATTAGGGCTGGCCTAAAACCACCATACTAGTAGATTCGGATTGACCTCAGTGGATCCATCACCGCTAAGCCCCCGATTTTCGTTCAACCATGGCTGCTGCCTGCTGCCTGCTGCTGCAACCATCCTTATGCAAACCCAACACCACCTTTGCTGGTTATCAAGGACTTGGGCTTGAGCTCAACTTATCTACATGAATACCTTCTTTGTCAACTTGTATTTTTGGAAACCATTTTATCCTTCATCATTGAGGTCATGTTTCAGGGGTGAGTTTGGTCTGCTAAAAAAAGGAAATACTTTGGAAAACATTCTGAAAACTTACAGTTAGTACATACTTTGGGAAACGAAAAGGAAAACTTGTTTATATTCAAAGAGAAGCCCAACAAAATGATGCATTGTGCATTTTGGAGTCTGACACACTGACTTGGCATATTAAGACAACAATGTGGAATCAAAGAGAAGCAACTAATGTGCACCAAAACTGGTATTTATTTTTTTTTTCCTACTGGTATTTATTTATTTCTTTCTAGGCATCAAAACCAGTAGAAACACTGTTCAAACATTTCATACATCCAGATAAATAATAATGATATACAATTAGATAATGTCAATACTCAATATATAGACTTAAGATACCTCAACTATATATATAAAGTAATAAGTAAATGTTCAATCATTGTTAGTAATTAAACATAGTAACTATTAAAAAGGGTAAATGTTTAATCATCCAGATATATTTACTAGGCATGTGTGTTTGAGAGAGAGGGAGTTATGATAATTTTCAGTATTGTACATACCTGATACAGAATGTGACCCATGCAAAGTAATATGTAGCATTATAGTGGGTAAACTGTGCATATACTGTAGGTATAATGTGTATCGTATGTAGTTAAACTTTGTTTTTTTAAATCTGAGAAACCAATTTACCACTTTTGTTTTATAAAGAACTATGAGAACTTTGTCTTTGGGAGGTTGAATATGGGGAAATAAGTCAGTTGTCAACTTTTCATTCGTCTTGTATAATGTAAATACATCTATGATAAAGTATTTAAACTTCACAGTTATGAATCTATGATGATAATCTCCTAATTTAGTCACAACTAAACCTTCTATCTTACAATTATATTTTGATAATATAGAGGGAGCTTATATAATAATAGATTTTTGTGCAAACTATGTATGAAAAAAAAGGGGTAAATATTAGGGTTTTTACACATTAGCCCCTAAAGTTCAAAACGTTCCAATGTCCCCCTGAAACACATTAGATGTTTATAAGCATCACCCTCTCACTCATGTGCTCACTAATCACCCTACATTTTTTTCTGGCCACCCCAACCTCCCCAGCCAACCCATTTTCTCTTGTGAATTCATTTTTCATCATCACAAGAAAAAAATTTAAGAAAAAAAAATTCCATAACAAAAACAATGGGTTGCTACTCGCACTCACGCAATTGTGATGGGTTCATCCTTGCCAGTAGTGATGGGTTGCTATCACAGGTAAAAAACACACCGATTGGTTGCTTGCACTCGCACGATAGTGATAAGTTACCATTCTTCCTCTTCTTCTTTGTTTTTTTTTTTTTTTTTTTTTTGAAATTCTTTTTTCCTACTAATCTAACAGTCTAACACGATCTCATCTCACTCTCTCTCCCCTCTCGTCTCACTGTAAATACCATGCCTTTACAGATGAGTTTTTCGGTAAAACTCCACATTTGATCAGCACCTTTGACAAAACTACAATTGCTTGCAACTCCAAATCACCTTTGAACTAGACTCATGCTAATCCCAAAAAACCTAACAAAGGTTCTCATTTGAAAGGGAAAATCGCAGATATCAAACCTTCGAACCAAACCCAAAAAACTCAGTGAGTTCTCAGCTACGAGATCCTGGCCATGGTGCCAAACCCCACTTCTTTGTCAAGCTTCACCACCTCGCCTTCCACCACCATGATTCCTCCAATCCTCTGACCAACTCCCCCATACTTATCACTCCACCTCCACCTCAAATCTGTGATATTTCAGTATGCCTGCAACCACCATCATCTATGGCTTTGAAAAGAGAGGAATGAGCTTGTCACCACTGATCAAGAAAGCTTGGATCCAACATACACACCTTTCCATCATCTAGGATGAACCCATTTCGATTCGAGTTGAGACCTTCACCTTCTTGAGGACCATGTCACCGCTGCAAATGCCACTTGCCCAGCTTGTTGCCGTCTGCATCCTCATGGTGGAGCTTGAGCTTCCCATCCAACGATCTCGCTTTCCAACCCCACTAATCACCCTCCTTCTGTTGATCACTTATGTTTTTCCCTTTTCCTTTTTTCTAATTGTTTCATGTGTTAGGGTGGGATGGTTGGGGATGGTCAAAGAGATCTAGATAGATCTCTTGCACAGACTGGGCTATTCTATTATCAGATAAGTTGGAGAAACAGCCAGAGGGGGTGAGAAATGGTGGGGAGATAGAACGGTTCGTTGAATTAGCAAAGGGTATACTTTGGAAGTGCAAGGTCTTGAAACCTCATATGCTTGTCAAGTGACGGTTTTTCGTCTTACTTACAAATAGTGATTAATGGTGGGGATTATTGGCAAAATGTTATAAATTCTGCAGGGTGGGGGGTTTGTTTTTGTCATTCATACTGAAAAAAAATGAAATGTCATATCTATTTTCATCATTCAACCCTCTCTATGGCTTAATATTTTGTTAAATCATAGGCTACCACCTGATATTAAAAGGACTGTATTATATATACGCGTCGTTCTTGTCCTTTTGACCCTTTAAATTGCAGTCATTGGTCTCCTTCCACATGACTATAAACTGTCCCACAGGATTTATTCCATCCTGTCCTCAAGTTGTGCTATGGTGCTACCTCTAGATGCTTGCTGATGGCATTCATTTCCTATTCTGTTTCTTTTATGTCTGGCCTCCCATCCATTTCAAGCTCCTCAATCAACTATATATTTCATTGACATTTTGTTTCTTGATTGTCTTCCATGTTGTGTTATAAAGCACAGCTGGATTTACAGCCATCACATGAGATTTTCCCTGGAATTTGATGTGCCGTATTCAACCACACAACCAGATGCAATGTATAAGCTCTTTTATAATATTTTCTTGTGCCATTCATCCATGTCAACATCCTCATTTTGGCCACATTATTTTCTAGACATTTTGTTTCTCAACTACTCATCATTTGGTACCATATATCTTGGTTAATAATATAGCTATCTTGTGATTTTTTTCTTCTTTTGTATCTTTGGAGTTTGGAAGATTTAATAGGTATTCGTCAGGCCCCCAACACTCCAAAAGCACTTGTTTTAATTATTTTTTTTTCCTTTTTTTTAATGAAGTAAACTTATATATGAGATATGTTTTGCATATATTTTCATCTTTCTTTGATTTGTATTTTGGAAATTGAAGTGCATGCTATAATATATGATGGTGATATAGGAGAAGTACCAAAGTTCATACGATATAAGATTTGATAATTGGTTAATACTTAATAATCATTCTAAATGATAAATCCATAAACAGAACTGTTTTTCGTGTTGTCATTTTGTGCAAATAGTTTATTTATGTCTCATTTTATGTAGGAGTTTCAAGTTCAGATTGCATTTATCACTTAGAATTGGTTTATCATTGCATCTTCCAGGTAGTGGAGGTTCACAAGCTCCAGTGGTAATCTATCCTAGTGAGATGGATGGTATCCCAAAGATTTCCTTGCCTGTTTTTGGTATGGCCTCCTATAAATTTAAAGGATCCATGTGGACACAAAATAGCGTATGTGAGAGTCAACCCGTGAACTCTCTTATGGAGGCAGCGGACAACCGGCTAAGATTGCTTCAGGTCAATCACCCAGACTTCCAGTTTTTTTCTTCACATGGCATGTTCCACAGGGTGATATCAAGTGACTAATCACCCTAGTCTCCTCTCCTAGCTGCAAAAAATGCCTACTGATTCCACAATGCATGGTCAAACTGATATTAAATGCCTTGAGATCATAATGGCATGCTGTCCAAGGGAGTTCATCTGATTTGGATTTCTTCTACTTTGCAAAAGAAAATATAGGAAGAAAAATACCAGACAAATACAAAATTGGAAGGAAAAAAAAGAAAAAAAAAAAAAAAAGAAAAAGAAAACTGGGAAAAGGATAAACAAGTGAGCATTCCAAGGAACAGAAGGGAGCAGAATAAGGCCCAAGAATAGTGGAAAGAAGGGGAATATAAAGATGAACATAGAGAAGCTATATGAGAATTAAGCTGAATTGGGTTATGTTACTTTGTTGTTGACTTCTTGAGTCCCAAATTTATATCTATATGAATACGTCATTATAGGAGAAGAAAACAGCGGCTTTTATAGGTTTTGTGATGATCAGAACTTAGGTTGATTTATTTTGTCTAAACTTTCCTAGGAATTTTGATTTGGATGGTGTAGAATAGGATTAAAGTAGAGCAACCCCTCTGATGCATCAACTTATGTGCTGTTTGATCAGTAAGAAAAAGATTTTTCCTTCCAAAAAAATAAAAATAAATAAGTTTAAATTATGCAGTTGTTTCAAATTAAGTCGTGTATTATGACATGGTAGTAGATTGCCTTGCCACCAATATATGGCAAGTAAACTGGACGTTTTGCTAATTCTTGAGGATTGAATAAGTAGCAGTCTCGTTCATAGCCAAGAAAAAAAAAAGGGAAATGAAAAATGTAGCGGT
The DNA here is from genome assembly GCA_039720395.1 of Liquidambar formosana. Classification (NCBI taxonomy): domain Eukaryota; kingdom Viridiplantae; phylum Streptophyta; class Magnoliopsida; order Saxifragales; family Altingiaceae; genus Liquidambar; species Liquidambar formosana. The sequence goes on along the minus strand of CM077828.1, from coordinate 16,894,916 downwards.
CTCATTTAATGTTATAGTACTTCATGACAGTCAGTGCCATGAGGTATTACAGGATGATCAGCAAATCCTGCCTGACCTGTAGTGTGTTAATCAGACAGCTTGGTGTGAATTGGAAATCTTGCTAGCCAGGCCAGGTTTATCCGGGGCATGGAGGGTAGCCTTACTCATCCCCTAGTTGGGGGAAAAGTTTTGGATGCCTTGTTGGCAAATGAGAGGGGGGGGGGGGGTGTGGAATGGAATGAGATTGTAATAAGTATTGCGGGGTGAATATCATTATAATTCACTATTACTATTTTATTTTATTCCTGTTTAATTATCTCATCCAAACACACTGTTTGAAATGAATTGGAATGTGATTCCATTCCATCCATTCCATTCCAACCAAACAAACATGACCTCAAGATTGTGTGGGAATTGGGTTATGATGAGAATTTGTGGCTTGTGAGAATATGTCCGGCCAAGTTGGAAGCTTTCTAGCGGGTCAATCTTCATTTAGTGACCACACCTAAATGATCCAATAATCGTCCATTTCTCATCATTAAGACCTTGGATCAATCCCTAACCGATCGTTTCCGCTCTCATAAGGGACTTTTAACTTTTCTTGTCTCTGCATTTTGGAGTAGAGTTGCAGATACAATATTGGTTGAATTTAGTGCATAGGTCCTTACACCCCACATTTGAAAGTAATGGTGTTCATTATTTAGGAAGCTGAGTGAAAATTATCTATTAAAAAAAAAAGGGTAATCTTAACAGTTTCACAAATCGGTTAAAAGTCTGAAGATGCAAAGCAGGAAATATTAGTCATTCCATTGAAAATGGAAACGAAGCAAATGACCAAGTTTCCTGATATAGAGGGTTGATTGCTGGCAGGATTATTTGTTTTATTTTTCTATTTGGATAATGCTTGCAGGATTAAATACGTCTGCTTTTTTGGGCATATTGTTAAATATATTAATCAAGAAAAATACAAACGGTAATTTGCTCTTAGTTTCACCAGTAGGGAGAACTCAAACCTCTTCACTGCTCTTACATCACATAGATACTTGAGAAGCAATAGGAGTTTAGGATGATCAATTTGATGTTGGATCATTTTGACTTTACTCTGTTTCATTGTCTTTTTAGACCATTTCTAGTTTTCTTGTCGGTCGGAGGCCAAAATACATGGCACTCCATGTCACATATGAAGTATGGGAAATGGATTGATCTGTGACCATATTGAGAAATTGAGACTCTTCTCTCTCTCTCTCTCTCTCTAGATGTATATAGATATTTGGGTGCTCAACTCTGCTCTTGATTTATGTCTAAATTTTGAGTGATATATTATAAGCCTTGCCTGTTATGATTTAGCTAGATGCTCCATGTCCTAGAAAATCAAATTTTGATTATGATGCAAGTCAATGTAGCTCCAGACCTTGGTCTAATATATATCATCATGGCTAAATCCATTGTCAGATTAACCCTATCTCCTTGTCATTATACTTTTCAACTGTTTTGACATTCCCTTGAATGCATAATGAGTGATCGATACTGTAACCTAAAAGTTCCCAAGGACCAGGATGTAGTAGACTCTGATTGACAGACCACTAAGATTGAAGAAAAAATGTGATTGCAGAGAGATGCAATTAGCAAGATCCACGTGCAGCAGCCATTGTCAAGGTCTGCTGAACCCATCTAGGCCAACCCTCATCGATTATAGTCCTCACAAAATCTAAAACCTAAAATATCCATTATTTTCTAGTTTACTCAATGATAAGTGATTATGAGAGAATATATATATAATTTTTGGTCCTTCTATCTTCAAATTATATTTGACAAGTCATTCTGAATATTGAGATTCATGCAAAAGGACTTTAAATTAACTCCATATTCCAATCTTCATTACAAGAAACAAAAGGCTGCACGATAGAGATAAGAGTAGGGACATGTAGCCATGAGCCCATGACCCAACATTATTTCCAACTAGTGCCTTCACTATAGACATCTACTATTTAATAGACCACAACCACACCAACTTAGGGAAAATAAACTCTCTCTAATCTCAAGACTAATGTAGCAAGAAGCATGCAAGGATAGAGGAGAGAAGCTGAGTCACTTCATAGTATGCTTTCTAGCACTTGGGGAATGGAGTCCCACAAGTGCTAGCAACCTTCCTGGCATTGGGGGAATTGACAAACTTCTTGAGGTTGGGGTTCTTGAGGTACTGGCAGAGGCAAGGCTTTTGTTCCTTGATCTTACTGCAGCACAGTTTTGATGGTGGAGTCGCCGATGTGATTGCGCTGACACAAGTGCTCAGCTCTGATGGGCTGCATGTTACTGCCATCGAGACCTGTGCTTCAGCCAGAAGCAGCACCAGCACAGCACACAGAGCAATGTGTGATGCCTTCATTTTTCACTCACAAAAGGATTAGCTGCTAGTATGGAGCAAGAGGAGAGGAGAGAGAAGAGGGAGATGGGATGTAAGCTAGCTTGGATTGTTTGGCTTGGGTTACGTTTTCTTCTCAATTTATAGATGGGAGTTTGAGATAAAACAATAAAAAAAAACACCCCTAAAAGTTGGCACAGTGCAAGGAGTTTACATTAGAAGAAAAAAAAAATAGTGTTGTGGCCACCGCAACACATCGAAAACCATTTTGAATTTACATTTGAAAAAAGCTATAGTATTGTGCCCACCATAGCACATCACAACCCGTTTCGATCTTTGGAAAGCATATAGTAATGTGGCATGGGTCCCATTTCATATCTTCTTCTATCAAAATTCGAAGGAGTCAAATGGGTTGTGAGATTTGTGATGACTTTTGTCTGTGATGCAATGAAGTAAATATATTTAACCTCATATTTGGTGCCTCTCTGATATAATTATAGTGCCATATGGGCAATGCTTCACACCATATCACCATGTGAAGAAGCCCTGGGATCAGTGATAGGCTCCCGTCTAAGGTTTTTTTTTTGAATATGTGATTATAGTCCATCAATTTCAGCCAATTTCTCTGAAATTTTCAGAGGAGTAAAAAATACATGAATGGTATGTCTCAGCCGGATTTTAAGCAGGTGGGATTGTCATAATTTCAAACTTATATACAATACATAGATTAGTTATCCAATTGCGAGGAATTCACTTGCAATTAGAGCTTAAATTCCTCCTGATTAAGGTATGGCGACCCAACCCAATTTGCGTATCAATGAACTAGGCGAACTGTTAAACTCAATTTGGGTTCACATCAGCTAAATAAATTCACCAAGTGAATCCTAATTAACCGATCATTTCACCCCTAATTCCTTATCCACATTCATATTTTCTTTAATTTTTCATTTTGTTTTGTACTGCTTATTTATATTAATGATGAGTATGGGAGGACTTGCCTCCACTTTCCCCCTGCGGGTATAAAAAGGTAAAGAAAAAACAAGACCTACCAACGTACCGACCCATGAGACTCCCATTATGAACACCATTTCATGACCTTTGATTGCTGTGCATGCAGCTGTGTGACCCACTCTCTCTCTCTCTCTCTCTCTCTCTCTCCACCCTTGCAGGCTTGCAGCTGTGCTTTCGGTGATGTTGATGTGAGTTCTTGTTGCACTTACCTATCATTCTGATGGGCGACATGGTCTCATCATTAGTTTTAATATGCTCCAAAATTTTGTGTAATTATGTATAATCATGATCCTCATTATCAGTGGTAGTGTAATTATAACCCGTGAGCATATGCAGTAGCAACATCCTTGCTCATGAAATGGTCAAAGGATTAGAACGAAAATTGATTCCTCTAACAAAGTTTTCATCTCTCTCTCTCTCTCTCTCTCTCTCTCTCTCTCTCTCTCTCTCTCTCTCTCTATATATATATATATATATATATAGAAGTATGATAAGGTAAGTACGTGTTCAATATCTATATTGAGAGTTGTACCTCGTGCATTAATGGAATACGAGGTACATCGGACCAATGCAAATGGTACAACTCTCAATACATGGTACTAATATAATTTATATCAACACGTGCTGATGGGATCCTAACCAATATATATATATATATATATACACACACACATATAAGTGTATTATGATCTTTGATCCAACTAATCTCTAGACATGATAAGGCCACCACTTGTTGGAAATGATTTAAATTATAATTATATCTTTTGGATAAAATTAAGTTTGGATAAGATCAAGTTTTGGACAGGATCAAATCCTTGTGGATAAGATCAAATTCTTTTGGATGAGATCAAATCTTTTTGGATAGAATAGAATCTTTGTAATTATGACAAAGATTCTTGACTTTTACTATAAGCCACCTATCCTCCTATTTAAAGGGTAACTGTGTGAAAGTGTTAAAAAATGAATTTGAAGTTTTCATTTTTTGACTTCTTTACTACATAATATACATATGTCATTTTACTTTAAGTTTTATTGGGCATCTTGACAGGAGGTTGAAAGTACTTAATCCTGACGATTAATGCAAGATCGTAGAGGAATAAGATCGAGTCCAAGCTAAATTGAATCCCGGATATAGAGTTGGCATAATCCCTTACACGAGTGGGAGACTCCAACTATATTCAACAAGTGTTGTTGCACCTCTTAGCCAGATTGAGATTAACTTTATTTTATGTAAAGTAACTCGTATTAACTTTATTATTTTGATACTTTGCTAGCTAGATCGGGATTAACTTTATTCAATGTAAGGTACATAACTTTTGTTATTCCAATAACTAGAAATTATTTCTTGGATATATTCCAACACCACCTATGCATTCTATACCAGTTAATATGATATTGTTGGCCTTGTAGTCATGGTGGTGCCTCTTCCTAACTTACCTTATTTGAAGGAGGAAGTCGAGGGTTTGAATTTCAACCCACTTTCAGGCTGATAATTATGCAAAATGTTGCTTGGCCAAACCCATAAAAAGTGTAAAATTAGTGAAGTAATAAAAAGGAGGGTGGCCATATTGGACTATTTAATCTTATTGGATGAAACTGATTAGATATATGATGATTAGAGATTTTCCATTTTGGAGGTGAATATTGGTCAAAAAGAGATCCACCCAAGGTGGGATACTGTAAAAGGGACAGTTCAGATTTGTAAATATGTGCACTTTTTGCCTTTGTAGGCTACTGGTTGTTCAGCTTTCATTGTAGATGAGGCTTACAAGGATTATCACTGGCTTCTTGTACTAATGCACAAGGGGTGCCCCTTTTTTTTTTTGTTTTTTTGGTGGAAGACAAAGCAAATCTTTCCAATTTCTAAAGGAAGATTCAATCTCCTTTCTAACACCTCCTATCTAGTTGGTTGAATCCGGTGCTTATCATACCTAGACAACCCCAAAATGAAGCCAAAACTAGCCGGTTCAAGTTCGACATTCTTCACAGCCAAACGGTACATCATCCGAAATAACCAATAATTTATGGTATTATAGATAAATGATAGGAAACATATATAAACATATATATATCTTACAGATAGTTAAGAGAGGATCCTCTCCAATCCACCTCAAATAGATGGTATAAATTTCACGAGGCATGTTTAATTACGGGAGTGGACCCATGCTCCAAATAGTCACAATTGAAGGATATATTTCATTACATTAACTTGTTAAACACAAATAACCCCATATCTTGATCTATCTGTACCTACACAGATCTGGAGGCAAGAAGGATTTGTGGTGTATATGCCCTTCTTGTACTTCCAAAAATGACCCATTATTGTACTTTTACCTCCAATAACAAGGATAGAACTAGAACTTAATTTTAAATTTTTTTTAAAAATTAAATAGCAATTAGAGAGCTTATTATTGAACATGTCATGCAACTTGGATGGTAAAGTCTTGTGGCAGACCTGGGTTTGACCTATCTTAGCTAATTATTTAATTCTCTTTTTTCTTTTTTTAGCTGTGACCTAATTTTTCTTAACTATATTATAATATATGTCCTTGCTTGTACCAAACCAAAAGAGTCATTACTCATTACTTTTCTCAAACTCACTTGTCTACATGTCAGCAGCAATTGTAGGAACATTTTAGCTCATGATTAGCATGTTTACAGTTCAGGTTCGATCCTGTTTAGCACTGGACTAATCCAAACAAGAAAATCTGCAATGGCAAATGAGCCAACCATAACAGGTGACCCTATTGTAATACACTCTTCATTTAACCTCACCAATCTTGAAAACCCCTTCATCATACAGTGTAATGTGACTCTGACTATCTGTCTTTCAAAGGGGAAAGCTAAAAAAAAACAAAGGGAAAAGAAGAAGCGTGAACATATGTCATCATCAGCCTGATTGATTTCAAGTGGGTCCATCAAAGTCAAAATTAGAGTGCTTGATATCATTATTGTGGGCCTTTAAAATCATTGCACATTCACGTTTTAATCTTACCAGTTGTTCGTTCGCGCGCTAGACCTTTTTATTTATTATTAATCACTTTGGTCAAAAAATTTTATTTCATAGTGGGGCTGCAATCATAAGCACACTACCCCAAATTTCTCAACCACAATTATTATTATTATTATTTAAAATAAAAAAAAATTCTTTCAGGTACCATATGTTTTGGCCATCAAGGTTTCCCTCAAAAGGAAAATAAAACTAAAGTGAAGAGTTCTTGCATAAAGGTCACCCACCACTTTATAATAGCCTAATCTATCAAGTTTATTACATTTCATTTAAATGAAAATATCATAATCAGTTTGGCAGGAGGCAAAACCAATTCTTCTAGGCTCTGCTTGTTTTGAAATGAATCACTAGAACTGAAGTTTATGAATTTTGTTTGACGGATGGTGTACTATGATGGTAATTAAGTGACTATGTGCTAAACAAATTGTGTATGTGCAGAAATTTTCCACGAAACTGGCTTCTCAAGAAAGTAAATAGAAGTCACTTGAGAGCATATGACGGGGTTCAATTCTACTTAATGGCACAAAAGACGAATCACTTAGTTTATTAGGTTCTGTACTCTCTTTGAACTTTCTTGATCTTCTCATCGATCCTTTCCTTAATTTATTTTAGTTTCCTTAGGCCAGTCAACCTTTCAAGTTTTAGAACACTCACAAGCTCTCACTTCATCTGCATTATGTAATTTTTTTTATATGTAGAATTGGCATTATTTTGATGAAGTGTAAATTAAACTACGTGAGGTCAAATCTTACCTACAGCTAGACAAATTATATATACCGGATCATGCATGCTTTCTGATAAAAAGTTTTCAGCGTGGAAATGCAACAAAAGTTGCTTTGCTATATATATTGAAAACTATGCATGATTCCAACAACTTTAGCCAAAGTCACTCCTAGGATTAAGAAATCTGGCATGATTCCATTTGGCCTGGCCTAGGCAAGAAGAAAATGGTCACCTTGTGGACTAGCTAGGCCGCAATGGTTTGTTGTACTAAGCCGAAAGCACGCTTAGGGTTTGGGTAGTATAATTCCAGGAGCAAAACCCACATAGGAAAATCGCATTGCCAGTTCACCCGAGAACAATGTGCACTATATATTAATAAGCTACAGTCTTTAGTCAAGGGTGAATGGAGTGGTCTTAGGATCTCTAATCAAATAAGAGGTTTTGGATTCAATTCTCACAATTTCCTTCAAGGTTACTCTTACAGATTTTGTTTTGTAATTGTATGATACATGTGAGACGGGAGGATTACATATGTTAAGGAGATAGTTAGATGCATTAGTATCTCGGATATGAAATTATAAGAATGAGAAGGTAACAAAAACTTGTTAATAGACTAGTTACCAGTTGAATATGGAATATCAATAAAACCCCTAACAATTACACTTTTTCTGGATCAAGTTCAAGATCTTTATGAGCAGTGGAGCACAATTAAGGCTTGCATTTGAATTTCAACAACAGGCACTCTCCTAGCCAAGAAAACAAAAAAAAAAAAATTGCATATCCGCTGGAAAGGCCTAGATTGCATTTGGAAGCAATGTTAAGAAATAGTGATTTCTAATAGCCACTGAATTTCAAATGACTTACTAGGGCATATGAACTTGCTCAAAATTTTTATCAACTTAATATTTGACAAGCATGACATATATGAGAGAAACGTCAAATGGGGAGTTTATAAAATATAAGTTGCACGAAAAATTATTAAAATTTGTGTAAGATACCACATCCCCTTGTTCTGAACACACACACACACACACATATATATAGTGATCAGATGAGCATATACTGATATAACGTATATCAACATCCGCAACACCCGCATTAAGAGTTGTACCTCGTGCATTAGTGGGTTATAAGGTATAATTGAGAAATGTTAGTTAGCCCCATACTTTGCCTTACAAATCTTGCCCTATTATGTGATTTAGTGCTACTTCAATTTTTAGGGTTTAACCATATCAGTGGGTCTCACAACTTTACCCCATATTCTCTTAGGAGGGCAAAATTTGTTAAGGCAAATTGTAAGGCTAACTAACATTTCCCATATCTATTCAATGAGTATAACCGTACTATGTAATTTGTGTACAGTTGCCCTACCAGGGATGATGAAAGCAGCTGATCCATATGCCTAAAACTGGAACAGTAGTCATAGAATATTTGATGGATGAGTAGTGGGGGCTCCTACTTGGGCTTCCCCTCCTATCTTGCATCTCGTGCGGAGGGGCCTGTTGGTTCCTGTTTGTTTCCTACTACTACGAAAAGAATATAATGTATTGCTTTGAAAATATATATATATATATATAGGGAGTCCATTTTTTTTCTCCTCCTGAACAAATTATGACAAAAAAATCTTCTAGTTGGTATTATTTATTTATTTTTGGGCTATATATATATACGAGTTGTATTACATATAGGGTCATAGACAGCCTTTCAATCATCCTCACAACACCCAAACCAATTATGTAAAAGCTCTTGATTAATTTTTTCCGCATCTGATCTTCATAATTTTTGATACACAGAGTGTCATCTACAAGGGGTGTAAATGAGCCAAGCTGAGTAGTAGGTTATTCAAGCTCAAGTCGTTAAATTAACGAGTTCAAAAGTAAAGTTTAAGTTTGACTCATTTAACTTATAAACAAGCTCGAACGAATCTTTTATCAAGCTGAGCTCGAGTAGTACTTTTGATAAGTTTTACAATGATGCTTGAACTCAACTCACTTATGTCACAAGCAAGCTCAAACGCGCTTTATATCAAGCCGATCTCAAGTCAAACCTGAGTAGTTCGTCTTGTTTTACAGACCTATCTACTAGAACCTCATACACCAATTTATACACTCCACATGACCATATATATCCACAATGCTAGAGGACCCATTTATGGTCTTGGGCTCAAATGCAAGGTTCCATACAGTGGTTCTTGGTTAAATTTGATTCTCTCCCTAATCATCTAGATCTCGTTCGATTGTCCAATAGAAATAAAAAATATACACATATATTTACCGTCGCGTTTCAGTCTGAGATCCCAAATGGAATTCTTGTTGGATCGAGATCACTTAAATCATAGTTCACATGGATCTCAGCTTCAAAAAGAAGTTCGGACGAGAGTTCCAGTGCAAGATCCCAGATTGGAAGTAAATTTTATATATATATATATATACACACACACTAATAGATCAGATATTGCAAATTTTGATACAGGTAAGTTCGTCTAGTCAAGGTCATACACCACTTTAAACATTACACATCCACTTATAATGCTAAAGAACCCATGTTTCAGGCCTCGAGCTTACATGCAAAAGCCATGAGAGGTAAGCCTAAATGGCTCAACGGAAGTTCCATGGGGTCCAATTTAAAAAACGAACCCCCTAAGATGATGGTAGAGCCTAAAGCTAAAAATTTTCCGATTAGGATTTTATCCATCATTAGATTTCTTCACTAAGAAACTCCTGATGTAAAAGAATGCCTACATGTAGTTGAAACCAAACCGCTTCACCTTTTCCCTCAACCCTCTACAATCATATCCAAATAAACAACTTTGTTAAAGGGTCAATGGGTGAGCAAAAACTTCAGAGCCTGTTGTTTTGTTTTGTTTTTTCTTTTCTTTTTTGGTCTTAAGGGCCAGTTGATTTCTAAAGATGGTTCTATTCTTGGCAACAAAAGGGATCAATTCTTTGTTAGTAGGCAACATGATAGGTCTGGATGAAGTTATAAAAGCCTTCGATTGACAGACCAAAGGAGAGGAAAGAGTCTCCACAACATATTTCTTAATGAGTTTAATTAAAGAGGCAATCCAATCTTAGTTTAAGTCACAGAATATAATCATGGACATCCGCAGGATTCTTGGAGTCAAAACGTAGGGCAGCTCATGAATCACCATAACTTTCAGAACATGCACTTCGCAATACCTGCAGTAGATCACATTTAAACATGTTCGAATACAGGTATGTTCCAATTGAGTTGTGTATCAAAAAAAAATAAAAAAAAATGAGGGTGGGTCTAATGCAGGTCTTTTATCCCTATTTTTCTCCCAAAATCAAAATGCCGCACGCATTCTTAAACCTTTGTATACTACACAGAAGACAGGAGACTTCACATTAACAGAAATGGATGCAGGAAAACTCTATTGGAAAAGTATCAATAGGACATCCACTATCAACAAGCAATAAGTCCCACAAGTATTTTCTTACATTAACCTGCACTAACATCATTGTCACTGACAGTGTGATGCAACTAGTCATTCATACACGCTTTGGGGGCACATACTGCACACGCTCATCTTCACATATATTCTGCAAAGAATCAGAGAAAAGAGACTGATTGAGACGAATTTAGGGTATTTTAAGTTCAAATAGAAAAAGAACAAAACAATTATAAAGGTTCAACAGACAATAAATGGTGCAAACTAGTGTACAATATAGATGAAGAATCAATTAATCACAGGTCACATGACTGAATGGATGAGTTGACCGCACAATATGCATGGAGAGTCAATAATAAATTAAATGCAAACCTGCAAGTCCTTTGGGAGTTCCTCTGAGACTGCAAGGGTGTAACAACCAGGTACAAATCTTCCTGCAAAAAGGTATTATAAAATATTAAAATCTTAAACCCCAAGTACCAAAATCTAACTTCACAGAAACAAAAAAACAAAAAAAAAAAAAATATATATATATATATACAGATAATAAAACATGAAGTGTACCATTCTAAAAAAGCATTTAAGAACAATTGAAAAAGTAAGCAATGAGAAAAAAGGGAAATCACTCAAGTGAAATGTCTTTTTTTCCATGCACAAGAATTAAGACTCATAAAGAAAACTCCAAAGATTGAGCTCCCTATTCAGCTTGCAAGTCAGTCCAAAGGAAAAACCACCCTGTGGAGCAAGTGCGGTCACTAGTCTCATGTATCTCTGAGGATCCCTTGATCATTTATTAACCCAATTGATCATGTCAGAGCGCGATCCCCTTAATCACCAATATTAATAAGTTTCCTAGACTTCCAATCCTTAAGATAAAAATAAAATAAAATATATAAAATAAACAGAGCAAGAAGATCAACAGATGGAGCAACCATCAATTTTCATTTTCAAGCAACCAACAGGACTCTAAACATGAAAGGATGAATGCTCTAAAGTGGTAAAAGGAGACCACAACTGGAAAATCTAAGGATATCCCAACCAAAAAAAAAATTTAAAAAAAATTGCACACAAAACCCTCCTAAAACATTCTCGTATCAGTGTGGTGATGTTATGAGGTGAAGATGGTCTTCTTGCGGAAGTTTCTCATTGAAAAATGTTTACTCCTTTTTGAGGGGTACAAAGGGGGGAGATTTTTTGGGCAAGGTTGTCTTCCAAAGGTGACTGGTCTCTAGAAAAAAATGTTTAGCTATATACCACCTTATTTCTAAGGGTTAGACCATCACCGATTATTGTTGCTTTTGTTAAAATGGTAAAAAGAAATGGTGGACCATCTCCTTCATAGCTAGGTAGAAAAAGCTATTTGGGCTTCACTTTTTACTTTGTTGAGTACATGTTTTTTCTTCTTTTTTTTGATGAAGTAAAATTTGTATTAATAACAAGAGGCTAAGCTCAAGTACATGAGATATTTACAAGAACAAAGCAAAAAGAAAAAGCACAAAAGAAAGACCCCTTTATATCTTTAGGGAATCTAAGAAGTTAGTGTTATGCTTAGAACAGTTTTTCAAGGGAAGTGGTTCAAGGATGGAGAAAGGAATTGGAAGACCATTAAGAAAATAACCCCTTTGTGTCTCCTTTAGTGTTTATGGATAGAGAGAAATAGAAAGATTTTTGTAGGCAAAGAAATCCATAGTATTAAGATCAAAGAATGGTTTCTTAATACACTTTTTCTATGGGTTTCTCCACATTGGATTGGTGGAAAACCCTCTTTAAAGTAACCAACTAATCAAGACTTATACTTTTGGGGACTTTTGTAGACAAAACCAACAGAAATGGGAGTGATTGGATGGAACTCACAGATGAAAGAGAATCATAAATTTGTAAAGAAAAAAAAAATACCTCTATGGTTTAAAGCCCAAATCCTTTCATCAGAAACTCATGTTACATGGAGACTTCAAATTTTGTGAAATATCAGTGTAAGAGTGGACACTTCAAAATAGTGAAAAGTCTTTGGAAAGTAGAAGAATCCAACACCTGGACACATACCCTGCACCCGACACCTGCACCCAAGTCCATGTAACAAAGGAATTGAAAACAAGAGGTAGATGTCATCAAGCATCAAGAGAAAAGGAGAATACTCCTAAAGTTTGCCTTGGGGAACCCAAAAACACCCACCCAAAAAGTATCCTTGGGAAAAAAAATTTCCAATCACAAAGCTTTGACCAAAATCGACCTTTAAGCCCGATAAAAATTCACTAATTCAAACAAGAGAAGGATGAGCTTAAATTAACCAAGCTTTCCTTAGTGGCTTCTAAAAAAAATCATATTATAACCCATTGCAAATAGAAAAGCATGACATTATTTCTCCCAATAACTAGACTAGGACATCAACCACAAGATGGAACCTACTACGTGAATATGCAACTCTAGTGCAAATGAAAGGAACAAGTTGATCCCCTTAACAAAGAACCATATAAGCCTAAAAGGAGGAAAGTGCCCATTCACAAAACTAGCAAAGTCAGCAGCTCTAAACTCTAAAGTAACTCCCATTTCAAGATCTCCAAAATGCACCAAAATTTTCTTCTCTTAAAATAGTCAAGAAACCCCTTTAAACATGAAAATAAGTCTTTTCCAGGTCCACATAAACAACAATCCCTTCCTTACAGTTACCCCTTAAGTCCTCAACACACTCATATTGCTAGCAAAGATATGTGGGTAAAAACTGGCTTGAAACAATACAACTCTACAACACTTGGACAACACATAAAAATGATTCGATAGAGACCACCATAGTGAATCCATTTGACCCAAGGGAAACTTGACACTATAAGTGTTGCTCTGTTTAGTGAAATGACTTTACCAAAAGCATTATTCCACTGCCCTAGAAGTTGTTCCTCCAGTACAATTGAAATTTAGGGTCCTTGAAATACAGGCTTAGGATGGTTTGATATATTTGAACAAAGTAATATGAAAAATTAAATGTTGTACAAAATGCCCTAGCTATTTATTTAAAAGTTGCATGCTTCAGGAAAATCAGAGAAAAAAAGAGGGCGTGGGAGGACCCTTATATAGAACATTTTTATATCAAGTTTAATATGGAGACCTTTGGCATTTGATGGGACAAGAGATCTTTCTTTGCAAATCATCAAACAAAAATCAGATGGACAAACAATAATAGCTCCAGAAGTTCATTACGCAAAAAGAAGTTCGCACAGATGATCTAGTAGTAGTCCCTAGATACTAGTCATGCTTTCATAATTTCCAAAGTCAAGAATGGCAATGCAAAGGGTGACAAGAAAAAAATAATAATAATAATAATAAAAATAAGCATATTATAACTACTTGGATCTATGAACACAGTAGAATTGTTGAACATACCAATTCTTAACCAGCGAGCGGCCCAACTTCTACTTGGATCCATGACTGAAATTATCCTGTAAAACTCCCAGCAAGAGGAAACCATAAAAAACGATGGAAGTTCCGTAGTGAATATCAGTACTAAAATAAAAGTCACAGAAGCATATAAAACCATTTTTTCCATAATTTTTTTTTTTTTTTAATCCTTTTCTTTTCCCGAGTTTCATGAAATGTTCCCAATCTTGACCCGGAAATTACTAATTCACAGGTGATTCCTCGGAACTCAAATCACACTCACAATACTTAAGATGTCACCAAATAATTCCATTCAGCATATAATAAATTTCCAGGAATATAGAAAGAGGAATGAGAGTTGAGGTCAAACAAAGCACAAAGTAGCAGAAGAAGTTATACCCAGTAAAGTTAGGAGTAGTGCAATCCACGACGCGCTCATGATCGGTCTCCATGTTAAAGAAGGGGCAGTTCTCGCAGCCTGACTCTCTAAACTGTGAAGTCACCACAATGTACACACACAGCATAACTCAAACACCCATACACCCAAACAGATGATTCAAAATCGAAAAAAGGAGAATTAGAGACGCGTCAAGCTAATTTTTGATTTTTGATTTTTGAATTCCTAGGTTTCCTGGGCAACCAAACAGAGGATTAACAAATGAAACGCAAAACCCTAAGAAAGAGAAAGATGAAAGGAACCTGATCGTAGGTTTTGACAAGGCGGCAGCGAAGGCAAGCCCTGAGTTCATGGCCGAAGCTCGTCGGTATCTGTGCTGGAACGCTTCCCATATTTTTTTTCGTTTTGGCTATTGCCTCGAATTTCTTACCAGTCCAGTTTACCAAAGATTCGCGAGAAAATATTTGATTTGAGATTCAAGAGTAGCCGCTTTTATAAACGCACGATGGCAATGGGGCGGTTTGCCAATGGTCCAATGGGCTGTAGCCCAAACGGTACGACAAGTGAGGGTTTGGAGAATATTGCATCTCTTTCGAACCCAAAATAGAGAATAATAATATGGATTAATGTTGATCCGGCCTATGACGACGTGCCAATGTAAGTTGTACTGTCACCATGTATTAAGGGTTACTCCTTATATTAGTATAGTATAATTCTTATCGTATACTGTTGATATAATTTGTATCAACATGTTTTTATAGGATTGGATTTCGAGTATTGATAAATAAATAAATTATTAAATAAAAAATACAAATAAAAATATATAAGAACCCAACCCTTATGGCCCAATGGTGATATCAATGTGGGTAAAGATTTAGGTAGTCTTAGTTATAAGGGCAATTCCCCTCCACTATAAAACCAAAATAAAAAGGGCAATTGGCAAATTACTTAGCTTTACTCGAAAACTACCTTGCCCTCTTTTTGGCAATTGTTATTGGGATATACTATTATTCATTTGTACAATCAAGTTTCACTTGAATTCAAAAACCAACCTCGTCTTTGGCATGGTAATAAGTAATGAAAGGTCATGATGGCAAGTAGTGGTTGATGGCCGAGATGGTTACAGTGGTGATCGAAAGTTGTAGTGGATGATAGGAGGTGGTGGTGCTGGTGGTTGATGGGGTGGTTCGGTGGTGATGGAAGGTGATAGTGGATTATGGCAGGAAGTGGTGGTGACGGATGGTGGTTAGTGATCACAATGGTGGGAGGTGGTGATATTAGTTGGTGATAGCGGATGGTGGTGGCAATAATGGGCAATAATGGGTGGTTGCGGAGGCAAAAGTGATGGTGTTCTGAGTTACTCTTTTAAAAATCTTTCTTAGAAGAGATTTAGTAAGAAAATCACCTATTGAGGTTAAATTTAAATAAGGAATTGGAGCCTAGCTCCAAATCCTATAAGAATTTCACAAATCCCATCATTGTTGCTTCTCCCAACAGGGTAAATTGCCATTGCAAAATTTCAATTCCCTTCGTAACCCAAAATCCCACTTGCAAGTACGGCATCCAAACATACCATAAACTATCATATACAGCCACTACTTTTGTTTATTTACTTCAACATCTCCAACTTGCACTAAAATCTTCTGTTACTAGAATAGTCAAGAACTTAGAAGTAAGATCTATGCTCTTGGGTTGCGTTCGGTTTGAGGGAATGGAATGGAATAAGAATGGGAGTGGGAATGGAATGAAAATAGACATTCCATCCCAATGTTTGGTAAGAGATGGGAATGGAATAAAAAACGTAAAGGTGAGACCCATTTTTAATGATTTTTACTAATTGAAAGGAGAGAATAACCATTTCTTTTGATTTGGGAAAGAATAACTATTCTTTTATTGAAGAGAATAGACCCCCACAAAAGAATAGTCATTCCATTTTCTTGTAGAACCAAACACTCAATTTTTTTTTTTTAGAGAATGGAATTACCATTCCTTTTTCTCCCTCATTCCCTCATAACAACATAACCTTAGAGTGTTGATTTTGCTCCTAGAACTATGATTCTATGATTTCAAATAGCATTAGTGTAAGAACCACGATTACAAAAAAGAAAAAAACACATTTAAAAAATTGTGGTCCTGACCAAAATTAGATGTAGAGCCCTTCTGGCCTCTACCGCTCCCGTGATCTTGCTTTAGAATTGTGATTATATGGGTCCAATCTTATAGAAATGTGTTAATGTAAGTCACGTTACTACCATGTATAGGAAGTTACGCAGCGGCATTCCGCCAGGCGATGGCGCTAGGAGACTACCGCAATCCCGCCCGAGAAGGATTTGAGGCCGTCCAAATGAGATCTATGGCTCACATTTAAAAGCCTCAAAACATGCCTTTACTAATGGACCCGACCCGAAGGAAGCAAACCCTTCTCTCTCCTTTCTCTCCCACTCTCCCTTTGACGCCGACGAACACAACCCATTCGTTCCCCATCTCGACCCCCTCTCTCTCTCTCGACGCTGACCTCGTCTTTCTCTCTCTCTCTCTCCATCCCGACGTTTCCAGCAAACCCTAGACGATGTACGAAGAAAACCGGATTCATTATCATCAACCCAAACCCGAATTGAAAACCCGATCTAAACCCCTACCCATATATTCAAAGTGGGCTAGAAACCAATAAACCCTACCTTCTACCCGCCCTATCTCTCTCTTCTGGTTGCAGCTCGGCGGCCACCTTTCCACAGTGAGAGGTAACAGCTCTCTGACATACGCACACATATAGCTGATCATTTTTTTTCCTTCTTGGAGTTCATGTTTTCATTCAAAACTATGGGATTGAAGTTACATAATAACCTTCTCTTTATGTTAATTTTTTTTTTTTTGTCGTATTTTTTGGAAATGAAATGGGCATGTTTTATTGTAGTTGGGTACCTGTGTGGGTGTGTTTTCATGCATTATGTATAAATTCGGCATATGCTTTATTGGATTTATGAGTGTGGGTGTGTGTGTGTGTGTGTGTGTGTTAGATTTGACATATGCTTTATCGGATTTATGAGTGTGTGTCTGGTTTGGGGTAAATTTAAATTGGGAGGAAACACCCGGAGAACTGTAAGATGAAAGTTTGAAATCATTTTTCAGCAATAAAACGGTGATGCCTTAATGGTGTCCTTTTTTTTTTTGGATGGGTAATGTTGATTGATAATATAACAAGTGGGCTTGTCGAAGTTTCAGCTAAGTAATTGGAAAAAAATAAAAAAAAATATGTTTTGTTGGATAGCTCTATGGTTTAGCACTTCAATAAAAGAAAGTGGTGATGGATTTGTGCCCTCAATTCTTTGTCAAGCACCCTCAATTCTATGTAAAATACACTATAGTTGTTTAAGTTCCATTTAGACCCCAGACTAGTTCTTAGAAATTGAATACATTTATCCAACCTTGTAAAAATTGGGATTTAGATGAAATATTATCAAATAAAATTTCATTGGGAATTCCTGTTGATTATTGAAATCGGGTTTCTAAACACTAGGAAATAGATTTTATTTTTTATTTTTTATTTTGTTTGGCTGGCTTTTTGCTTATATAGATATTTAAATGGGGTTGTAATTCACAATCTTAATTCTCTCTCTGTCTCTCTCTTTGTGTTGTGCAATCTATTTGAAACTTGAGAAATCTGTGAGATGTGATCTGTTGAAACCTACAATAGGTTCCATTTATTTCATGTTTAACGCAAAGAAATTAGGATTTTATCTTTTGGAAATATCCTGTAGTTTTTAGACATTTGTGGAATTGTGGTCGACTCATTTTTCCAAATTCCATTTATTTGGTTATCCAATTTCCAAAGTGACAAAGATGCACTTATGTACATGATTAGCCTGGAATGTGTAATCATAGTTTTATTATTTAATTTATCAAGTAAAATTATGTTTTAGTTTATTCCAATTGTTCCAAATCCCAAGGACTTTGAGTTGTAAATATTTTATCTCACCGCAACTATATTTTGTTTGATTTTGTAGAACAGGCTTTCATCTTGCGAAGATGAGTTTGATTTCTCAAAATGTTCTCCATAAAAACCGGGTTGACAAGAATAAAAGGGAGGATGCTGACGAGCCTTCGCTAATGGATGGGAAAAATGTCATTGAAGACAGAGAACAATCCGATTTGGATGCTTTGAGGATTAAGAAAAGAAAGAAAGAACGCAAGGAAGAGGGAAAGCAATTGGATATTGAGCAAGAAAGGGAAATGAAGAAGCTGGAGAACCTTTTGTTTGGATCCCTTCATTCCCCACTTGAATTTGGGAAAGAAGATGAGAAAGAAGACCAAGAGTGGGGTGAGAAAGGTTCTGCTTTGTTCTTCACAGACCGATCTGCAAATAGCGTACTATCTGTTTATGAAGAGGATGCAGAATATTCAGCGGAAAGTGATGAGGAGGAGAAAACTAAGCAAAGGAAACCCGTCTGGGTGGATGAGGAAGAGGAAAAGACCAATATAAATATAGCTAAAGTTAACAGATTGAGGAAGCTGAGGAAGGAAGAAGATGAGAGTGTGGTTTCTGGATCGGTGTATGTCTCAAGATTGAGGGCTCAGCATGTTAAGCTTAACCCAGGCACAGAGTGGGCTGAACTTGATTCACAGTCAAGGAATTACAGCTCTTATGATGATGAATCATCAGATGAAGAAAATGGGGCAGTAGTGGCCCGTGGTTATGAGGATGTTGAAACTGTTGATGATATCCTCCGAACAAACGAAGACCTTGTCACAAAGAGAGGTACAAAATTGTTGCCTGGACTCCTTGAATACTCTAGACTGGTAGATGCAAATGCTGAGGATCCTTCCAATGGTCCAATAAATTCGGTTCAGTTCCATCGAAATGCTCAGTTGCTACTTGCTGCTGGATTAGATCGAAGGCTTAGGTTCTTTCAGATTGATGGCAAACGGAACACCAAAATACAAAGCATTTTCCTTGATGATTGCCCTATTCGAAAGGCGTCTTTCTTACCTGATGGGTCTCAAGTTATTGTAGCAGGAAGAAGGAAGTTCTTTTATAGCTTTGATTTGGTGAAAGCAAAAGTTGATAAAATAGGCCCACTGACAGGCAGGGAGGAAAAGAGCTTGGAATTTTTTGAGGTTTCTCCAGATTCTAGTACAATTGCTTTTGTGGGCAACGAGGGTTATATCTTGCTGGTCTCAACCAAAACAAAGGAACTGATTGGAACACTAAAGATGAATGGAACTGTTCGTTCTTTAGCTTTTGCTGATGGTGGGCGGCAGTTATTGAGTTCTGGTGGTGATGGGCATGTCTACCACTGGGATTTGAGAACAAGGGCTTGCTTTCATAAGGCTGTAGATGAAGGTTGCATAAATGGTACAGCTCTTTCTACTTCACCTAGTGGAAACTTGTTTGCAGCTGGTTCAGACAGTGGGATTGTGAACATCTACAATAGAGAAGAATTTTTAGGGGGCAAGAGAAAGCCGATCAAAACCATTGAGAATCTAACCACCAAAGTGGATCTTTTGAAATTTAATAATGATGCTCAGATTTTGGCTATCAGTTCAAGCATGAAGAAGAACAGTTTGAAGTTGATACACATTCCATCATTTACAGTATTCTCAAACTGGCCTCCCCCAAATAAGACTTTACAGCATCCTCTCTGTTTAGATTTTAGTCCTGGGGGAGGTTTCATGGCATTGGGAAATGCAGCTGGAAAAGTGTTACTGTACAAGTTGCATCATTACCATCATGCATAGACCAATTGAGAGTAAAACCATATTTTATTTGTATCGGTTGTTGGTTGCAAAAAGGGCTTCTGCAGTAATTTTGCTTTATAATGGCTTGTTCATCTTCTCATGGTGTATCATTTAATATTTGGATGAAGATTCTGGTAACTCAGTTTCAATTTAATACTTCTTGCTTTTCGAAATTGTTCCTTATTTTGTGTTTTTGTTGTTATTACTGTTACTTATCTTCTTCAGTGCCTTATCTCATGTTTTAATTGTTGTCAATCTGACATGATAAATTCAATTGGAGTAAAAATTGTTATTATTACTTCTGCTATATATTGTTGCCCATTTGGCCAGAAGTTTTCTGCTTACTGCCTTACACTCGTGCCAACCCTTCCATGTGTTCCTAAATATCATTACAATTGATGCTGCTTTCTTTCATGGCCTGGATATTCAAGTCTATTCAACATGCTTTTGTATTTTTATCCATCTTTTCGACTTAATCTATGTTTTTTTTTTCAGTTCAGATAACCACAACTCTTATTCGTGTATCTTTGGTGTGGCTGCCTTTCCAGTCTCCAGTATGGTCAAGTACACAATTTAATCTTGGCACGTCCTCAAAAAATTCAATCAAGACCCCTCTCCCATTTGTTGATACCCTCTAATCATTATCAATGTGGGTGTTCCAGTCTGTTGTGCAGCCACAAATCCTCTGTTTCCCTTGTCATAATTGAAATAATGTCCCTACGTGAAGATGGAAGTTGGTTTGGTATTTGTGAATTCTAGGAAGATTTTTTAGATTTTGGGTGCCAAAATTGCTGAATTTTAACACTTTGACTTTATTTAATTTTTACTCTGACGATTTTAATTCACTTTCACCGAGTTCAGGAAGATTTGAGATCTTTTGTCATGATTTTGTGCCAAATTAATTTGATAAAATTATTGGAGTGGTTGAATCCATTTTTGATTTTCAGCCTGTTGACTAGCTGCCTAGATTTGTTGAATTCAAATACATATGTGGGAGATTTTGGAAGAGATTATCACTCTTTTCTTTCAGGTTGCTGGGCAAGCTCTTGGTAGTCTTATTATTGCTTCACCCATAGTATACACACACATGCATATATATATATATATATATAGAGAGAGAGAGAGAGAGAGAGAGAGAGAGAGAGAGAGTTTTGACTATGCAAATCTTGGATCCGTTTGTGCAACCTTCAACCTCCGAATCTGTTTTTCCCTTAAACAAATTTGAACAAGAAATGAAATTAAATTCACAAAATCCATGAAAATCAAAGAAATAGCTAAGACTGTTTGCAAATTCAGAATGCTGCATAAAAGTTGGTCATGAATAACTTCAGAGATCAAATATTAGAATCTAGGCTCACCAACAGAGCATATGCAATCTTTTAAGGGTTCACTGTCTCTGAAGACCACCAAAGGGACAGTTGAAGGTTTCTCTCATATTATGTTTGCTACAGGACGCAGGCCTAATACGAAGGTTTGATTTCCACCCTTTTTTGTTTTTTTTTTTCCCTTAAGTTTGTTCCTCTCTGGTAGAGGCCTCCTGGAGTTCCTTAGGCAACCACTGTGATGCATAAGCGTGATTCTGTCATTGTTACCTTTTAAAAAGCAGGGTTTTCAGCAACTAACTGCTTCAAAAATTTTGGAATCATGCTCCATGCTTTGATATGGTGCTTGCAATTGGTGAGCAACAGACATGAATATGGCCAATCCTTATTGGGCTCATATCCTTTTGGGTGGGTCTAAATTCACACCATTTTTTTGCTAAATCCACACCCCACACTTATTTGATAAGTATACATTTAAAAATAACATAAATCCTTGATATCTTTTTGTGCATGCAATTTTGGTTGTTTTACAAATATATCAGTATAGTTTAGCAAAATAGCATTTTCCCCTCAAAAAGTTTGCGAATGTTGTCATAAACTATTTATATACCATCCTTAACAATCTTTGCCTACCTGATATAGGGCAAAGTCTTAAAAGCGTATAGCATGACCCTCAGTTTTATGTCTTATTTCATTATCTATTTAGTCATATCAATATGTGGTCTTGTGAATTTTCCTTTTCTTATTTTACCCTTCACAAAAAAAAAAAAAAAATAAAAAAAAAAAAAAGAAAAAAAAAAAAGAACGACTTGTTTGGATGTCCAATTTGAAATTAATCAATTCAACAAGTTTGGACAAAAATCAAACACCTTAAAATGCCTTACTCTACTCTGAGTCTCCAAGATTGAGACTCCACAGACCACAGTGGCAAGTAACAATTCTCTGACACATGCCCGCATAAAGCTGATCTTTTTTTTCCTCCTTGGAGTTCATAATTTTCATTCAAATCTATGGGATTGAAGTTACATAATAACCTTCCTCTTTATGTTAAATTGTTTTGTGTGGGTGTGTTTTCACGCATTATGTATAAATTCGGCATATGCTTTATTGGATTTTATGAGTGTGTTGGGTGTTAAATTTGACATATGCTTTACCGGATTTATGAGTGTGTGTTTGGTTTGGGGCAAATTTAAATTGGATTTGAAATCATTTTTCCGACAATAAGAGTTCCTTCTGGTGATGCCTCAATATATTTTTTATTTTTTTATTTATTTTAATGTGGATGATGGTGATTGATAATATAACAAGTGGGCTTGTCCAAGTTCTGGCTAAGTAATTGAAAGAAAAAAATTTTAAAAATATGTTTTATAGGATAGCTCTTTGATTTTAGCAGCATTTCAATAAAAAGAGATAATGATGTTCAAGGTGATGGATTTGTGCCCTTTATGTAAAACACCCTAAATTCTATGTAGAATACACTATAGTTATTTAAGTTCCGTTTGGACCCCAGACTAGCTTATAAAAACTGAATGCATTCATCTAACCTTGTAAAAATTGGGATTAGATGGAATATTATCAAATAAATTTCATTGAGATTTTTTATTTTTATTTGTTTTATCAATGAAGATAAAAATTCATTTGGAATTCCCGTTGATTATTGAAATTGGGTTTCTAAATATTAGGAAATACTCCCTCCATATCATCAAATTTTTTCAACCTTCCAATTTTATCCTTTTATGATAAGATGTTACTTGGTGTGATAAATAATATAATAATAGTAATTTTAATTATTGTAAATGGTATTTTGGAAAAATAAAATAACGATTTGCTTTGACTTTTGAAAGTGATAAAATATTTTGGAACATCTTAAAATGAAAAAAGTGATCAAACAAACTGAAAGGGGAAAGTAGATTTTATTTTTTCTTTATGGTATGGATGGGGGCAATCACAATTTTTATTAAAAAAAAAAGAAAAAGGTTTTCATGTAAATATCCATTGTTCATTATAGTAAGTTTTTTGTTTTCTTTTTTTTTTTTTTTTAAATCATTTAAAAAATAATAATTTTTTTAAATCAATTTTATTAAATTTTATGCTTGGACCAAACTGATATAATTCAGTGTAGTATGGATATTAAATTAAAAAAGAAAATTTAGATTAGATACTAAATTAGAATAAATGAAAAGTATATGATACTAAAAGTGTTTATTCAACTATTATATTTTAACCACTCTTAACATGTAACATGTCTGTTAAGTATTTTGATTTTATTTGGGGTAAAGACGACATTTGAGCATGGCAACGAAGTTTACGTACTCTATATTAAATTAGGAGACAAAAATAGTTAAGGCTACTAAAATAATCTTTACCATTTTTTTTTTTTTTTTTTTTAACAAACGAGAAGTATCCCAAACTATAAAGTGCAAACTACTGCAAACTCATACATTTGATAATTAAAACGCAAATACTTGAAATTAAAATTTACGATTCTTAAGTTGTAACCCTTTGCCATATGAGCTATGAGGGTTAAGTTTGACAGTTAACATGCATTGTATTTGTTAATTTGTGCCACTGCGCCACATGCTTCGTTGAGGTTTGGCTAATAATTTTCCAAACATTAGTGAAGCAAAATTCATTTGTCTCAAACTCTAGGGAGTCATCTGAACAATTTTCTCCCCGCCTTTTTGTCTTTTGTCTTTTGTCGGGCGAATTAATTGATAAATAAATTAAAAAAAAAACCGTTGCAAAGACTTGAAACCCGGTACCGCTTAATTCGGCGAATTAAAAAAACTCACGACAACGCAAAATACCACTATTCGAGAAATCGGCATTTCGAATAAAGCGTGGTGAGAAAAAAGAACTAGCCGTTGGCACCCGAAATTCAAATCGGATTGGTCACAGACACAGACAGACACCCAATAGCTTTATGCCCTTTTATTTCATTCGTCATCATCATCGACAAACGTTACTCTCCAAACCCTAGAATTTTAACCCTTTCAAAGGCTCCCCCTCTCTCTCTCTCTCTTCTCTCTCTTGATCTTCGTTGCCTGCGTTTTCAGGTGAAGCTCCGATTTTGTATGTATACCTTTTTTAGATTGCTGTATCTCAGAATTAGCAAAATGATGAAATGCTGAAGAATTTGTTAGTCTCTCTTCCGCTTTATATATATATATATATATATGGTAGTTTCCAGGTACAATTTGGTGCGGAAAACGAGTAGAAAATGAAGTAGATTCATTTTTGCTAGGTTTCCTTTTCTACAATTTGCTGAGATTGTCGGGATTAGTTTGATTTCTTCGATCCAAAAACTGTGAAAAATGGAATTTTTTTTTTCTCTTTTCATTGCAATGTTGTAGATTCAGCACCTGATGCTCAAATCTTTGAGGATTTAGGCTTATTTGACTATTCAAGTCGATTTGATGAAATGTGGATCCATTTACGTATGTATGTATGTATGTATGTCATGGTGATTGAAGAGACGGGAAATGTCACATTCCTGGGTCTGGAAATTTGAATTGAAGTTTTAGAATCTAAGCTCTGTTTGGATTTAGGATAGAATGAGGGAAAGGAAAGAAAATTGCATTAAAAAAGTGCGTTAGAAAAATCAATTTCTAACCATTTGAGAGATCTGAAAGGAATCCTGGTAGCGATTCAAATTTTAGGCTTCTTCTGGTGTATAAGAGAAGTAGGTTTAGCATTTTGGTATGTAAAGACACTATAGCTACTTTGCTGCCGACATAAGAATGTTTAGTCTTTTTCTGATATTAACATTTTCAGGTCTCACTAAGTCTTTTTTAAAATTTTTGGATGCCAATAGGCTGGCCAAACTGGCCTTATCGTTCTCATGTCATTCAGAATTTTCAAGTCAGTAGCTTAATTTGGTCACAATCATTATGAAATGCAGCCTAGTTTAATAGCATGGCTACATTGTGTTTCCTGGTAATGTTCTCCATCAATATAGACAAGCATACCTTCAAAAAGCCATAAATGTAAAGGAAATGTGCTTGTGTTGCTTTTATGTTGATTTTCCTTTCAAAATTTAAGAAAGAAATACTTGCTCCTAGTCAAATGGTGCCCATTTTTCTTAATTATAGTTTAAATTGTTGAATTTGATTATCTATATGATAAAGGACTGTTTCATATACAAAGTCACAAAAATTTTCCAGTTACTAATCGTGATTAGTTTCAGAAAATATTTTTAATCTAAATTTTAACATGCTTTTATTTATCGTCTGTAATTGTACCCTGAAATAAATCATGTCAAAACTTAGTTCAGATTGCAATTCTTTTGTCATATACTGACTTTTGAATGGTTTTAACAGATACCTTTTTTGTTCTGGTATCATTTATTTTGTAGCAATTCTACTACTTTAGTCTCTCCTAGAGAGACCAGACTGTACTGTTACTTGGTCTTCTTCCAAGTTCTATCGAGGAGGGCTGTAGGTTTAAATATTAAGATGACAGTTAGAACCCCAAGTACACCAGCTTCAAAGATAGAAAGGACACCCGCATCCACCCCTGGTGGGCCAAAAGTTAGGGAAGAGAAGATTGTGGTAACAGTACGGTTAAGGCCTCTGAGCCGAAAGGAGCAGTCAGCTAGAGATCAAGTCGCATGGGAGTGCACTGATGATCACACAATTGTGTACAAACCGCCACCTCAGGAGCGTTCAGCTCAACCAGCGTCATTTACATTCGGTATCAAAGTGACAAATATCTTTACCTCATTATGTTCTTTTCTTTAGATGCCTGGGTGATTTTTTTGTATGATTTCTTAATTAAGCGGATACTGATATTTTTTTTTCTTCCTCAGACAAAGTTTTTGGTCCTGCTTGTTTAACTGAGATGGTATATGAGGAAGGAGTTAAGAACGTTGCTTTGTCTGCTTTGATGGGCATAAATGGTAGTCCATATTCATATTCTCTGTGACGTAGCTGTAGAATTATAATAATATATTTTTGTTAAAGAATTGTTTTTGATCCGTTATTTTTCAGCAACCATCTTTGCGTATGGGCAAACTAGCAGTGGAAAAACCTACACTATGAGAGGAATAACGGAGAAAGCTGTTAACGATATCTATAATCATATAATGAATGTAAGCCCTATATCTAAACCTAATTTTATATTTTTCATTCTAATTTGTTTATAGTGTTGGATGTAGACTTTCATTTCTCTAATTGAAGAACCAGTATTGAATCTTAATGAAAACTTCCTCTTTTTTTGCTCAAAATTTGTGGCTGACTGTGGTAGGCACTAAATAACTAATTGTGGCTTCTTAACTAATCTTATGTTGCTTGGCATGATCACAGACCCCAGAGAGAGACTTCACAATAAGGATTTCTGGACTAGAAATTTATAATGAGAATGTCAGGGACCTGTTGAATTCAGAATCTGGTCGTAACCTTAAGCTTTTAGACGATCCAGAGGTATTGCCTATGCGAAATTCTTTATCATTTCCAGAAACAAGTGTTTTTTTGTTTCTGCATATACTTTTGCTTCCCAGTACTAAACTTTATTTTAATTTCCTACATACAGAAAGGAACTGTGGTCGAGAAGTTAATAGAGGAAACAGCAAATGATGATCAGCATTTAAGACATTTGATCAGTATTTGTGAGGGTAAGTAATTGAAGCCTTTGACATGAGTTGTCTTAGCATTTTTTAGGGCCTTATCTCTATATATTGATTGTTTGCTTATTTTGTAGCTCAAAGGCAAGTAGGTGAAACTGCCCTAAATGATAACAGCTCTCGGTCACACCAGATAATAAGGCTGGTCAGTTTCATGGCATGTTTTCTTTTGTTATGCTTGTGGGTAAAAATTTATCTTCTGAAAAGCATTTCATATTAAATATATTTGGCTGACTATGCAGACGATACAAAGTACTCTCCGTGAAAATTCAGATTGCGTGAGGTCTTTTGTTGCGAGCCTGGTAATTAAGTTGAAATGATAAAGTCTCTGTGTCAATTATTCATTAAAGGTAGCTAGCTGATCATTTTTTGTTGCTAATAACCTTTAATGTCAATTTTTTTGGCAGAACTTTGTAGATCTTGCTGGAAGTGAAAGAGCCTCGCAGACACATGCAGATGGTGCAAGGCTCAGGGAAGGCTGCCATATTAATCTCAGCTTGATGACTCTCACAACTGTTATCAGAAAGCTGAGGTCAGAATTCACTATTAGCGTACTTTTTTATATTGATTTGAGTATGGACTATGTAAAAGGCATAATCATAATTTATACAGAACCAGCTGCTAGAGATTGTCTCAACCTGAACAGCTACAGATACACAAGTTATTCATTCTCACTATCATAACCTATATAGAACCAGCTGCACTAGCTGTTCTGAGCTTTTATTTTCTGGGCTCCCATGGAAGATGTTACCCCCGGACAGATTGTGCTGCACTTATTTTTTATATCATTATGGTTGAAAACTATATTCTGGTTTTTTGCCTGCATTGGAGAGCATTGCACTGTGAGGATTAATTAACAAGTTAGAGCCAATATATTGTATAATGTTTAATGCATCTTGTAGATCTTCTTCTTTAGAGCTCATTGCACTGGATAATTCTCTGATGCTTAATTGACTTTCTGATTTTTTTTTTTCCCCTGTCAACTGCCTCTGTTTTTAGTGTTGGAAAGAGAAGTGGTCATATACCCTACCGAGACTCAAAGCTCACTCGCATATTGCAACACTCACTTGGTGGGAATGCTCGTACTGCCATCATATGTACTTTGAGTCCAGCGTTGAGCCATGTTGAACAATCTCGAAACACTCTCTTCTTTGCCACCCGAGCGAAGGAAGTGACCAATAATGCCCAAGTAAACATGGTACTGATTCTTTGTTTCTCTCCTCGACTACATGCTATTTTACCTTCTTTTTTTTTATTTTATTTTATTGTATTTATAAACATTGAGCCTGTTTTTCCCCCCTGAAAATTTAATTAGGTTGTTTCAGACAAGCAGCTAGTCAAACATTTGCAGAAAGAAGTAGCAAGGCTGGAAGCAGAGTTGCGCACCCCTGACCCATCAAGGGAAAAGGATTTAAAAATTCAGCAGGTAATCTGCCACACAAGTTTGGCTCAATTTCTGATTCCTTATGAAAGGGAGTGAATCCTGAATACATCTCTCATTATCTGATTATATGTAGATGGAGATGGAAATCGAAGAACTAAGGCGCCAAAGAGATTTAGCACAATCCCAGGTAGATGAGTTACAGAGAAAAGTTCGGGATGAACTGCAGGTCTCACCTCGTTCAGTGAAGAAGTGCCTCTCTTATTCTGTGGCATTATCACCAAAACTTGATGGCAAGGAGCTAGGCCGAGGTGATAGAACAAGAAATATGATTGGAAGGCAGACGATGAGGCAATCATCGGCTGCTCCTTTCACTCTCATGCATGAAATTCGTAAGCTTGAACATCTCCAGGAGCAGCTTGGAGAAGAAGCAAATCGAGCTTTGGAGGTACTACAGAAGGAGGTGGCTTGTCATAGATTGGGTAATCAAGATGCAGCAGAGACTATTGCTAAGCTGCAAGCAGAGATAAGGGAAATGCGTTCTGTTCGATCAGTACTAAAAGATGTTGAAGTTGAAAATGTGGTCCCTACAAACAAGAGTGTCAGTGCCAATCTCAAGGAAGAGATAACAAGACTTCATTCACAGGGTAGCACTATTGCAGATCTTGAGGAGCAGCTTGAAAATGTTCAAAAATCTATAGACAAATTGGTTATGTCTCTTCCAAGCAATAATCAACAGACTAACAGTGAAGCAACTCCTAAGGCCAAGGGTCAATTAAAAAAGAAAAAGTTACTTCCTTTAGCTTCGAGTAACAGTGCTAACCGGCCAAATTTTATAAGATCTCCCTGCTCACCTCTTTCGTCTTCTCGGCAAGTTTTGGACTCAGAGGCTGAAAATAGAGCTCCAGAGAATGATGACATTGTGCTCAATGAGACTCTTCCAGACTATGAGAAGGAGACTCCAACAAAGAGCGAAGAAGGTGGAGATGTCTCATCAAAAGAAGGAACACCTCCATGCTATCAACGTTCGAGTTCGGTTAACATGAAGAAAATGCAGAAGATGTTTCAGAATGCAGCAGAAGAGAATGTCAGGAACATAAGAGCGTATGTAACAGAACTGAAAGAACGTGTGGCCAAGCTGCAGTACCAAAAGCAGCTCCTTGTTTGCCAGGTATGATAGAGGCTTTTTCCGTTCTATATTAAATTTTGTTCCATTTTTGTACACTATACTTGGAATTCACTTCAGTTCTGTCTGATTGATATTGAGGCTTTTACTTTTCTATAGTAAGTGTATTCCATTTTATTCATTTTATTTTAAGATTTGTTTCATTTACATTTGTTGCATCGCTAGGTGCTGGAGCTGGAAGCAAATGAAGCAGCTGGATACAATTTGGAGGATGATAACATATCTGAGCCAGAGGAGCCCCAAGTTTCATGGGATGTAACTTTTAGGGAGCAAAGGCAGCAGATAATTGAGTTATGGGATTTGTGCTATGTCTCTATCATTCATAGGACGCAATTTTATTTGTTATTTAAAGGGGACCAAGCTGATCAGATATACATGGAAGTGGAGCTTAGGCGCTTGACTTGGTTGCAGCAGCACTTAGCAACAGAATTGGGTAATGCCAGCCCTGCTCACGTGGGAGATGAGCCCACAATATCTAAATCATCAAGGTTCTCTCTCTCTCTCTCTCTCTCTCTCTCTCTCTGTGCTAAATGAGATGAGTAGTTTAAGATTAGTAGTGAAAATTTGGAATTTATGCCTTGTTCTGACATGCAGTATGAAGGCATTAAAGCGTGAAAGGGAGTTCCTTGCAAAGAGGTTAACCACACGTCTGACGGCAGAAGAAAGAGATGCATTATACATGAAGTGGGAAGTCCCACTTGACGGGAAACAGCGGAAGATGCAGTTTGTAAGCAAGCTTTGGATGGATCCCCATGATGAGAAGCATGTCCGGGAGAGTGCTGAGATAGTGGCAAAGCTTGTTGGGTTCTGTGAAGGCGGCCACATATCAAAGGAGATGTTTGAACTCAATTTTGTGCTTCCAGCCGATAAGAGGTCATGGGTTATGGGCTGGAACCCTATTTCAAACCTTCTTCATTTGTGAGAAACTAGATTTTGTTTGTAAGTACCTCACATTCTTGTCTTGTGTACATGTATATGAATTTTGGAGTCTGTCTCCCTCCGAGATGTTCTTGGTTCTTTCATTATGGTGTGGCTGGTTGAGCACTTGACTTGAGCGCACCATGCATGATGAAATTTGGAGTACTTGACTATTTGTAATTCTCATTTTTAAATAAAGGAATTTGATTCATTTGGCTTCTCTCTGGATTAAACCCTTCTGGATGAACTTTTCTTTGTATATGCTGATGATCTCTAGTGTGAAAACAAAAAAGCATCTTAGTAGTCGAAACAAAGGGCAGCTTAGCTGAGGTGAGGTGAGGATGCGTTGTAAGGCTTTTGAATTTAGCCCACATGTGGTTATGTTCTCCCCTCTGTTTGAGCTATCTTTATCAGCTTTGGTGGAGACTATGCTAACTTTATCTAGAGGCGAGATTTTTTTCATCTTTTGGTAGTAAAACAGGTGAGATTTTCTTGCAGTGTTTTGGTTTATATTGACAATAAAATGCTTGAATTTCATGCGCAGATGATTAAAAAAGGCAAAAATAAGTCTCATTTTACCAAAAGAAAATAAAACTAAAATAAAATAAAATGTATCTCACGAGTTTTGCCATGCAAAGTGTGTGAACACGCACGCGCACACACACACACGAGCATGCGCAAACACATGCTCATTTCCTCTGTGAGATTGGAATTCCTTCATTCTTGACTATCACCTATTTTTGCAATTCGCAAATGACTTATTCAGAAGCATACTGCATACGTTTTTGGAGTTTACAGTAAAGATATAAACCTCCCTCAAGCTGTGGTTTTTGTTCCTTTTCCTTTGTCTTTGTTTTTGGTTTTCTGAAAAATATCATGTCCTTCCTTGTTTCTGTGTCTTTCTTTCAACTAATGTTTCTGTTCCTCGTTTAAATCTTACAGTTCACATCCGTTGACATGATAAAGTGTTAAACAATAGGGCTATGCTAGCTATCCTGAATTTTGGATTCTTGAACAGACACAAAGGGTGGGACCCACCCACAGTGGGGGTCTTACACAGTGGGGCACTCCATTGTGTCTGTTTGGGAATCCCAAATTCGGGATACAGCATTTTCCTAGACAATAATATCATTAGTTGGAGTCATTCTTTATCAGTCATGACGGTAGTTCAAGCAGGGAGAAAATAACTGAAATTACACAGTACAGAGACTAATAAATCATGCTGAAACTTGCAGAAAAAATAAATAAATTCAGAATCATTACCAGTGATGATTGGAGAAGTAGACCCAATTTCACAATGATGATAAAAAAATACATGACTGTCCACGGAGGAAGTTTAAGAGAATGAAGTTCAACACTAATTACAGAGTTCCAACATTGGCCTGAAGCTATTTTCACAAATTGAAGAAATTTGCTCTCACAAATATTATTACAACCACTGATTTGTAATGTCTCTCACCTGCAAATGTGATTATTGTAGTTGTAGCTCCTTTTTTCCTTGTGTCTTCATTTTTTTAGAGAGCCATTCACAAATCAAAGGACTGCCATGGTTTTATCAAAACCCATTCAACGAAACAAGAGGATCCAATTAGCTCCATTATTGCTTAAAGTTCCAGGAGTTGTTGAACCAACCTAAGTTTAGTTTCTGCAGATAATTTGATATAGTTAGCATAGACAAACAGAAAACAAAAACTAATGGCCTGTTTGGTTGTCCAATTCAAAATTAAACAATTCAAGAAATTTTACATAGTATTGAAGGCACATTCCATCATCTTGAATTAACAAATTCAAGAAAATGATAGTTATCATCACAAATAGCAGTGGCAATTCAAAAATAGTGGTATTTCCATGAATTCTTTAAAATTGATTCTACAATATCAACTATAGTGATAACTACAACATTTTAAAATATTCTAAATTCAAAGTGATAGATTTATGCCTTCAACCTTATGTAAAATTTCTTGAATTTTTTAATTTCGAATTGGACAACCAAACAGGCCGTAAATTGTTAAAGAACTATTTATTAGTAGAATATGGAATAACAACAAAGCACCCAATGAGAACACACTTTCAGGTTCAACTTCAAGATCTTTAAAAGCAGAGGAGCACAATTAGTACTTGCATTTGTTTTTGCATTTTTACTTAATACATATCCTTACCTTATCAAAAAAATTAGTACTTGAATTTGTATTTGAACGAAGGAGAGCCTACTGAAACAGTTTACTCAAAGGATACATGATTGTCAAGGAGCCTAAGAGCCTAAGCAGCTTTATTGATTTTTGATGCAAGTCTTGTGACTGTTCAAAAGGGTCTGTCTGTCTCTTAGGTAAATAAGTTGGTTGCAAACAATTAGACCATTGCTACCTTGTGATATGTAGGACACTTCACCCAGTTGATGTTAGGCTAGTTACGACAGTTGTCAACATAATACCCATGTCCTCAAGTGTTCAATATCAGTCGGGAAACTTAATGAGCAGAAAAACGTTTATATTCTGTGCTTTTCTCATGGGAGACCTGAGCATTTATTACTTCATTATTTTAAAATTTTGATGCATTGATGCCCAAAAATTTTAAATCGTGCATATAAAAAAAAACAAAAAAACTTGAATACCGAAGATGAGGACAGTGATTCTTCCACATTCACACAAACTCCATATTTATATATATATCATTGTTAGAACTGGACACCCATGTTTGTACTCATAGTTCATAGTATCTCTTTTAAGTTTTGATGAAGTAATGAAGACATGGCTTTTATGGAAAGATCAGTAAGATTACCTTAGGCAATTCACAGGTGCAGCTTAGGTTAGGGAAATTACGAATTTAAGACTCATCTTTTAGGCTCTTGTATAAAGAAATTTGACCAAAAAACACGCTGAAGTAAAAAACAATCTGAGGTTTCACTGTTCAGTATATCTGCCAAATGATTACATGACCTTCACTAGCTAAAGTACCATGCTGATCCCATAATACTTTAGAAGTCAGAATAAATATAATATATACTATATTAAAGCAAGTAAATTACAAAATTTAAATAAAAAATAGATTAAATCGGATGGTAAAATCACGACTTACCAAGCAATATTGTCCCAGTGAAGGAAACCGCCATGGCCTCTAGAATTTGTGAACTTGTACACAGCACCTGAGACTAGAGATGGAAAATGTTGATCAACATCTAATAACTGAAGTCCACAATCATAAAAGCTATAGATACCAAAGTGCTATAGAATCTTAACTTGGAAACCCAAACTGTATGAACTACAGAGTTTAAGAGTTAGGCTAAGAATACCTTCGTAACCCCCCAGAACTGGATCTTCTGACAGCAGAAGGGGAGTGTCTAGGTCAATGAACCTGTACAGAAAATTTACAAAATGATCAAAATTGATGGAAACACACGCACACACGTGCATTTCTGTGAGCAGGTTTATACAGCATTTTTACTCAATAAAACACAAAAATACAATACTTGAAACATCCAAGGCCGGCAGCAAGATGACCAGCAAAGCCCATGGCCAGTCTAGTCTCAACCATGCCTCCAATCATCAGCTTCAATCCTGATGCCCTCACCACCTCAATTATTTCAAGGGCTCCAATGACCCCAACTTTGGCAAGCTTAATGTTGATAACGTCTGCAAGATTTTCTTTTACTATTTTCTTAACATCAGCTAAGCTCCGACAGCTTTCATCTGCAGCAACAGAAACCTTGTATTTGTCCTTGGCAACTTGGTTAACATGTCCAAGACCTTCCCAATCATCTCTATGAACTGGTTGTTCAAACAGAACAGGAGTCACCCCCATTTCTGCAAGAAAATTTTATGAATTTCACTTGTTGGAGGAGCCTAAATACTTGAAATAATGAACAGAAACAAATTTATGAACTTTTAACTTGTTTTTGCTTCTTCTTTCTTCTTTTTTTTCTTTTTTTTTTTTTTTTTTGGTTGGTGGGGTGGGGGAGGGAAGAAGGGAGTGAGCATTTAATGTCAGATCATGCTTAAGCCAATAACTCTATGTTTTATTATCAATTAGTTGTCTAGAGAGGGCATCCGAAATTGACAACTACTGCTTTATACCATGTAATCTCTCAAGAACTTCAATAGCTTCCTTAGGGCTGTACCCCTCATTGGCATCCAAGATAAACAAGCAATCAGGGTGTGCCCCACGTATGGCTTGAAGAACTTCTATGTCTGCTGTCAGATTCTTTCCCACCTTAAGCTTCAAGGTCTTGAACCCTTGTTTGCAATACTTAGATGCCAATTCAGCAGCTTCACCCGGGGAAACAATTGGAATCTGCATTTATGAAGATGAATCAGAGTAGTTTGCATAGGGAAAGTTTTTAGTTCTTTTTTGTTTTAGTACTAATACCATATATATTGTTTATTAACTGGTCATGGTCAATGACAAATTTGCCAGCCCCACTAAGTGGCTTCTTCCAGAAAAAAAAAAAAAAAAAACAAAACAAAACAAATAGAAACACAGAGGAAAATCATGACAATTACTAGGAAAAGCAAGAATAAACATCATTTTAGTGAGCTAGAATCACTAAGATAAGAACTGAACTGTTATATCAGTGGTTATGGTATTTGAAACTCCACCAAATAGCCTCCACAAAGGTACACCAATGCTGGTAGAAACTGCATCGATCAGTGCCATCTCAACTCCAGCCCTAACCTTCAATAAAAAATAAAGTTTAATAAGGATTACAAGATTCTTCCAATTCTATAAAGAATTAACACCAAATGATTTTGCAAGTATAGATAAGAAGGTTCAAATATTCATCAATGTAGTTCTGTACAAAATGTCCAAGGTACTTATATCTGCCACAACTGTTATTTTATCGGAACTAGAAGCAGCATTTCATTGGAAGTTGAAATAAAGTTCACTCAGTTATAAGATGATCAAAATAATTAAAAAAATGAACTTCTTGTGAATCCCAAAAGCTCTAACAGACTAATATCTGTTATTCCTGCCCCTGAAGAATATCAGTTGCCATGGAAAATAGGCCCAAATATGGGTTAATCAGCAGGCAAAAATAAATAATTAGATCAATAAATAAGATTCACACTAGAGGACCTCAAAAACAGAATATAAGGATCTTACATGGTTCACCCAGAGTGGCAAAAACTCCACTCCCAACTCACTTGGGTATGATAAAATATAAATGCCCGCCTTTATACAGTCTTGTTCCATGGTCTTAGCTGAATAAGGATTGGCAATGTTTAGTACCAGAAGAGAACCCCAAAAGATGCTTCCCTAGAAGAGCAAATCTATTCATTCCCTCATTCCAAATAACATCGCTCATCACTTTTGGTCTCTCATTTCAAAATAGACAGACTATTGTTCTCCCGTTATTTTCAAACCACATCCATCGGGATTGGGAGTACGAACAATTCAGTGGGGAATAATAGCATTTTCCATATTCTATTAAGGGGAAATTTTAGATTGGTCGGGCTACGGAAAAATAATTATGGTTACACAAATTACTGCTAACTTCTAGTAAATGACTACTAACTTAACTAAGAATGACTACTAACTGTAATTACTTTTCCGTAGCCCGACCAATCTAAAATTCCCCCTTCTATTAATACCCCAAAAAAGAAACCTAACAAAACAAGGAACATTTATTTACATATTCCTAAGTCCAAGAAAACTTCTTATATATTGTTTTACAATCCACCAATGTATTCTGTGAAGGAATAAAGAGGGTTAACTGCTATCCAATTGAATTGCAACAGAAATGTAAATTTTTTTTTTTTTTTGTTTGTTTGTTTTAAATCATTTCCTTATTTTTATTATTATATTTTTGCCAATAGGGTATCCAAACCTTTGACCCAACTAATCCCTAGACACAGCTAAGGCCACTGTCTAGTTCGCATCAATTAACACTGAGCATAAACCTAGCCCCTAGAAAGAGCTAGGACCTTCTGCTTCTGTAAGTTCCAAGTACCTCTAAGGCACTAATCCACCTCTGAAATGTAAAGTAAAATTCAACAATTCACATTGGTCAAATTTTGTATACCACATGCAATGACTAATGCGGTTCTGATCTGGAGGTATCTAGCTGCCTCCACAACTGGGGACTTCAAAGGATTGAGTCTGGTTCCATAGGGGTGGGGCGTTAGCTTTAGAATTTATGTTAGACCACCACCACGTATAGCTTAACTGGTGTACTGTGTACATGATTCAACAGAAAAGGAAGAAATGATATGGGTACAGAAGAAAAGAAAATCATAAGAGCAAAACATTAATGTTGTTATCAAACTCACAGAACCAAATTCATGCCCAGGAAGAATCCCACCAATCTCTCCCAACACGGAACTCAAAGTCATGGCCGGACTCCGCCGCAAATACTCGCAGGCCTCCGCCGCCTTGGCCATCGCCGTGGGCTTATCCTCCGCCGTCACAAAAGGAAGGATCGGAGCCTCACCCCACCCAACACAACCATTACTCAGCTCAATCCGAATTGCCACGTTCTCCACCTTCTCCAGCCTGGACGACGCAATCGTAAAAGGCGCAATCAAGGGTACGTCCAGTGGCCTTCCCTCTGCTCTCTGCACATCAACTGCGAACGTCTCCATCAAATTCTTGAAGCCGAAGCTAGCGGGAGTCGCCGCAGCCGCCTCCATCGCTGAGCCGCAGCAGAGAGCTGTGGCGAAGGAGAGATTGGAATTGGAGGGATTGGGGTTGAGAAGCAGGGGAGAAGAGAAGGAAACAGGGTGAGGGAGTGGAAGTAGAGAAAACCCAATTGAAGCCATTTGGTTTGGAGTGAGCAGAAGGGTATTGGGGGTGATGGGTTGGGTGGTTTTGTGTGGAGTTTTGATTGGGCTGTGAGACAAACGTGGGGAGTAGCCATTGTTAGTACTTTAATTGTTCTTTCTTTCTTGTTGGTGGTGTTGCTCTGTCGTTTTTCTGTATAGAATAGTGAAATATTTTATTCACATGTCAATTTTTGGTACTCGTTTGTTTCTTGCGATGGTGGATGCATGTGTCCGCAGCCCTTTCTCAGTTTCTTCCCTCTTCTGTTTTTGTTGAATCTTTTTCCCTTGCATCTAAAAAAGAATTCAATATGAGTACATCATGAGGACAGTAGGTTTGGGGTGGGGGTTGTTGGATTCTCTGCTCCTGTCAAGGTTTTTAAGCGTGGAGTCACTCGTCACACTCAGGGAGTCTGGGAGGGTGACTTATATGTTTTGCTCTGTTTTGTTTGTTTGTTTTTTTTTTTTTTTTTATATATATATTTAAACATGACATTAGAAATTTACTAAGTGCCACCTATTCCAAACTTGGGAGCATAGTAATAAGATTTTCAAATTATTCTAGGATTTTTTCAAATTTGTCTCAGATTTTTCATCAAACGAAACCCAAATCTATGCTATATATTTCAATAATTTCCGAATTATTTTCTAAACATTAACTAAAAGTTCTATCTTTTTAGAATTTACATTTAAGGTTGTGGACCAGTAATTTTTAGAATTTACATAAAAGTTCTATCTTTTTTTTATTTTTTATTTTATGGTAAACAAGAACTTCATTGAATAGAGAAAAGAGTAGGACAATAGAATAAAGGGATTAAAAAAGAGAACCAAGAAACAACCAACAAAAAACAAAACAAACAACACAATTGCAAACAAACTAAAATAGTCAATCAACCAATCATCCTGAAATTGTTGAGGAAATAAGGAAAAATATTACCTAAATCAAGATTTTCCTCTATAAAAGTACATATTGCCACAAAATTAGGGTAATTGAGATGAGGTGTAACTTGCATGATGTCACGCGCTTGAGACGATACGTGTCATGTACTCTGTTTTACTGGTGCAATAGGCCTCCTAGCATATCATCCTGAGATACAACACCCAACCACCCATGTCACCCATGCCGTAGGTTATGCAAGTTTGCACAACTTTTCAAAGCAAGAAGCTCCCCTCTCTAATACCTTCTTATACACAAAATTTTAGAGGAAATAAATGATGAAAACAAATGAATAAAAAATAGTTTTTCTTTCTAGAATAATTGAGTATACACAGTTGAACAAGATGGTTCAAGTGTGGATGGTTTTATATAAGGCTCATTATGCTCCAAGCATTAAAATAAGAATAGGTATCAATTAAAGTTGTTACATGTGACTGTTAGCATACATGACTTGCAAGAGTAATCACTTGATGGGTTAATGCCATTAACCACCTTCGATACATCAACTAATGTGCCCATTGACGCATGTTAAGTACTTAAGAACTTAGATATTTATCAAAACAAGTGACTTATATTTATATCTATATCTATACTACTAAAAGTGACTGAAGTTAAAAAACTTGTAATTGACTTATTTGCCCCCGTTAAAATTTCTAAAAGACAGAATTAATCTTCTTGCTTAAAATAGTTAGGATTTTGATTCACTTTCTTGTCCTAATATGAATTAATATGTTATTTATTATTTATTATTCTAAACATTTCTAATATCTTCCTAATCATAAAACTTTGAAGAATTCGTTCTACGAAGATTGAGATATTTTCCTTCTCCTCCTCCTTTTCACTTCCCAACCTGCATTGGTGCATGTTGAGGCATGCGCCGCTAGTCAAAAGCTCTAGGTGGCTTTCCATGGATAATAAACTTCCTTTGAGAAAAATCCTCCATGTTAGAGGTTTTTAACAAAATTCTAACCGTCCCTTGTCTTATAAGGGCAATGAAGAACAAAATTATTATTATTATTATTATTATTATTATTTGAAATGTAGATACACTAGTGATGTCTAGAATAATGTTAAAGGAGCGTATCCGTCACCGAATGATGATGGGAGTACTATTGTCCACTGGGTGGAGAATATGTATAAAAAATAGTAAAAATGAAAGAGGGAACTTCTCGAATAAAAAATTTGAAAAGATAGTTAATAAAAAATTTGGTGTACCACTTTGTTATAAATAATTTAAAAATTATTTGATATTGGGTCGTGGCGCAGGTTTGCCCAGGGGTAGGCTTCACCCAGCCCTTGCCTATATAACTGGTTGGAATCTTTAAAGCATTTCCATTGCATTTGAGCTATTTTGTTGAGATAAATCATTTTCAACGACTTTTGTGAGACTAAGACAAAATAGCTAGCTTTGAGTTAAACTTTGAGACAAATTTGACTACTCAAGAAAAAACTCATATGTTGGAGGCTTTTGGTTTTTTTTTCCAATTCTTCTTCTTCTTCGATCTTCTTCTTCTTCCTTGTTATGTGTGTGTTTCCTATGTGTGTTTAACAAAAAAAAAGATTCCTTTGGAGGTGTAAGGTCTCACATCGACTAGTGCGCCAAGGTTTGCCTTAGGAGTTTATAAGATTTTGCTTCTCCTTCAAGAAGTAGGTCTTTTTGAAATTTGAGTGTGGATTAACTCTATGAGCTCTTGGGCTTTCCTTTGATCTATGTTACATATGTGGGTTTCCTCATTCGTGTGTTGTGTGTGTGTTTCTTATGTGTGTTTAGCCAAAAAGGAAAAAAGTTTCAGAACTATATAGGGAGTTATAAGGTTTGAGCTTATTTAAGCAAGAGCTTCCCACTCATTGAATACACACTGGAAGAATTCTTAAGGCTATGGATTTAGTGTGCAACTTGATCTCGCTGAGAAATGAAAAGGGTGCGAAACTTTATAAGCTAGAGAAGGCTTTGGTTTGCGTGGAGACAAGTTCAGGACGACTTAGAACAACCTAAATGATTCTCCATCATAGTTCAAGGTCATTGGATATTAAACAAAGATGATAATTTTTATAAGTTT
The DNA here is from genome assembly GCA_039720395.1 of Liquidambar formosana. Taxonomy (NCBI): domain Eukaryota; kingdom Viridiplantae; phylum Streptophyta; class Magnoliopsida; order Saxifragales; family Altingiaceae; genus Liquidambar; species Liquidambar formosana. The sequence continues at coordinate 16,854,720 of CM077828.1, read as the reverse complement.
TTAATTATTGAGAGAGCCGCAAATTGGGTTTGGGCGAGGATTTTTAAAATGATGGGATTTCAAAGTTCAAAATTTATAATTGTCAAAATTATAAAGTTCCTTGTTTGGCTATAACTTTTTGATAGTTGGAATCTCTAAATGGAATTTTGTAATTTCCTTTTTTAAAATGTGGAATTTGGCAAATTCCATCGAACTAGACAAAATTTGAAACCCCTGCCCCCTTTCCCCCGATTTCAAGTTAAAGTCCTGACCCGAAGTCTAGAAATTTCGACTCTAGTTAGTGAAACACAGAATTTGATTTTAAAAATTTGAGAAATTCTGTTTTAAAAGGAAATTCCACCTCGAAACTTCTCACCCAAACACAGTCTAACCTTTCTTCTGATTTTGACATGGAAAATGTTAACTTAAATTTATCTAATTCTAAGGTTATGATGATTAAGAAGATTCAGCAGGATGTTAAATTTATTCGTTAGAATTCCTCTCAATGAAGGGTGGTTTAAATTAAATTTTTTATAGATTAATTAAAACTTTAATAAATAAATAAATAAATAAATAATGCTGTTGGTTCTTTATTTATGATAACCTATTAGCATGTGATCAATTTGGTTCGATGATAACACTATTTTTCACAAAATGGAACCTATTGCTCTCTTCTTCTTCTTCATTTTTAATTTTTAATTAATTAATTTATTTGTTGCTCTTAGGTATAGTATTCTTCTTGCAAACCGTAAATGTATTAGAAATCTCTATATTGAAGTTGATCCTAATATTTTAATTTATGGTTTGTATAGTTTAGAGATATATTCTTAAAATATGGGAATATTTTTATAATTCAATTATTGCATTATGATTATTTTAGAGGGATTAAGATCCTCTCCATTAACTAGACCATCTAGTTTAATTTGGACCATTGATATTTGGTAGATCCCACATAGTATGAATGATTTAGATTTCACTGGACCATCTAATAAATAGAGAGAAATCTTTCGTATTTTAGAGAATATATGGCTTGAATGCCAACGGCCAAGATTAGTCATATTTAATTTATAGAGAATGTAATAAATTAGCAAATTATTTAACTAATTTAAGTCATTAAATAGATTAAGAGAAATATGATGCGGACTCCTAAAAATGCCTTCCATACTCCTCAAAGTGTAAGAAAGAGTAGGAGTGTGGAGCCCTTTCTCAGAGTGCAAATAATATCTCTTGGGATCAAACGTAATCAGATTTGGATTCTAATTTTCCTAAATGAATTCTGTACATTGTTTGAAAGAATATAGTTGGTAAGTCTTGTCTTGAGAGGTTTTTAATTACATTTTCTATTTAAATTAATAAATAAATAAATAAGATGTGTGTCATCCTTTTTTTTTTTTTTTTCTTTTGGATAAAAGACGATTTGAAAGATTTTATTAATAGCTTCACAAGCCCAAATCAACAACAAAATAGTCCCTAACAAATTCCAGGACATCCTCAATCCATACAAAATGCTTGACTTTGACGATGTGTGTCATCCTTTGAAAAGATATAGTTTGTAGGTTGATCTAAGAAAAAGGTTTGTCATCGGAAGACTATAAGAACTAAAGAATGCGAAGATTTGATTACAGATTGTAAAGCCCCATATTATGAATAGTCATAACTCTCTGGAAATTTTTCGGTATTGACGTTATCAAAACTCTGTCATTGTGATTTCAGCATTTATTATGCCATAGGCAAACTTAAGAATGTTGAATCACAAACATAATGTAATGCAAGTGCAGCTAGTATTATTACCAACTAGTATTATGATGCAGCGAAAATACGCGGTTGAGACGAAACTCACCAAATAATAATCAAGCGTCCACCAATCTGTCGATTGTCACAAAAACAATGCCAGATAGTAGGCAATGACGATCAATATTCACTCAAGACCACGAAAGCAGAAAATAAATAAGAAACTCTTTCTCTCGATATTATTAATCTCAAAATAATCAATCATTAAACTCCTTTTGTCATAGGGCTCACATCCCTTTATATGGAGAACTAAACAATGAAATAGGAAAACCTAATTCTACTATAACAAGAAAACATAGTTCTACTAGAATAAGTAAGAAATAATTAGGAAACTAGTAAAGCAATAATTAAATAAATAATAATAATTAAAACTCCTAAAAATAACTAAAATAAATTAAAATCCTTCTTTAGCAACAAGACGTCCAGCAGCCCATGGTGCGTATGTATATTCAAAGTATGTGTACGCACAAGAGATTGTGCGTACGTGTATTCTAATCATGTGTACGCTAAAAAGGAAAATCCACACGCCGATGCAATACAAGTTATAATAAGTAAGGATAATTAAATGAATCAAATTGCTCGGGAATGACTAATTAATTGCTTGTTTTCTTAGAAGCTCATTATATTTAGAGTTCTTTCACTTGTCAATTGCTTAATAACCTAAGCTTAAGCTATACGGCCCCAGCTAAATTAGACAAGTGGGTAGGTAAATTAGACAAGTTGGTAGGTGAATAATTCATGTAGGGAGGTGGCAATTTTTTATCAAGATTCTTTTGAAATGTCAACATCCAAAGACGTGTAAGGATAACTGATTAGAGAGTGAACCATGCTTCAAAAATAATTTTTAAACCAAGCTTTGAATTGGTTAGTTGGGCACCGACCAAGCACACCATTCTATATATGTATGTATTCTACTATAAGACGATCTTGATGCAGCTTAATTTTATTGTTCATTCACCATTAAATTATGTCTGCCATGGAAGTGATCAATAAATGATGAGATTGAGATCATTTTATGCAACTTCTATATATTGATCAAGTTCACTTTATAATAAAATGACTAATATATAGAAAGTATGAGCATTAACAAAGAATTCGAAAAAAAAATGAAAAATAAAAAAGACGCTCTTCTAAAAATCCCACCAATGACCCTTCAATTTGGTTCGGTTTGAGTTGGTGTGGTCATCAAAATGAACCGATCAATGATCAGTACTTATTTCTTAATCCAAAACTAAACCATATACTAGCAAAAGCAAACTAATCCAACTCTTAAAAAGTTTGGTTTACTTTAGTTTGGAAAGAATATTTTCATAATTTTTTTTTTTTAATATTACAATGAAACATAAAATTTTACTATAATATTAATACATCTATGTAAGAAAATCAATAAAAAAAAAATATAAATTTATATTGCTTTTATATATAATAAATACAGAGCATATATTTTAATATATAGAAGAAAATTAGAAAAATGAAGATTAAGATTAGAACAAAAGATATTTCATTGAATATACATCTGTATACTATATATGTTGTCTATATAAGGTTGGTTCTGGAGTTGGACCGGTTTACTCAATAACTGGGCCTGGCAATTGGGTGGGTTTAAATGGGTTTAGTCATAATATCACCCAAACTCAATCCAACCCATTTACATGAGAATCCATTTAAGCAAAACCCAAATTGACCCATTTATTACAAGTAGAAACCCAACCCAACCCAACCCGCATACCTCTACTGACTAGTTTAAGATGTTAATTGGGCTCGTGGTTCTACTTCTGACATTGGGTGACTTTGCATTATAATTTTTTTTTTTTTTTACCCAAAAAATAAAGAAAAAACATTTGTCCATTATTTTTGCTACTTTTATCCACAACTCATTTTTAGATCTCTAAATATAAAATCTCTCAAATATAAAATCTCAAGGTTGACCCACACCCATTTTAATCAAGTCATGACCCGGATTTAAAAATAAAAATAAAAATAAAATTCCAACTACCATAGCATTTCATTTTCAAATCTACCAAAAATACCAAATTCAAAAAATAAAAAAAAAATAAAAAAGAGAAACATTGAAAACCAGAAGGGCATTTTCAGATCCCTAGCCTTTAGGTAAATGTGCTCATTTCATTATTAAATGTTTATTAAAGGGCATTTTTATTTCATTTACAACCCAATTTTATTAATTTGGTTGTGTAAATGTGCTCATTTCATTTTCAGCTAAACATTTCATTTTTAGATCCTATTGGGTTTGTTCCTCACCCAACAATTTTTAAGTAAACTCGATTAGACCCAATTATTAGTTGGGCTCCTTATGGGTACCCATTTACAACCCAATTAATAAAATTACCAGTACACACCCATTTACCTTGGGCGGGTTCATGGGTTTGGGCACAAATTGCCAGCTCTATCAGTAACGTACTCAAAACATAACCGAACCAAATAAAGGTTGGTTATCAACTTTTAAACTTAAGACTAGACTAAGGTATATAACTTAAAAACCGAACCAAACAACCCATATGATCGATTTCAGTTTGAATCTCAATCAATTTGCACCGAATCAAGTTGCACTCCTAGTTAGTAGTAGGGTTTGAATAAGCTTAAGGTATGTGTACCAAAAGAAAATAAGAGTAATAAGAACAATAACAATAATAATAATAAGAGAAAATTACATTACCCTCTCTTGATGTTTGGTAAAATTACATCGACCTCTTTGATGTTTCAAAAATTCATTGAACTCCCTTGAAATTTGACAAAAATTACTCGACCTCCCTTCTGGTACTCTTTCCGGTAAAAAAACATGTAAGATGCATGTCCAATTTACCTCTAGCTTCTCACCCAAAGCTCATACAGCCATTATATAGGTGCAACATGCCTCTAATGGTTATATAGGGGGTATTTTTGGCTTTACATGGCAACTTATGGTTATTTTAGTCTATTTATTCATTAACTCATTCAGTAAAGGCAAATGGACGCATTTTCATCTTTTCATGGTGAACATTTTTTTTTTCTTTTTTTTAGGATAATTACATGGTCAACTTAGGATTACTTTAGTTTTGTTATGCATTAGCACTATCAATAAGATCAAAGTTGGCAATTTGATTAGTTTTTGCATGACATCAATAATTTCCATTGGTTAATCTAATGGTTAACTAATGAAATGAGGGAAATCCTATGGTTTCCCGTGTAAAAATTGGGATACTATATCCGAAGTAGTGACCAATCACATTTTATGGTAATCTCGAGTTATCATAAAATGTGACTAGTTACAACTAATTTGGGTACGGTATCCTCAAAGATACCATAGGATTTCCCAAGAAACAGAGGTATGTGTAATTTTCACCAAACTTTAAGAGAGGTAAATATAATTTTAAAAACATCAAGGATGGTCGATGTTATTTTACCAAATTTTAGGAGTTAAGAAAAGTCGATGTAATTTTCTTTAATAATAAAGTTTGAAATACCCACACTTCCCCCCCAAAAAAAAGTAAAATTTTATAAAAGTTTAAAATTTTAAAAAGAAAAGTAAAAAATAAAAAATAAAAAAAGAAAGAAAGAAAAATGGGGAAGCGGTTTAAGGATAGTGGCCCACTTTTTGCTAGAAACACGGCACCTGTACATATTTCAATCACGGGATCAGATCCCCTCCAGTCCGCTAGCTTCCAGTTGGGTCCAGTTGACGGCTATTAACAGCTCACCCAAATCTCAGGGTTCTGGATGGGCCAAGTCACTTTGCAAACTCATTTTCACATTCTTAGCTTATGAGCACTACCGTTCCATCACTGTAACGGCAAAGCAATAAGGAAAACACAAAATGGAATTGATTTATTGGATTGGATGCCATTGTCATCTTACAAATTCAAAATTTGGGCATAACCAATGTTTTTAAACTCCTAATTTTTGTGCCTCCATGGATTTTATGCTCTAATAACCTCTGCTACGGACCTCTTCAGAGCATTGTTGCAATCCCTTTGCAAATGGGATTTTGATTATAAATGCAATCTGTTAGCAAACGATTGATTTCGTTGGCACATGATTTGCTTCAGCGATGGGTAGAGGGAGAAACAGGAGATTGGGGTGGGATCTATTGTGTATTACCACAACCAAATTGTCAGAATTTTTACAGAAGAAAAAAAGAAAAATATTAACACAGATTTTGTCCTATTTGATTCCACAAGGTGAATCTTAAGGGAGACACCATAACTTTCTAAATCCAACTCTTTGAAAAAATTTCTAAAAAATAAGTATAAAATATGATGTTCGATTGAAAAGGAGAAAGAAAAAATGTCATGGCAATTCACAAATGTGCCTTTGGTTCCCATCCATGGAGTTTGATTGCCGCCGAAGAGTATATATATTATCTTGTCACAAAAGCTGTTACTCTTTTGAGAAGATAACAGAGCACATGTAGTGGAAAAGATGACATGGTCATTACAAGCCGTTGGATTGGCTTTAGACAAGGGAAATGGAGAGAAGCAAACTGGAGAGGATCCGAGCCCTTCAATCACACAATGCATGTGGAGAAACATAGAAAAAACAAAAACGGCCGGCGAGGCGGCAAAGGTCCCACCCACCCCGCATTAATAGGGATGATAATTTTTCACTGTAAAATTCCGAATATAGGGGTGGCAAGTTATTTTATATTCCCAAAGGTATCCTATGGTTGCTTCATAATTTATTTAATTTCTAGGTCCCTGTTTGCCCATTGGGCACGGTGGGTCCCAAAACATGGTGAGGACACCAACAAAAAAAAAAAAAAAGACGTGGGGATTTTGAGCAAGATTGTGTTGGTCTAAGAAGAACGCGTCACTTTATTAAAGATCACGTATTTGTGTCGAACACGTATCGATATTTTTTTGAGGTTCTTTTAACACAATACTTCTTATTTTATCTTCTTCTTTTTTTTTATATATATTTTTTATTTTCTTTTTGTCATATATTTTCTATGAACTACTTAATTAGAATGTCTAAAAACAATACAAATGTATGTATTTTTAAATGATTTATGTCTAAAAATAATACAAATAAATGTTTTATACTTTTATTAGTGTCGTATCCTTGCCATATATGTCGTGAAAATTTATTGTATGCTCATGTCCGAGTCGTGTCATCTTATACCCCCATCACTTATCCATGCCCATATTTCTTAGGTGGTAATGTTCAGATGATTTGTAATAATGAATTCTTCACGTCAATTTAAAAACAGCATAAACTGATTTTTTTCCTAGTATGGAAAAGGATTAAATTCCATCTTCTTCCACTTCCTTTCACTTATTTTGAACATGAGAGATGCGTATCTCTGGAACACATTAATTCAAGACATTGACAATGCACAAATCTATATTATTCTGTTAAGAAAATATTGTATATCTCGAAATTCGATCACTTCTATCGGTCGGGCATGGATCCTCTCTAGTAATTGGACATGTCCAATAAAATCTAAACCATCCATGTGAGATGGGAATCTCACATGGATGGTTCAGATTTTACAGAACATGTCCAATTACTGGAGAGGATCTTCTCCCGTTGCAAAATATTTACATTGGCAGACATTCTGATTTGTGCCCACCTTTCTGGCTACAACAGCCTATTTTTTGGCATAGTCCAAACGTCTTACAACAGCCGATTTTTTTTTTTTTTTTTTCCAAGACAACTGCCTATTCTTTAATGGTATCCCGAAATATGGTTTTTAATATGAGTCAAGATCAATGAAAAAAAGTTTTTACATTAATTTTTACACATTTTTTAAACTCCGTCTATAATTCATATTTTGTGAAATCTATTATTATATTAGATTGTCTTTCCATACAAAATATACATGTCAAAAATCAAGTTAATTTAGTCATCCGATTGAAAAATTTATATTTCTAATCAATAAAAATGTCATTTTTGTGGATAAAGTAACTCTTACTTAATCACAAATCAACTTGAATTTTGGCGTCTGTGTTCTAAGTGGGATTTCGTAAAATAATAACTACATATGGAGAAAAAAAAAACGTGTGTAAAAGGTATTTCTTCTTCGGATAAAATACTGTTATAGTCTTCAGTAAATATTCCCACATAGGATTAGTGTTCTAAGAGCATCTTTAATAGTATGCTATAAAATGTGTTATTATCATAATTTAGCAGTGCCTCATTGTTGCTCCAATGGGGTGCCAAAGGGTGTGTTAAAAAAATAGCAATAACATACCCTTGTACCATATTTGGCATACCCTTGTACTATATTGCTATGTGGCACAAATGTGGTTAAGAAAAAATGGAAGGGATAGTTGTTGTGTAAAAAAAAATACATATTGTGCCACTTGCATCATCGGGAACACATTGTATCCAATTATGGCATTTAATATTGTAATAGGTGCTAAAATAGAAATAATACAAGTAGCACAAACCAGTAGAGATGTTCTAAAAGAAATTAAACTAGTAGATGTTATAATCGACTAAAGGATGCACTCTAGTCTCCTATGCAAATGTCAGAAAGTCTCACATCTTACATCATTTAAATATTGATGTTGATATGGGTTCATATATTTGTTTAAACTATCGACTTAACTAGTTAAGAGTATTGGTTGGAATTTTAGTATGGTATTAGAACATGTCATTTTTGGACCAATTTCGCCTTAGACTTTTAGGTTGAAAATTTAACATGGTATCACAACCAACCGTTCTTGTGACCCATTTGTTAACCTGTTTTTATTATTCATACGATAAGTTTATTATTATCTTAGTAGGCTTACACATAAAGAGGAGTGTTGGAAAGTCTCACATCCCACATCATCTAAATATTGATGTTGATATGTCTTCATATATTTATTTGGGTCTTTCATCTAACAACATTACTTAAGCTTTTAGATTGAAAACTTGAAAATAACAAATATGTGCACTTTCTCTTCAATTGCATTCTTAATAAAAACTACGATAGCTCTTGAGAATATGTAACTGCTGAGCTAGTTCTTTTGATTCTTTAGGTTTGTTGCTATTTTTTTCCCCTCTTTTAGCCTATGTTTGGGACTCTAAAAAATTAAGTTTAGGAAAAGGAGCAAAAATGTTTTAAAACAGAATTATTTCTAAGCCAATTAAATTGTCTCTACATTTTTGGTGTTTTCTTATCCTTCTCTTCGTTTCTAAGACCAAAAGGATTTGCAATGTTATCGACATAGTATTTGTGTTATTGACATGATAGTTTATTGGTATTTGACTCACTTGTTAAGTGAGTATTGTCAAATTCAAACTAATGGAAAAGATTTTATCTATATTGGAATAGTAGAAAAAAACTTCCATGCAACTGTGACATGGCCACGTGTGGTGTCATGGGCCGATCACAACCAAGCAAAACGGGATTGTTAAGATACATTTTGACTCTATAATTCCACCTTATTTGGTTGTGATTGACCCATACCAAGTTGCATGGAAGTTCTTCTCGAGAATAATAATTGTGACACACCAATCAGTAATATTGTTATGAGTGCTGGGCATAAATTGAAAAGTTTTAGGGCTTTTGGTACGTGGTATGGAAGAACATGCAACTTTTGGTCATCAACGTAGCTCCACCCATAAGATAAGCTCTTTTTTTTCTTTTTTCTTTTTGGGTAGTAGCGGGCATGCAAAGCAATCTTTAATTCAGGGGCATAACCCAATCCTTTTCCTTTCTTCCACCGTTGTACCTTTCTTGGCTACCAAGGTTAGAACCCCCCCTATGTTATATATATGACTGTGAATGCCAATATGTGCACCACAGTACAACTTCATCATGTCAATTTTTTTATATGATTCCGATGATGAAATTAGACCTCTGGAGGCAAAGCTGTTTGGCCGCGAGAGGACAGTACATGCCGTTCTTGGAGGAGGAGCAGGTATACTTGTTTTCTAGCCTTTCTAAGACAAACCAATGTAGACTGTAGCATTTGTAATGGCGCAACTCACACGGTGCGCGCGAGCGCGCGCGCGCACGCACACACACAATAAATATATATATATATATATATATATATATATATACACACACGGTTATGTTCTATCAATACGTGTTGATATAAGTTATATCAGTAGTATGCATTGGGGATTGTACTTTTTGCATTGATCCAATATACCTCGTATCCCACTAATGCACAAGGTACAACTCTCAATGCAGGTATTAACATAAATTATATCAGCACGTGCTTACCTGATCATCTTCCTATATATATATATATATATATATATATATAAGGTAGAGATCCGTTTATATCCGTGTAAAATTTTTTACTTTTAACTTTTAATATCTTTTTGTAGCATCCATATCTTTCCAAACAAACTGTTGGATTAAAATACTCCGATCATGCACACTAAATTTCGCATTGATTAGAGATTAGAAACTATCTCATTTATAAAATCACTTTTTATATTTTTTTATTGTAAAATAAAACTATAATTTAGACCGCTTTATGAAATTTGGTGTACATGATTTCCATAAAAAGAGTATTTAATCCAACGGTTGGTTTGAAAAAACATGGACCCTACAAAAAGCTATTGTAAAGTGTATTACACCGGGTGTAAACAAATCCCTCCCCATATATATACGGTTATGCTCCTATCAGCACGCGTTGATATAAGTTATATTAGCACCATGTATTGGGGGTTGTACCCTTTGTGTTGATTCAAGGTACCTCACATCCCACTAATGCACAAAGTATAACTCTCAATGCAGGTTTTGATATAAGTTATATTAGTACGTGCTTACCTGATCATCATCCTATATATCTATATATATATATATATATATATATGGTTATGTTCCTATCAACACATGTTGATATAAGTTATATCAGCATCATGTATTAAGGGTTGTACCCCTGCATTGGTCTAATGTACCTCATATCCCACTAATGCATAAGGTACAACTTTCAATACGAGTGTTGATGTAAGTTATATCAACACTTGCTTACCTGATCATCATCCTATATATATATCTGGTTTTGTTTATGGGATTGGCATGATCTTGATAAAGTATAAAAATGGTATTTGCAGTTGCGGATGTATTGTTGTGGAGGAACAGAACCGTGTCAGCTGCACTTCTGATTGGGATTACAGTAATATGGTTTCTTTTTGAGGTTGTTGAGTACAATTTCGTGACCCTACTCTGTCACATGGTCATCACTGGCATGCTCGTAGTCTTCATATGGTGTACTGCTGCAGATGTTTTCAAATGGTAATCTCTTCCTTCAACCACAAAAACACCTTCACAGAATTATCAATCATCAATCGTCAATAACTAGAATACAACTAAAGTTATGCTAGATATCCCAAATTTAGAATTTTCGAATAAAGACAAAAAAGGTAAGACCCGTAAGTGCTACATATTCCGGATTCAGGAGAGGAAGCGTTTCCAATACAACTAATACGTCCATTTTTTGTCCCAGCCAATGAGTAAAGTGAAAGATTAAGATTGGGCTTGAAAAAAAAAAATTGCTCTAATTATTTCATTAATGATGTGTATAAATTTCCATCAACGAACCGAAAAAACCTTTCAACTATACTCGACAGATTTCAATTCAAAACAAGAATTGCAAGATGGGGTCACTAGCCACATGATAACTGCATTTATATTTTCTTTGAGATAGTAGGCTTAATTTCCTTTCATCCATTTCAATCAACTTACAGTTCATCTTCAGGACTCCTCCCAAGATCCCCGAAATTATCATGGACGAATCTACATTCGAAGCAGTTGTCTCCATCTTCCACGAGAGATTCAGCCAGTTGTTGTCAGAGCTCTTGAACGTTGCATGCGGGAACGATTTGCCACTCTTCTTTTTGGTATATCTGAATAAATATTAATGTCTCTCCTCCTTTTTAACCTTTAAAATCTTCTCCAACAAGTTCAATTATGATTTTTTCCTCATGTACTGATTTTCAGGCTCTTTTTTCTCTCTGGATACTGTCAGTGATTGGAACCTGCTTTAGCTTCTTGAATCTCCTGTTTGTGGGTAAGAACTTGTCACACCTTACTTCACTTTTTCCTCTTCGATTTTTTGCTTGGCTTATAAGTTTGTTCCTCATGCATGCACGTTGATTTCGGATATGATCAAGGCCTTCTCTGCATGGAGACCCTGCCATTTCTGTATGAGCGATACGAGGAACAAGTCGAGCATCTTGCTGGCAGAATGAACCGACGGATGAAGAAAATGTACTCAAGGTTTGACGCGAATGTTCTCAACAGGATTCCACGAGGGCCAGTGAAAGAGAAGAAAATCAATTGAATGAAGTATAATGGCACATAGGTTGTTCTATTATGTGAGATCCATGTTTCAATGAAAATGTGAAGATCCTATGTAAATATATATAGAGAGATGCGACTCTCATATACGAAATGTTTGAAATTTTAATTTTCACAGTATATCTGAGATACATCCGAAGATACTTTTACGTGCTAGTGTTTAGAAGAATGAGGACCTAGTTTTTTACGGTCAAGGTATCCCGGTCAGGTTGCGCGCACTTTGACTAAATCCCTTCCTAAACGATCTTAAAGGTGCACTTCCCCACATCGGCGAACCCAGGTTGATAAAATAGAAGGGCTCTCCTCTTAACAACTGGAGTAACTCTCTTGAGTGGATCTAGTTTTCGTCATGTGAGCTATTACTCCCCCCAAAAGGGGGACCATTGGGTGCTTGGGGAATCCTTTTGCAAATGGCATTGTAGATTCTTATCAAATATATATATATATATATATCGACTCACATTTTCCAATCAAATTTTGGTGCTTGCTTAGTTTAATAGTCCATTTCTACCCGCTTTCCTGGCCAGTGGCCTAAGTGAGAGGGTTTTTTTTTCTTTTAATGGTATAAGTGGGAGTTTTAAGCAGTATAAAACTAGTATAGTCCTAATCAAGTGAGAGTTCAAAGCAATGTTTACGAAGTAAAATATGCTGATTTTTTTTTATTCAATTCGGCTTTTCTTTTCTTTTTTTTTTCTTTTTTTTTGGGGGGTTTGGGGGGGGGGGGGGGGGGGGGTGTTTGTGGGAAGGGGAGGAGGTTTGGGGTTGTCAAATATTCTGATTTAATCCAGATATTTTGGCATGAAATAGCTAGGGTGGTTGATTTTACTCCCAAGAGTCGGAGAAAATTGCTAAAATTCTAGAAAATTGAAAGATAGCAAATATCCATTCAATCAATGGAACCTGCAATATGATGCCATATAATTTCTATTTTTGCTTCACTTGTATCTTAGTATGTTTGGGATTTTCTTAAGCCTATTCGAGGAGCACTAAGATCCGGAAATTGTGGATCTCTCAACGATTTTTCAAGCATTAAATTTTGAGAGAACTATATAATTTAGAAGACAAAAATTAGAGGTTTCGAGTAGGCCTCATTATAATTTGAAGAACCATACACCTTTTCATTCAATTCTGACCAAAAATGTAGAAAGAGTATGAGAGTATCTACTGTGATAGGATAAAGTTTTGCCAAATCTAGTTGGCCTGAGTGTTAGAAGGGATTTCTGCCTTTGTCTGCATCAGCCTCATAATTTCCCGTGTATCAGTTCCAAATCAATTTAGAATTTGTCATGTAAGAAAGGCAAGAAAGAACCGTGTTTCCTTATTTTGCAACTACAGGAGGCAGTTCAGGCAGCTACCACCTGCTTGGAAAGCAGTTGATGACGATGTCACCAGAAAAATCCATGCAATTCGCATTCACAAATGTAATTGCCCATATATTACCAGAAACAAATATATCCTCCCCCTGAATGGTCTATTAGCAGTCCTTTTTATGGTAATGCACCAGCAGTATTTTTGTTGCCTACATCTACAAACTTCAATTCACATTAGCATAATTTATGAATCCCAACCCACCATCTGGCTCAACCTCCCTACCAACCTCACCCAATGGGCCATCGGGTCACATTGAATCAATAAAACACGCATTCGAACATTTTAAGAATTGATTTCCTCTGAATGAGCATGTATACTGGATAAACAAAATGAAAAAATAAAGAACAACAAATAAAAAAACCAGTGATGGGCATTCATGGTATGAATGATCGTAACGGATCCTTTGCTCTCACTAGTCAATCTCCCACCATCAACTTGAATCCTAGATGGCTGCTTCAGGTCTTTTAAGTTTTAACCAAAGCTTTGATTCTGGGGAAGGCAAATATAAAGAAGCCATATAGCTAGCCAGCTACCATGATCCTTCAGCACCTACTGTTGGATTCTTGAAAGCAGAGAATCCCCAGAAAGTCTTCAATGAGTAGGGTGGAGAAATTGTTACGCCTTCTTCTGTGATTTTCGCTATCTGCAAAATTTCAAATTTCAATAGTATCAGAAACAAGTATATTAAAGAAGAAAGGGAGAGGAGGGGGGCAGACACCTGGCTATTATCTGAAATATCTTTTTCAATTTTTTTTTTTGGGTTCAGTTGAAGGCAAGCAACTGATCTGATTCAGATTTGGTACATCCTGTGTAAGCACATACATATATAGCAATCCTCATGACACTTGTGGATCTATCTCACCTTTACACAAAAATTGAAAGATTAAGTTGCCTAAAATAAAGACATGGGTATCTATCACAACTCAGCACCGTAATTCAGATACTCTAAACAAGTTAAGGGGACTGAACAATTATGCTGGCTTTAAAAAAATACCATGATCACTGTGGGAGACACTTGTTAAGAGGGCTATTTTAGTAATATCCATTTTATTAGGCTATATAAGGGGCTGGTCTAACTATTGAAGGGTTAGCTCCCCATATAATTAACACCTTATCAAGTATCAACACTCATATATAGATCCCAATCATGAGAAGGGAACAATCATATACCACCTAAACCTAATTTTAAAACTCTGAAATACTGACAACCTAATGATAAAAATGTGAATGAGTGAATGACCATATAAATACTAGGATAATTACTTATATAATAGGGGAAAATGATGAATCTGAGTATCCAAACCTCCATAAGCACCCCATTTCTTGTGGATGTTGCTTGGCTGGAGAGAATCCAACTCAAAAATATCTGGGCCTACCTAAGAAATATATTTTTCATTATCAAGCTCCTAAGTTAGTTGAGTTATAGAGCTTTACAACCCATGCTTCAGACTGAAGCTCAAGTAAAGTCTCTGTTTTTTTTGGTCCTATGAATGCCCAATAGGGCTACAGATGGGCCTCAGAGCAGCCTAGACTATCTGCCAGAAAGCAAGAATCTCTCATAAAATAAAACTAGAATTTATTAAGTTACGGCCTAACTACACTTTGACCTTCTCAAGTACACCCCCCAATCCCCCATTTACAACTTGGTTCAAACTTCAGAGGTCTCAGAATTCTTCTCTCCTCCTCCTCCTCCTCCTACTCTTCTTCTTTGATCTGCCTCTTGCCTTGCTCCATTCAGACCTCTCAAAATTCTTCTTCACCCTCCGTCCTCTCTTTTTTTTCGCCATCAAACAGGTGGCCTATACAGCGAAGTAATGGTGCATAACAGACCAGTATGAATCATAATGGTGTCATAACAGCCGTTACACCTGTGTTTTTCAATACACCGCCTGTATCATGGAGTATCATGTATTGGCCTTCCTTAATACCAATACATACCGACCACTATACTATGTATTGGATGGTACTTTAAATCCTACTCTCTAGACACTGTTCTATCTCAGTTAGAACTGAGATTCTCACTTGGTAGAATGTTCTCAGTTCTCATTGAGAAATGCTGTTCTTAACCATCAGCCAGCGGCTCTAGAGAAGGTTTAGCACCCCTTATCAATGGTTCCTACTTCTAAGTGATGAACATATAGCAATTTAATACATGATGCACTTCGAGAAGTTACAGAAAACTTCAATCAAATAACTGCTATCACTTTATAAACTCCATTGGCAAGAACATCCTAGACCATATTTAACTGCTTCTTAACAACATCATTGTAAAACCCATTTACTTATCAAATTGAAGGGAGGCACCAAATATCATATGAAATCACGAAGTG
The DNA here is from genome assembly GCA_039720395.1 of Liquidambar formosana. Taxonomy (NCBI): domain Eukaryota; kingdom Viridiplantae; phylum Streptophyta; class Magnoliopsida; order Saxifragales; family Altingiaceae; genus Liquidambar; species Liquidambar formosana. The sequence goes on along the minus strand of CM077828.1, from coordinate 16,839,003 downwards.
CAATTATATATATAGAAAAAGAATCAAACCTGTAGCTTGTTGATAGCAGACCTATCACGATATAGGAGTACAAGCATACACTTCTCCAGTAACTTGACACCATCTTCAAAACTCAAGTTCTCATGCCATTCATCACGAAGAATTGGTCGTGCAAGGTGATTTCCAAACCCAGTGGCTACATGATTGTCCTCAAAATGCACACCAATCATACTAACCTGGATAGATTTACAATTATGAAGATGAGTGAGACATATCCCCAAAAACCACATACCTTGACATTGAACAACACAAAAAAGACTAACGAAGGACTACCGTGCCCAAAAACTTCTGTCCTTTTTTCACTCCGCCGAGAACAAGTGAGTTCCAGAGGGGATTAAATTTGTTACGTCTATTATACATCACCCGAGTTAAATAACTGTGCACCTCTTTAGGGCCCAAAGAGTTCCCATCATCCCACATGTTATCATACAAGCTGCAAACATCAATCATCCAAAACCAGCAATCACTTAGAAAAGCCCAAAAGATGACAGTACCACTGATAACACGAGGTTTAACTAAATCATTGCTTTACATTTACAATTATATAAAATTGATACTTACATAAGCTCATCGAGATAACGTAAAAGCTCCTGGAAATCACTAATTTCTCCACTTGCCCCAAGAAGAGAATGTTTTCCAATGGGCTTCATTCGCTCCACACTCTTGTAGCGCAGGGTAGACCCATAGGAACCTGTCAATGAATCCATCATTAACATTTAAAATAAAATTAAAAAAAAATACCCAGCGGGAAAAAAAAGAAAAAAGAAAAAGAAAAAGGGAATAATTGAGACAAATATGAACCAGATAGCCTTAGCATATGTATAAATTCGAAGATGGGTAATGCACATTTATACTCTCAAAGGATTCTAAACACTCCAATCTTCAAATAATTCTAGAAGAAATTAATAATGATGCTAGGAGGGTAAGTAAAACAAGCTATTTCCGAATATATATATATATATTCCTAAATAACAAAACATGAAACTCATACAATCAAGAGTGAAAGAAGGAAGAAGAGAAAATAGAGATATATCTACTAGTTTAACCAATAGTTCAAACCATTATTAGTGGTTCCATCAGAGTATCATTAATACCACTAGATATATTTAGTTTATGAGTTGTTAATCATTTGGGGTACTCATTTTTTTTTACAAACTACTAGTGGAACTGAACCAATTTAGGGTTAAATTTTTCTGAACCTGAATTAGATAGTTCTGAATTGGCTTGGTCCATATACAGGTTTCCCAAACAGGTCCTTACATGGAGTATCCTGTCATTTATCAAATCGATAGGCGTTTGAACGAGAAAATAATTGCGGAGCAAGAATGAAGGTGATGAAAATGAGAGAGAGAAAGAAAGAGAACCCTGTAGAAGGGGATACCGACCATAAGTGGTGTTGTGGTGGTGTAAGAAGAAGGTAGGGGGCAGTTCAGGCTTGATTGGAAGTGTTAAAAGTAGGTTGCTGAAGGTGGGACTGAGGAGAGTCATGAGGGGACAACATGGGGTTGCAGAGTGGACAGGCTGGATGCTTTCACCAGAAACCAAAGAAACAGAAGTAAAGGAGATGAAGGAGTAGAAGACAAGATCAAACCCCAAACAATTCTCCATCAATGGCTTCTGTAACCCCTACCTGATATGTGATGAAGAAGTAAGAGAGAGTGTAGGGTTGAAAAGAGAGTCAATTTTTCAGCTAATGAGAAAACCAATTATCATTTTCCAAAAAGCAAATTTCAGCGAGAACATGGATGGCTCACTTTAGAGGAAAAAATAAATAAATACTAGTTATATGGCTGAACAATGGTCACCAAACAATAAAAATATTTAAATAGGACCTGCTATACACGGCTGACTGGTTTTGGGGTTTTCTCAAACAACACCTTCCATAATGTTGATTTACTTGCTCTATGACATGAAATGATGTTAAATAGTGCAAAGACAACAATAAGGTAGACTAAAAAACAAATATAAAAATGAATACTTGTTGGCCGTAGAGTGCACAATAATATGAGAAATTTTAGAGGTACTTCGTTCACTCTGTAAGTATTTTAAAGTTTAGAGCAGTAGCAAGCTTAATGAAGCATCCACTACTTCATGAGGACATCAGAAATTTTATAAAAAAATCTTGCAGTAGTAACAGACTATATTTTCTAATTGGAAAGATTACATCAATACTTCCAAGGGAAAACCGTTTCCCATTCCAAAAAATCTATATAAATAATATGTTTAAGGTATGTTTTGCATAAAATTAAATTTAAAATTTAGTAACTAACAAATCCACCATCTTATCTTTAGTTAATAAAGTGTCAATTCTTCAAATGTTGCATTTTAAGTAAAGATGATTTGGCAATGTAACAAAACAAAGAGAAATAAGTAGTATAAAGATAAATATGAAAGACAATGTCTTATGTTGCTTAGAGCTAATTGCATTTAGACTTGTAAACTGCTAAAAATAACCATTTTAAAAAGAAAATATTTCCATCAGAATTCAGAAAACGGATAACAGACAATGATTCCACACTACCCTGCACCACAAGCAAGTCCCTCAACAACGTTTTCCTTCAGAAATACCCTTTTACACTTCCAAACCAGTTTTCACATAATGTTTAGAAACACCAACAAGTGTTATAGATGACATGAGCAAAATAGAGCAAAGTTCAACGCCCATACTTCAGCTGCCTACTGGCTGGAACATGCAATGAAGCTAGAGATCAAGACACCACAAAGAGGAGACTATGATCTAGATATGCAAACATGAGTCCAAACCATTTGGCATGAAACAAATGATTTCAAACTAGTTTGACAAAATTTGTACAATCTTTCCAAACACCAATATATATAACTTGAAAAATCATATGCATACACAAATGCATGAAAAGATACCTTTGCTGGGGGAGGGCAATACCCACAGATCCCTTCATCCTGATGGAAAATAGTTCCTAGAAAAATTCTAGAAAATTTTCTTCACTAAAGCACCATTTTGGCGAGAATTTTATGGTGATGGTTAGGGAATTAGATTCATGAAAAAGTAAAAATAAAAATCTCACATTAAAACTAAATTAAATTTTCCCACAGGAAGAAAATTCTCCTACGGTGAACATTTTTCCACTTAAAAAGACCAAGAAAATCATACAAAATCCAAACATACAAGACTTTCCAGAGACAAATCAGTAAGACACAAAGCAATTATGAGAGCTAGCAATCACTCCACCCACAACCCAACTCACTAATATTGTGACCGAAAAAATAACCAGAGACACTTCCATTTGGTGTCACAATCAACACTTCCCATCCAACCACACTATTAAATCATAGATAACGAAAAAATTAAACACATACACAACTCAATAAAATGCTATATGGATGGAATTAGTAGCTAACCTCCCATATCAGCAGCCATGAGAATCCCATCCTTGTATTTGATCCCTATCACTGATGTTCCAGTGACGTACGGGTACCTGTACATTGTACAACAACCCAACAAAAATCATGATCAAAAACCATTTTATCCATATCAGACCAAAACGAAAAGAGAAAACTCAAAGCTCATTCAACAATTACAGAACAGAGAGAGAGAGAGAGAGAGAGGTACAGAGTTCGTTCGGATGAAGCCTCGGAGCTGAGTAAGGTACTGGGCTTCTGCGTTAAATCCATCGACTGCATAGACAAGGAAGAAGAGGGATTGTGAATGAACGATCTGGTGCGAGAAAATTTAGACGAGTATGTTTGGGGGAAGAACGAACTAAGGTTTCTGGTGTGTGCTTGAAGGGTTGAAGCTTTTTAGTTTTTGTGACTTTTGCATTTTTCCCATCGCTCAAGAAAACACCCCTAAGGCAGTGTTTGGTTGGGGCTTTGATTCCTAGGAAAGGGGTTTCATTCTTGATTCTCATGTTCGGTATCATCACTTTCCTCGACAAGTACCATTCCTGAGGTGGTAGGAGAGATGGCAATTTCAACCCGATCCATAACGTACCGGCTCGACCCATGCCCATATGGGTGGAGTGTTTTTTTATTTTTTCGGGTATTGGGTCGGGCATGGGCATAAATCTGAAAATTATTTCTGGTACGAGTTGGGCATGGATCTTAGAAGGAAAAAACCTGTCAAACTGACCCTTCCTGATGCTTTTATAATTTACAAACATATATATATATATATATATATATATATACATCCCCTTCTTATGAACTTAACTTAACCTAACTTTAGGTTAGGTCACTCTTTAAAACTATACATGTGATTTATATTTTATGAAACCAACCATTAGATTAGATAATCTTATCCTGTAGGTGATACATACCAAAAATCAAGTTGATATGAGATTTATTGCTATTCGATCTAAAAATTACATTTTTTAATCAATGACAATCGCTCATTTTGGACATTTATAAATGAAGTAGTTCTTAATCTCGGATTAAATTATTTTGTTGGTATGCATGACCTTCATATGAAGTAAATCTAATCTAACGATTGGTTTTAAAAAATAAAAATCAGAAATGTAATTTTGGAGGGTAACCTAACCTAAAGTTAGGTCAAGTTAATCTCATAAGAAGATGACTAGATATGTATAGATATATGACTTACTAACCCTAACTTCCTATTCAGTATTCCCTAACCTGCTCCCTCACGCCGCCCTCACGCTCACGTCGCCCTCACGCTCACACCCTCCATCATTGCCGCCCTCTACCATCACCGGCTCACCCTTACACCCTCCATCATTTCCGCCATCTGCCATCACCGGCTCACCTTCACACCCTCCATCTTTGATGAAGCATGATGCCAACAACCATGGCTTCCCTCTCCTTCCTATCTTTCTTTCTTTATTTATTTATTTCTTTCTTTCTTTTTTCCTTTCTTTTTCTTCTTCTTTAAGATCAAGACCCCCAAACTGATTTTAACCCCCCAAAAAAAAAAATTGAAATAACAAAAAGAAGAAGGGCAGTGGGTTTGTTCTTCGACGAAAAGTTGATGTTGGCAGCCATGGCTTTTGGCTTCTCCCTTTTTTACTCTTTTTTCCTTCTTTAAGATCAAGACCCCCAAGTTGACTTAAAAATAAATAATAAAAAATCGAAGAAGAAGAAGAGAGGCAGTGGGTTTTATAGTGCTGAAGTGACATTTCAGTGAGAGGGGCAAGATCTGCTCAAACTGCTCTGGTCTCTCTACATTACACACTCGTGAATCTTGTCGGAGCAGCTTGGTCAGGCATGGGCAGGTTGGGCATGGATGGCCCAAGGTGAAAACAGATTGGGGATGGAGTTCAATTCCCCCTACCCATCGGGTATAGGGGCGAGCATAGATATAGGAGTTCAAAGTCAGGGTCAGGCATGGGGTAGCGCAACCCATTGCCATCCCTAAGTGATAGGATTCCCACAAAAAAGGATAAGTGAATCCCATTTTGAAGGTGGGTTTGCTTTCAAATTCTAGGATTGAGTTTTACAATAAAAAATAAAAGATAATGACAAGCGTGCCATTTATTTTGAGTAACAAAAATTTATATTTCCAACACATGTCCTTTCTAATCTCCAAAAACACGATCAAATCCATTCCTCACCCTAGATCTTCTCATACACAGCAACCCTTCTGCCGCATCTCCATCATTAATGACAATGATCCCTTGCCATCAACAGCGACGATGATCCCCTGCCATCAACGGCCACAACGAGAAGCCATCGTGTGCGGGTTCAAGTCACTTCCAAGGAAGCATTTCATCCCACAAATCCGAAGGCTAGCACCTCCTCAAGAACCCATTGCTCATCGATTCCGTTGTCCAAAAATTTGGAATCAAGAGTTAGTGGTGGGTCAATGATTTGTGGGTTGGGTAATTGCTATTAAGGTTTTGTGAATGTGGATTTAGATGTAAATGGTGGGTTCTGTTGATGTTCTTTAATCTGATGGTTTACAAAATTCCCATTCCTAATCATGTTATTTTTTAATTAGGATTAGTTTATCTTCTGATTGTATATTTGGAAGGCTTGGTGTTCCAATTGGACCTTTTGTAAGTTTTCTCCCTTGTTGCATTTTAGGTGTTTGGTGTTTTATTCGTGTAAACTAAGTTATCTTAGGTGTTGCCTTAGTAGATGTTTAAGAGGTGTTCACTATTATATGTAGAACTGGTTTTAGTATGATGTATTTGGTATTTTAGTATATTGAAAATTTGAAACTTATTAAATTTAATAAGATTTTTTTTGCTGATTTTTTTTATTAAAAAAAATGATGAAAATAGACAGTCATTTCTTTTGGAAATGAAGGTGTGTGGGAATATCTCTGAACCGAAGATCCATCTCGGGGCAGAGAATTTAAACCGGAAAGGCTGACACGTGGCAGAGGCAATTCAACCAGGCCAACTACAACGCACGTGATCCATCTCCCACGATCCAGTTTGGGCCAAAGAGTTAAACCACGATATTTGACACGTGGTTAATACAACACGGTGGGATCTGCTGCAAACCACGTGATCTCCCAGCTCGGGACCTCACCTTCAGCTCGGGACACCTGTCCTATGACTCACACTACAATCCAAATCCTACTACAGTCCAAAACTGTCACAGTAGCTGTAATTCCTGACACAGCGGTTACTAGGAACCATGGTTCCACCCCCAACCACGATTAACAAACCATGGTCAGACGGTTATTGGTAAACCATGGTCAGATCTGACCTAACCAAGGCAGTTACCTAACCTCACATGGTCAGTCCGTACAGGTGGGTATAAAAGGAATACGATACAGCCAAATGTGGTAAGCTACAGTACCCTAATTCTCTGAGATTCATCTTCTTCCTTGCCTTATTCTCCCTAAAACGTTTTCTGACTTAAGCTTTGGAGAAGGCACGGCCAAAACCCACCTTGGCCTACCCTCTGACCCTTTTTCCAAGCTTGTGATTGCAGGTCCAGGCGAAAGAGCAAGCTCCGTCATCAACACTTAGTTTGGGGAGCAGTATTTTACCCCGTACAATTTGGCGCCGTCTGTGGGAACCATCGCGATAAGATGGCTACACCACCTCCGCCCGCCTACGGGCGAACAAGATCTGGAGCAAACTTTACTCGCATAGACTAAGCAGTTGGAGGCGATGCTGGGAAGCGAGCAGAAGCCCAGCCTTCACAGGTAAACCCACCATTACCTCCGATGGGAACCAGTCAGCTTCTTTCGATTCCGCCACATCAAATCTCCCTGGAGATGTCTGCTGTTCTACATTCTCTTAATGACCAGCCTGTTCTGAAAGCTGCGTTTAATAGGGCCATGACGAACAACCCTAACCCAGCAGCGGTGGTGGAACTGATTGTAACTATGCAATCGAAGATTCAATCGGCGCAGCTCGCAAAGCTAACTGCAGAGCAGAATTACCACCGCTACCTCCAGCGAACTTTTGCCCCTCACGGGGTTAATGTTGTCGCTGAGGAGGCTAGCCAAACAAGTCCACTCTGTCGCACTAGGCACCAGGAAAGCTCACCCAGACCTGGAATCTCGTACCACCACCACCGCAGCAGACATGATGACGAGCCACGATTGACTAGCCCAGAACAAAGGCACTCAGGAAGGAGAGATAGACAACATCATGCGTTGGTGTAGAGATCCTCTGAGCGCAATTCAAAGCGTTCAGATTATTCATGGAGGTGGAACAAGGACCATCCTAGACCTCGTACTCAAATGGGTTCTGGGAACGAAACTCACAGGGACGAGAGACGACACCATAGGTCTCGATCTCTTGAAAGAAGGGGGGAGAGGAGTACTGGGGGGACGAGTCGGAATCATTCTCGGTCACCCAGGCATGAGAGAAATAAGGAAGAAGCCTCCAAGAGACACCGGGGTAATCAGAGTAGAGGAGGAGAGAAACCAGAGAGCATTGCTGTGGCTCGAAGCCCATTCACGAGGTGGATTCAATGGGTCCCAATCCCACGAGGGTATTCCGAGATAACCTTTATTCTTTACTCTCTTTCAATAGACCCAGATCATCATTTAAACTATTATTTGCAACGTATGTCGTTATATACTGGAAATGAGGGTTTTCTCTGTAAGATATTTCCTATGAGTTTGGGGGAGGTGGCTCTTAAGTAGTGGGCCAAGATCCCAGATGAGTCTATTGACAGCTGGCACGAACTGAGCAAGCTGTTTAAGAAAAGGTCCATCACTAGTTGTAAAATCCCGAGAACCATGCAGAGCCTATACGAGCTGAAACAGAAAGATGGGGAAGGACTTCGGGAATATTCTCAAAGGTTTTGGGAGGTTTACAACGAGATTGACGACCCGATTGAGAAGAATGCCATGGATCTATTTCGCCTCGGGCTGAGGAAGCCATCACCTCTGTTCAAGGAGCTGACAGTTAATCCCCCTAGAAACCTAGCCAAATTACTCTCCACTGTGGCCAACTATTCAAAGCTAGATGATTTCTACAGCCCACAGTCTACCAAAACCAATGAAAAAGATGATAAGAATAAAGACTCAAAGCCACGTAGAGATAGTCCTAGAGGAGAAAAATCAAGGCCGCCTACCAATCCAAACCAGGCCATCTTCACTGTCTTTACTCTCCCCATCTACAAATTAATGAAAGCACTGGAGAATAGGGACTTCTTTCAAAAACCTAGACCCATGCTCGCGGAGCCCGAGAAGAGAAACAAAAGGTTGTTCTGCAGTTATCATAAGGATCATGGCCATAAAACAGAGGATTGCAAGGTTCTGAAATACAATCTCGAGGCCTGGGCTAAGGAATGAAGGTTGAATGAGTTTATAGCCCGAAGTGAGAAAGGCAGCCATCCGAACAGAAAAAGCCTGAGAACAGAGTTCCTCAATCCACACAGCCAAAGATTCTTGGGAGGATTGACGTAATCACGGGGGGATATGAGGAAACTGCTCTGTCAACCAGCCAGCTCAGGGTACAATACAGGATGGCTTGCCAAGATGCTGAGGTCAGTGATATCGGGAACGAACCAGTACTACTACCCCAAGGTGAAGGAGAAACTGGAGAAAAACTGCTGTTCTTTGGGGATACGGAGTCTGACGAGACAGTGCATTGCCCCCACAATGATGCTCTGGTAGTTCGCATACTCATACGAAACTACGATGTGGGCAAAGTCTATGTGGATAACGGGGCATCTGTGAATGTGATGTTCCAGAAGTTATTCGGACAACTCGAGTTAAAGGACTCCGACCTAAAGCCCTATCATGTCAGCCTAAAGGCTTTTAATGGAAATATGACTTTCCCGCTGGGGCAGACAACCCTCTCAGTTCGGGCAGGGCCAGTGCAATCTATGGAAACATTCGTAGTCATCTAGGAAAGGTCCATTTACAATGTGATACTTGGGCGACCCTGGATCCATGCTATAAAGGCTGTCCCATCCTCCTACCACCAATCCATCAGGTTCTTGAGCCTAGAAGGAATCATGGAGATAAAGGGAAACCAGGCAGCAGCCAGGGAATGTTTTCTAGCAGAATATGTGGGTCATTCAGCGCCCTCGGAGGGTAAACTGAAGTCTAAAATCCCACGCCTTCCCAGCTCGGGAACTGGCAAAGTTAAAACCCCAAAGCAGGTCCCAGAGCAAAAGAAAAAAGCCAAAATCGATGAGATCCCCTTATAGCAACGAAAGGGAGAACGACCCGGGTAGAAGAAACAGCTCTGGAACCTGCGGATCGAACAGGGGAAGAGCTTGTAAAGAAGATAATTAGTACCGACGATCCGGAGAGATTTTTCTAGATTGGAAAGTCACTGAGTGAGACTGACGCAGCTGAGCTGTTCAAATTCCTCAAAGATAACATCGATGTATTTGCTTGGTCACCCTATGAAATGCCCAGAATTAACCCAAGAATTATCACTCACAAGTTGCAGGTTAATCCGAATTGCAAGCCCGTAGTTCAGAAGCAGCGAAGGTTGTCTGACGACCGAGCTGAAACCATCTCTGCCGAGGTAGACAAGCTCCTAAAAGCAAGATTCATCAGAGAAGTAAAGTACCCGAGTTGGCTGGCCAATCCCGTGTGCGTAAGAAAAAAGACGGGGGATTGGCGTGTCTGCATTGACTTTACAGACCTCAATAAAGCTTGCCCGAAGGACAGCTTCCCCTTGCCCAAGATTGACCAGCTCATAAACTCTATCTCGGGATACGAACGGCTGAGTATCTTTAATGCCTTCTCGGGTTATCATAAAATTCCCATGGCAGAGCACAATCAAGACAAAACGGGGTTTATTACTCCTAGAGGGACATACTGCTACAAGGTAATGCTATTTGGATTAAAGAATGCTGGGGCAACCTATCAACGTCTTGTTAGCAGGATGTTTGAAGGATTAATTGGCAAAAACCTAGAGGCATACGTTGATGACACTATTGTTAAGAGCAGTTCAAAGAGAAACCATTTGGCAGATCTGACTGAGGCCTTCGCCCTACTCAGGGAGTACGGGATGAAGTTGAACGCAAAGAAAAGCTCATTTGGGATAGGCTCGGGAAATTTCCTAGGCCACTTAGTTTCGAGAAGGGGGATCGAGGCAAATCCAAGTAAGATCGAGGCAATTAGAACCCTACAGACGCCAACGAAAGTCAGGGATGTTCAACAGTTAAATGGCATGGTGGCAGCACTCAGTAGGTTTATCTCAAGGTCATCAGACAAGTGCCACCCTTTCTTCCAAATACTAAAGAAGAGCACTAGCTCAGGATGGGATACAGAGTACCAGGAAGCTTACCAGAAGTTGGATGCTCACTTAGAAACACTCCCCACCCTGACCCACCCTCACCACGGCGAAACTCTTTACCTCTATCTTGCTGTCTCAGCCCATTCACTCAGTGGCATTCTACTTGCCCAGCAAGAACTTACCCAAAAGCCAATCTATTATATTAGCAAGACGCTGTTAGATGCTGAAACTCGTTATCTACCCCTTGAAAAACTAATCCTAGCCCTTGTCACAGCCTCCCGAAAACTCCAACACTACTTCCAATCTCATCCCATCATGGTGCTCACCAACTACCCACTAAAAGATGTCCTACGGAGAGTCGATCTGTCAGGACAAGTCTCGAAATGGGGGGTAGAACTCAACACTTATGACATCCACTTCAAGCCCCGACCTGCCATTAAGGGGCAAGTGTTGGCCGATTTTATCGCCGAGTTCGCAGATCCTACTTCTAATTCAAAACAGACAGAATTAAAATCCTCTCTGCCTGAACTGGGGGGAAGACAAGGTAAACAGTGAAAAGAAGAAGAGATAGGAGCTCAAAGTGGATGGGGCATCAAATGCGAAAGGGGCAGATCTGGGAATTGTGCTGACAGATCCCGAGGGAGAGATCATCGAGCAAGCAGTTAGGCTTATGTTCCCAGCCTCAAACAGTGAAGCAGAGTATGAGGCAGTAGTGGCTGGACTGGGGGTGGCCCAAGCTATGGGAGTAAGAAAATTGTCGGTATACAATGATTCCAGACTCGTGGTTAACCAGCTAAACAAAGTATACGAAGCTAAAGATGAAAGAATGACTGCGTACATGCATAAGGTCTGGGAATTAGCAACCGACTTCACAAGCGTCGAGTTTAAGCGCTTTGTGAGGGATCAAAACAAACATGCAGATGGGTTGGCTGCTTTGGCTGCAGCATTGGAAACGGATACTCCTCGCACTATAAACGTGGAAGTCCTGCAAGAACCCAGTATCGGGACAGAAGATGTCATCTCGGACATTCAGTCCACGTCACCGTGTTGGATGGACGAGATAATTGCCTATTTACAAAGAGATGAACTACCCGAGGATCACAATCAGGGTCATCGAATTCGAGCTAAGTCAGCTCAGTTTTGGTTATCTCCTTCGGGCTCTCTCTACAAAAGATCTTATACAGGGCCATATTTGAAGTGTGTACACCCAGACCAAGTGCTAGACCTTCTAACTGAACTCCACGAGGGGACATATGGGGGTCACACAGGAGGAAGATCACTAGCCCACAGGACGAATACCCAGCGTTATTGGTGGCCATATATGCAGAAGGATGCTATCAAGTACGTGAGGAAATGTCCAAAGTGTCAGATGTTTGCCGACAAGATACACCAACCAGCTCAAGAACTGCACCCTATATCCAGCCCGTGGCCTTTCGCACAGTGGGGGTTAGATCTCGTGGGTTCGTTGCCCACAGCCTCGGGGAATAGGAAGTACTTGTTTATCGTAACTGACTACTTCACCAAGTGGGTAGAAGCCATCGCGCTTGCATCAATCAAAGATTCCGATATTATCAAGTTCTTTTGGGAAAATATTATCACACGCTTTGGGATCCCGAGAGCTTTTGTGTCAGACAATGGAACTCAGTTCGATAGCAAAAGAACCCGGGAATTCAGCGCTGAATAAGGGACTCAGTAGTGGTATTCTAACCCAAGCTACCCACAATGTAACGGCCAAGCAGAGGCAACTAATAAGATTATAGTCGCAGGGATAAAAAGGAGGCTGGATAATGCGAAAGGGCCTTGGCCTGATGAGCTACATTCCGTATTATGGGCATACCAAACTACTCCAAGAAGGTCCACTGGGGAAACTCCGTTCTCAATGACCTATGGAATGGAAGCAGTTATACCAACAGAACTGGGTCTACCGAGTCTCAGGACAGAGTTGTATGACGCAGCAACGAATGAACAAGTTTTGTCCCGAGATCTGGATCTGGCAGAAGAAAGAAGGGAAAGATCTCGGATCAAAACAGCATCTTACCAACAAGAGCTGAAAAAATACTACAATCGAAGGATCAAATCAAGGGAGTTCAAAGTTGGAGATTTAGTACTCAGGCAAGTAAACTCTGGAACTAGAAATCCTGCAGAGGGAAAGCTCGGGGCAACATGGGAAGGTCCTTATAAGGTCATCCACGTCGGGGGCATAGGTTCTTACAGGTTAAAAAGCTTAGAGACTGGACAAGAACTCCCGAGATCGGTTAATATAGCTAATCTGAGATTTTTTTACCGTTAGCGAAAGTTGTAATTACATTCAATAATTATTCAATACAAATTCAGAGGTTATTCAGAGATATTATCGCTTATTTATCATTCAAATTAAAGGCACTTGCCCAAGAATGGGTCGAAGTCATAAACTGCCTAAGAATGGGCACAAGTCTTGCCCAAGAATGGGTCCAAGCAAAATCTGCCTAAAAATGGGCACAAGTCTTGCCCAAGAACGGGTCCAAGCAAAATCTGCCTAAAAATGGGCACAAGTCTTGCCCAAGAACGGGTCCAAGCAAAATCTGCCTAAGAATAGGCACAAGTCTTGCGCAAGAAAGGGTCCAAGCAAAATTTGCCTAAGAATGGGCTCAACTCTAAGACTTGCCCAAGAATGGGTCCAAACAAAATCTGCCTAAGAATGGGCACAGGTCTTGCCCAAGAAAGGGTCCGAGCTAAATTAGCCTAAGAATAGGCTCAACCTAATGGCTTGTCCAGGAATGGGTCCAAGCAGACTATGGCTAAAAAGTACTAAAGTCTATCCCTATCCTAATTGAAATCCAGAACTAGATTGGGTTTAATTAAGTGTGCAAGTGAAACGGAAGATGTACGGCAACAGGGGACCTCCTCCCGAGCTCACAGTCAAACATACAGCCAACATAGAAATAAATAACAGATGCACATGATGAAGAAAAATTTTATATTTCATTCCAAGAAAAAAGAATATTATAAGTGTCTGTATAAATTAGGGCACTTGGCCACAAACAAAAAAAAAAAAACAAAAACAAACAACAACAAAATAAAATCACTCTTTCCCCGAGTTCACCGCAGTAGGATCAGCAACTTCAAGCACTTGGGCCAGAGTGACAGGGGTAGGCGGGGCCGCAGGAGCCTGAAGAGGATCAGGGACTGCTTCTGAGGAGTTCTTTGTTGTTGCCGCAGTTTGGTCCCTGTTAACAATAGCCGGAGACTCATCAGAGGTGCCAACTACCCTCTCGGCTTCAATGTTGGCATTAGGTTGGGATGTGACCTCAGGTTCGTTCTCCCCAGGCTTATCCTCACCCGCAACCTCCACGTCAGCTTCTCCGGCATCACCTCCCTCGGGGTCGTACTCCGGGGGTACTTCCCTCATTTCAAAGGGAATGTTAGCGATGCCAGGGAATTGGGCAGAGGCCAACTCGACCAAGGTTTCCCACGCGAATTTGTAGGTAGCCTCAAGCTCATCGGCCAACTGCCCAGCGAGAGAATCCTTCACACTCTTCCTCTCGTCAGCTACTGCCTTCTCGACAGAAGCCTTCTCTTTCTCCAAATTAGCCTCCAGGGCCCGCACCTTCCTTGCCAGGTCCCACTTCTCCCGAGCTAGTTCGTCATTGTTCTTCTTCGCCTTCTTCAGCTCGGCCTCCAGATCCGCGTAGTCCTTCCTCGTGAGCTCGAGTTTGCTAATAGCGCTCTCCATGTTGGACTAGTGAGTTCGGCATTTAGTCTTCCACTTCTCAATCTCAGACACAGCGGCAGAGCAGTTCTTTTCAGACTCACGCAATTTCTCCTCAAGCTCACTCCTGACCTTGGCGACCTCAATCTCTATCTTGTTGTTTTCTTTGGCCAAGAGGTCGCCAGCTAGCAGGATCTATTGGTAGCCCTGTAAAGACAAAATCGAGTTAAAACGAAAGTGAAGGGTTGGAAATATTACTGAAAAAATTAGCAAGTTATGCACATCAAGACGTACTCTGTACAGGCTAGTGAACCTGAAGCGAATTAGCTCGGGGCGGATCTCCTCCTAAAGTGCTCCATGTCCGCTGGGAGCCTCATAGGATTACCCAGGTACTTGAAGTTGTAATCCACCGAGAAGGAGCTTGAAACAGCCTCATCTGTGCGTGCCGGGAACTGAGTATATCAAAAACAAGGGATCAAAGAATCAGACTCTCACCTCAGGGAATTGGGCGACTATTTCAGCCCTGCTGGCAGCGCCTTCCCTAGTAGCAGAAGCAGCAAACGAACCTCCCTGCCCGTACCTCAAGACGGGAGGTTACTGCTGGGGAGCTGTGGGGGGAAGGGACCTCTTATTCTTGGGAAGTACCACCTGAACGGCTTTACCCTTCCCCACGACCTCGGGCACCTCGAGCCTGCCCACATCTTACCCCCTCATGGCGTTCGACATCAGCTTGCCACTATTGGGGTCAGTGGGCTTCCTGCCAGCACTCTGCTCTACGCCCTGGGCAGAGACAGCCTGGGCATTCTTCTGCTTCTGTTGCTGCTGCTACTGTTTTTGCACAGCAACTTTCTTTTCTTGGGCCTCCTTCTCGGCCGCCCTTCTCTCGGTAACCAAAGCCCTCAAGTTCATCCCAGAGTCCTTTTTGGCCCTTTGGTTGCCAGAGTCAGTTCTTTGTCTCTTTGCGCACGGGGGGGGGGGATTGGAGATTCTCCTCTCCATAGCTTAGGAGACAGTCTCCTCCGAGCTGGAGCTCTCAATAACGAAGGGGGCGCGGCGACCCGTCTTATCCAGGGCTCTGACTTCTTCAGCACCCTCTCCTTCAGCCCGGAGCCGGATTCCCCCTTCTTCTTCTTCCTCTCCTCCCTCTTCTCCTCTTTCCACCTCTTGCTCTACCACACAGGTTAACTCATCGTCAGGCTGCTCCCAGTGAGGGTTACTTGCCTTCCCGTAAGTCTGGTACCTCGCGTAGTAGTTGAGCAAGGTATGGGCCGAACGGCAGTGCTGGCTGACTTGATATCCCAGCAGTGTTTGGATATCTTTCTTCCTCAGCTTGTCAGCAAGCTCGTTGGCGTGAGGAGCTGCTAGAAGGAAACAGGAAATAAACGCCAATATGAAGTCTAACACCTATCTCGGGGCATATAAGAACACAATGAAAATGGATCCCACTAAGTGCTTACAGCAAGAGCCTCTCTCGCGAGGAATGATGGGTTCATCTGGAGGTAGAGTCCCATAGATAGGCCCGTATACGAAGATGACGTGGTCGTGAGCTCCAGGATTAGAATCTGGGATGTGTGTGACAAAAGGTTTTTTCCTGGGCTTGAGGGAGAGATAGTGGTCAGGCTTATTTTTTAGGGTGCAAATTTTGTAGTGATGGAGTATCTCCCGCACTCCAACAGATGTCCCTAGGATCTAGTTAAGGATGTGAACTCCTATGACGATCCTAAAAGAGTTTAACCCTAGCTCGATTGGGACTATGGTGCAGTAGAGGAGGAATTCATTGAGGAGGTCAGGAAATGGGACTCGAACTCCACCCTCCATGAACGCAGCAATGGGGATAGGGAGGCCTTTCTGGGCATCTGACCTAAAGATGTCCTCCCCGGGCTCAGCAAAGCGGAAGCTAAACTTCCCGTCTTCAAAGCCATACAAGGCTTTAAACTCTGCTATCCTCACAGGGTTGTTCCTAATGTCATAAAAGGAAGACATCTGTGTGAACCCCGGAAATTGGGCCCACGAGGGATTGAAAAGAAAGTGGGTTTGAAAAAGAAAAAGGAAAGGAGTCGCCACCTTATTTTTTAAAGGAAACAAGGAAAACCCTAAAAATCAGGTTGTTTTAGGAAAACAATTTGAATGACTCCATAAAAAAAGGAAAGGCAAAAACCAATCTTTTGAAAACCAAAGAAATCGGGGATTCGGAGGCTAAGTTATGACATGGGAAGGTTCTAGGCAAAGCCTATAGGCACCCATGTCACCCTTTCGGTCTCTCAGTTCATTTGGGCTAAATTAAAGTCTTTCCATACAAAAATCAGCAAGTATATCATCACAAGAATTGCATGCATATCATATATTTCATTCATCCATCCATGCATAATAAGCAAATAAAAACAGAAAATAAAGAAAAAGAAAACAAAACAAAAATAAACCTAGGATGCTTGGATCCTAGAACGGACTTGAGCCTCACGAAGAGCGCCTACGTACCATGCAGCGAAATACATGGATCAAAGTCCACGTAGTTCGATTAGAATTAGGGTTAAGACCTAATATAAACCTATGGTTAAAACCCTAGGTTTCCTTATTTGATCAAAAGAGTTGAATTTGATAGAAAGTTTGATTTTAGGAAAGAAATCCACAAAATGGAAACTTTAATAAAAACCAGAATTTTGTTGGTTAAGGAAACCTCTAATTAAACCATAGGACTTGTATTAAAAATTAACCCTAGATAGGGAGAAGAGAATGAGTTAAGAAGAAAGGTGAATTGGGGCACCTTCACACCCACTTACCTGAGCGCAATTAGCTTCAAGCATTTAGCCATTTCAGACATAAGCAGCCCTATTTGCCATAGGACAAATACCACACCTATTTGCACCCTTACAAGTGCTCAAAACCATGCAAAAACACTAACATGCAAATCTGGACAGAATAGTATTATGGCCTAAAAATCATCCACTAAGCATGCTAACAGCAACACAGCGAACAATAATAAGTCCTAACATATTCCTAGAACCATATCATGCATAAAAACCCTAAAACATACTAACATGCATGCAAAACTATCATGTTTACTCCATATGAAAAACATATACAGCAAACACGAAGAAAAACCAAATAAAAAAGTCTACTTTATCATGCTATATGAAAACAAATACGAAACAATGACTCTAAAACCCTAAACTCACAAATATGCTTAAAAACATACAAAACATACTTTAATCATGCTAAAACCAAACTAAACAGAAATTAAATCATGCATATTAACTAACTAAAGCAATATAACATGATGAAAATCCTAACTCTAACATGCAATGACACTAATCCTAGCACAAGGACAAACAGGAGCACAAGAATCATAACTATGCATTAAAAACCTAAAGGACAGCCCTAAAGCATGCTAAACAGTAGATAAAAAATAGATATTCCATGTATATTAACTAGCTAGAGTGTTAATACATGATAAAAAGTCACCTTTAACATGCAATAAGCCTAACCCATATGAGAACCTAGTTTAAGCTTGAATAGAGAAGGAGAATACCTTAGGAAGTGGCTCCCCTTGTGTTTGTAATTGTTCGTGGCTCCTCAGGTCTTTAGAGTGAATCAAACCAACACGAATCCTCCTCTTTGTCAAAGTGGTATCACAGCAAAGAGATCAAAACTCACTCAACTTTGAAAAGAAATAGAAAACAAAAAGAGAACAAGAGAAAAGAAAAAGTGATTCTCGTCACTTTGCAGCAGTAGCAACTTCAATCACATTTTTGGGTATGAACACGTTGGATTTGGACAAAGCTTGTGAAATACAAAGTTGTAGATAATTGAATTATCTTTCTAACAAGACCAATTTCATCAAATTCTGACTTCGGATGAAAAAGTTATGATTAAAATACGACTGCTGGTTTTCAGAAAATCTGCTGCTGAATTATGACGAATTTCACTCCCTCCAAACCCTCTTCTCCTCTCTTTTGTTTAAAGACATTAAGAGAGTATTTATAGCTGAAATCTGGAGTTTCCCTTTCCTTCCTGGACTAGGTTTCCTTGGAGAATAATCAAAAGGTATTTTATAATGATAAAAGACTTCTAATCTGAATAGGAAAAGGAAATTGTCTTTTATAAAAATTAGGAGACTGACCGCTAACACGCATGCACATGTATTGCATGTGCGTACACACACTCATCACATACGTACACGTGTTAGTGTCATGATAAAAATGGCTAATTTAATAAAATAATTTTCTTTTCATTTTAACCAAAAATCTCATGCTGTGATTCGCACTAATTCTTCAAGGATAATCCGTAAATAACCACACTAAACTCATCATCAGGGCCACGGGACTTAAATTGAACTTCATGAAACACTTTTGAGGGTAAAATGATGACTAATGAAAGTCAATTTGAAAAGATTTGGTTGGTAATTGTGAGTCAATTAGAGCTAACCCAAGGAAGGGTCAATTAACCAACTTGAACCACATCGAGCCATTTTAATCCCGAGCCATTGACTTACCAAATTGACACTAACAATACCTCTTATGCATCCATATGAACTCCAATTGACAATTTGGAGATCATTCCAAGGTCAAATGAAAAGTTTGGGACTTAAAAGACGATTATGCCCCTCAAGTCACAAAAACTCTTATTATCCCTCAAGATCAACTCCAATTTGAACCAAAATTCATATCCATTGTCCTTGTGACTCTAGAAAACTAATGCAAGTGACTAGACTCAAAAACAAAACCAAAACATGCATGAAATGATGAGCCCTAGTAAGGTGGTGCAAAAATGGGGTGTGACAATCTGCCAAGATTGAAAGGAGAAGGTTAAGTCCAAAAATAACTACCTATGCCCACATGCCCCAACCTGAACTTTCAAAGTCAAGTCCTGACAGGTATGTTATCCCTGCCTTGACAGACTCCAAAATTTTTCTAAGTGCCAGCTCGGGAAATATTAAACTCGGTGTTGGAAAAAGACAAAAGAGGAGACCAATGGTCTCCGTCTTAAATTTACCCCGAGATGGAGTTTCAAACCCTAAAAGGCAGGAAAATTGGTATCTTGGCGATTACCCCAAACAACCAAAGGAAAACCCTAGGATTGCGAAACAAACCCCAAGAACATCACAACAACCCCAAACAGAGAAAATAGAACTGAACAAATTGAAGAATAAGATCAAAGAAAAAGTTATACCGTTGCGGAGATCAAACGGTGGTCAGAAAAGTAGTCTCGTCGAAAAAGCTGGACGGCGCGATGCCAAGAATCTCCAAAAAACTGCTTCTGGAAAAGTGGATGAAACAGGAA